>OY992891.1:5922130-5977130 GCA_963921405.1 Cepaea hortensis | reverse complement strand
TCTCTCTCTCTCTCTCTCTCTCTCTCTCTCACACACAATATACAACAAAAACCAGTAAGACTACTCACGATAGCGAACCTGGCACACCCACATAACCAGCCGGGTGCCTTACCACACTGCCACAAACAAACAACAGACACAACAACGGCCATGAATGATCCCATCTCCCGCCAGTTATTGTCACCAGAAGTACAGCCTGTATTCTACACTGGCCCAGTCACGTCCTGGTGACGGCCCCTACACTGAC
This sequence comes from Cepaea hortensis, assembly GCA_963921405.1. Classification (NCBI taxonomy): domain Eukaryota; kingdom Metazoa; phylum Mollusca; class Gastropoda; order Stylommatophora; family Helicidae; genus Cepaea; species Cepaea hortensis. The sequence goes on along the minus strand of OY992891.1, from coordinate 5,976,883 downwards.
AAGTGAACTGTACCTCCACCCCGACTACCTTCTGCTACGTGGCAGTAACTTCCCCGTCTGTGTGAAATGTGTATATCTACGTGTACTTCTGTCATTAGTATATCAATGTCTGCTCCCTTGTGGTATCGGCGCATTCTTCTATATTGATTCTATGCGTACCTGCACAGCCATTCATTGTCCCTGTTGTCTTCTCCACAATAGTGCAAGCTGAACATGTTCTCAAACACAATAGTGTCGCTACTAGTATTCTTATAGTGCTTGCCGTGTGGCGTTGGTCGTCGTGTTTGCTCACAGCCTCCTGTCCCGCCTATTGTCAGTCATTTCACAGATAGGATTTTATGCATACTACGTCTAGAATTGTGCTCTAGGTCATCATGTCGGGTCATGTCGCTATTCTATTACCCCTACGTCGTTCAACCTAGGAGAGGACGCACCCCAGCCTCAGATTTATAATTTTGTGACCGAATCAGTCATTTTTCGGATATTAATTTGATAAGGGGTTGTTGTTCATATGAGGTATATCCTAGGTCTTCACTGTTTCTCTTTGCCTACACATGAGGTGTATCCTAGGTCTTCACTGTTTCTCTTTGCCTACACATGAGGTATATCCTAGGTCTTCACCATTTCTCTTTGCCTACACATGAGGTGTATCCTAGGTCTTCACTGTTTCTCTTTGCCTACAAGTTTTCAGTTGTCACGACGTACTCTACCCACGACTACGTGTCCAGTGAGCGTGTGTTGATATCCTCTCCTGTTGTCTTGACCTACTCTTCACACCCCTCACTGAGCATCTGATATGGAACTACGGGTATTTATTGCGTGTAGCTGACCACGATGTAACGCTTCAAGAATAGAGAGAGAGAGAGAGAGAGAGAGAGAGAGAGAGAGAGAGAGAGAGAGAGAGAGAGAGAGAGAGAGAGAGAGAGAGAGAGAGGACATACACACGAATGAAGGAATGAACTTTATTTTCAAAGGCTTAAGAACGAGGCGCGCAGGCCAGTCTAACATTCCGCCTGTCTAATCTGTCTGCTGTCAAACATTTCATTCTGACATCACTTACCAGACTAATCTGAGACAAGAACAATAACCATGACAACAACTTGGAAATGTGCAATAATCACAAAAACTGCCATTTACTGCCCATATAGTACCTTGCGGTCTATGACAGGGGGCGGGGGTCTTGATGACAGGGGGCGGGGATCTTGAGTCTGAGGAATTAAGGCCGCCTGGCTAGTTTAGTCACCGTGAACTGTGCAGGTTAGTTTTCTTTTTGCCCCCGACAGAAAACTTTACAGCTTACCGAGGATTCGAACCCGGGTCTCCCGAAGGAGAATCCGGCATTCTAGCCACTCCGCCAGCCGCTCATCAATCACTGATACATGTCTCATTATTACCAGTATTTGTTTTACACAGTAATTATAATTCCCCAGGTAGGTATGCCATACCACTGTTAGGAGAATGTTTATTATACTAGTTTGGTTTTAAAAACATTATTGTTTCTAGGGGACATATAGTGTGTACTGAGAGTGAGTTTAAATCAGCTGCGATTGTATGAATAGGGATTGATGGTGTCCGTGATTTGTTGTGGAAGATTGTTCCGCAACTGAGCTGCCGTGTGAGGGAGGATGAGAGAGAGAGAGAGAGAGAGAGAGAGAGAGAGAGAGAGAGAGAGAGAGAGAGAGAGAATGATAGACAGGAAGCGATAGAGGAAGATAAGGAATAAATACATGGACAGAGAGATAGGGCGAGAGGGGGAAAGAGGGGATGAGAGAGAGAGAGAGAGAAGAAGAAGAAGAAGAAGAAGAAGAAGAAGAAGTAGAAGAAGAAGAAGAAGAACTAACTAAAGATGAACAGAAAAACGACAAGACAGATATACAGACAGACCATGGGTCGGTAGCTCACCTAGACACAATGTTGACACAAGTCCAGGTGGAGGCCACTAATCTATGTTAATTGCATGCTAGTTAGTACTGTAGTGGCCAGGCCAGGAGTTGCAACTGTTTACTTGTAGCTTTCCCACTCTCCTCACATATCTCCCCCACAACCCCTACTGTGTTTGTATATAGTGTGTGTATGCTTGTGTGTGTGGTGTACGCCCCATTTACCCTCTACCCCATGATGTTGTAATGAAACATCCTGCGTGAAACAGAAGACTAAATCTGTGTGAATTTCTACCAAACATGAATTTCTGTCAAATGTGAATTTCTATAAAACACGAATTGTTATCAAACATGAATGTATATCTTATACGAATTTCTATCAAACATGAATTTCTATCAAACAAGGAAAATGGTCATGTGCTCTATCCTCTATCCAGGTAGTGGTTCCGGCGTCAAGTTGATAAGAGCGAACAATAGGAGAACCAGTGTACACGTTGTGGCGTATTTTAAATTGAGAAGACCCACACACAAAAGATTATCTTTAGCACGTTTACATTCTGGTAAACATATATGTGGGTGCCCACCCGTTCTATGGAGTTGTGGGCCGCGTTAAGAGCCTCCTGTGTACTCTATAGGGTACTTTGTATGCGTGGGGGAGACTGAATGGGTGTGTTATTGTACGGATGTATCACTGTATTTGTGTGTGTGCGTACGCACCTCAACATTGTAATATGCATTGTTTTTGTTCATATTACAATGTATTTTTTCTGTGAATGTAACATGCATAATAGATAATTGATGTGCGAAAAGTGAGTGGTTGAAAGGGCTGACTGTAAAATGGGTTTGCGAAAAAAAAACAGGACACTAACCAACCAGCCATCTGTCTAACCAACCAACCAACCAATCAATTAATCAACCAACCAACCAACCAATCAATTAATCAACCAACCAACCTGCCAGCCAATCACAGAATCAACTAGCTAGCCAAAGAATCAACCAGCCATCTGTCTAACCAACCAACCAACCAACAACCAATTAACCAACCAACCAACTAACTAACCTGTTAGCCAGTCACAGAATCATCTAGCTAGCCAAAGAATCAACTACCCAGCTAACCAATCAACCAACAAGTCGGGCAGCCAAAGAATCATCTAGTCAAGCAAAAAAAAATGAACTAACCGGCCAGCCAGTCATTCAACTAACAAACCAACCGATCACTCGATCAGTGAACTTGCCCACTAACCAACTAGCTAATCAACCAAGCACTCAGGCCACGGTGGGGCATTGTTGGTGCCAGTGCCACTTCCCAAGGCATAACTGCAGCTGGGCAAGCCACTGCCAGCAGCCGGGCAAGTGGCAACCAATAGCAGCCGCGAGAGCAGCCATTCATCGACCTGACAAACGGAATCAAGGAGGCGGACTTCAAATTAAAGGACTACCAGGGTTTAGCATGGCCAGACTTGTCATACTCAGACAGTTTAGTGAAACACAAGCATGTCCAGAATCCGAGAGCTGTGGTTGGTATAGTGGTTAGTGCAGGGCTTACCTACTCCATGGAGTCGAGTTCTATCCGCAGTTATTGTTGTTGAATGTCCATTGGGATGACGTGGTAGAGAGTTAAGGCATCCTTTTCAAACGTGAGATCTGGTACGATTGACGAGATGTGGACATTTGTGGATTTATACAAACAGAAGAAACAGATTGCTATATCTATTCAGTCACAAGCCTGGCGTAGTGTATTGGACATCGCCTTCTCAAATATGGACCAAAGATAGAAACGGGGTACACATTAAAAAGCCTCGCATAGTTGGGAACTGGAAATAACAAGCCGAACAGACGTCTGCGCTAAGTCTCAGATGTGGTTTTGTTATGTATGCGTACATCTGAATCCTGGCCATGCTACATAACAAGTGCTTTGTGCAGAGATTCTGAATGGATCATCAATGGTAAAAAATGGGAGCATGCTATGATGTCCGGTCTCTGTGGCTGAGGGCTTGCGAGCGCGGTTTGTGAGCCCGTATACCCGGGTTCGAAACACGGCGATGCTGGTTTTTTCGAAAAAGGTATAGGGGCCGGTCGTTCAGAAAGCAATAGCAAACTACTGAACGTAACACTTGCCTAGTACATCAACAGCAGCTGAAAATGCTGGTGTTGACTGCAACGTCCCGTAAGGGATACGCAACACAATTTTTTTGTTTTTTTTTAATGATGTATCTCTGTGCAATGAAAGCTTTCCTTGACAACACAAAATCACAATGAAAGAAACCGGCAAAAATGTGATCTAAACCGTCTTTTGCGAGATCATCATTATAATCATCGTCGTCACAATCATCATGTACCCTGTCGGTAGACATATTCGATCACGTCCCTGCACAAACATCGATCCTCAGTGTTTTCCAGGAAGATAAAGGGATAACATTCCGGAAAGGGGGACATCATCTGACGTTCAGAGGCCTTCTCTCGTGCTTGCTGCTTGGCAGAGTTTTTATTACTGTTAATAAGTTGATCGTCATCCGTGCAGCCCTACCACACGTCAGGCAACCTCTTCATCTGTCGACCTGTCTCCAACAGCATCGATCTTCCTGGTGGTCCGAACATTGTCCGGACCCTCCAGTCTGTCTAGTGTGACCAACAAATGACCAATGTCTCATCATGATGTGGCTAATCAAATGTCTCCGTGAACCGGCCTCTTACAGTTATTGGCTAATTGTTCTTCCGTGGAGAATGCGTATAACGTTTTCGTTTGTCTGTAAATAGGCAGTGTTTGTGAATATGTGGCCATATGTGAGGAGCGGATAGCCGTGTGGATAGAACGCCGAATCCTCCTTCAGGAGACTCGGGTTCTAATCCTCGGTATGGTGTAGATTTTTTTTTCTCCTGGGGGGAAAAAAAGAAAAAGAAAACCCTAACCTGCGCAGTTCGTAGCGATTGCACTAGCCAGGCAGCCTTAATTCCTCAGGCTCAAGACCCCCCCCCCCCCCACCCCCTTTTTGTCCTACATGGGAGGGTACTGTAGACAGTAGATGATAGTTTTGACAGACAGTAGCCATTTGTGTGAATTGACGAGTCATGGTGTTCTGTGTATCTATAAGGGACTAGTCTGTCATTGCTTTCCTTCTTGGCCGTGTCCATACTGGTCAATGGTCGTAACCGTTGTGTAGTCTGATCAGTGACCGTAGCCATTGTTTAGTCTGGTCAGTGTTGTCTAGTCTAGTCTTTGTCAAAGATCGCCTGTCGCAAAATGGGAAACATGATGACCAATAAAAAGCCGCCAATCACGGTGAAAAAAAAAGAAAGAAAGATTGTTCAAGTACTATATAGAACCTATACTTTTTTATATATGTGAAACATGGATAAACTGGGAAACATCTAATGAAAATGTGATTCCTGAGGAGAGTGCACAGAATACAATCGGCGGACAGAAAAAAAAAGCATGTGGAAATTTTACAAGAAACAAATGAAAACTGTAAATGTATTATAGAGAAACTGGACATAATAGTCAAGATGTTTTGGGATCGGTATGAGGGGAGATAAAATAGAAAACTTAGTGACAACTGGCAACACTGTTGGTAAAAGAGCAATGTGAAGGCAGAGAGAGACACATACTTGAATGGGGTGCTCACGTGATATAATAGGAACAAGAACACATAATTGACGCAAAATAATTGTGATCGTTTAATCTGGCGAAACATGATGTCCCCCGTGTGTCGACATGACATGTAGTGATGATGATGATGATGATGATGATGATGATGATGATGATGAACCATCTGCGACACCAGGTGCACAACTATGGGTATGTGCAGGGCTGGGACACCAAAGACCTATAAGACATGCAGCTGGGGATTGGTCATTTGCCATGCATTTCGCAGCGCACTTTTTTCTGCACACAGTGGCTGCATGAGGTCAGCGAGGCAGAATGGATAAAAGAGAGCATTCGTTCTTAAACTTCCGATGTGCTGATGCCGAGGTAGCGGGCTACATCGGTCAGTTGGACTAAAATGTTAACTTCCCGTTATTGACTTGGGGACGTAAATTACAAGTACCTCTGAAGTCGGAGTGGGTTCGGGTGATGACGAGGAACAACCGCGCGCAAATATAAGTCCAGTGCACTAGAAGCAGTAGCACGAGTATGGACTACGCTTGTGTTCAAAGCGAGCGATTGTTAAACAATTAAAAAATAAACAATGGCTGCATCTGTAGAACTGTCTGCCTGGGATGTGTGTCGCTCGGTCGGTCGGTCTGTCCATCATCCGTCCACACCTTTATAGGTCTTTCCATCTACCTGTCTTTTTGTCCGCCCGTTAGTTCATCCATCCTACCCCCTCTTTGTCTGGCTGCCATACCCAGTCACTTCCACGTACGTAAGCATGTATGTTTGTATTCATCCATCCATCCATCCATCCTTGTTTCCCAAACAATTCATGTAACTATCGACTTGTCTAACCCTTCTCCCCCTTTATCAACAAATACTACCCCCACCCCCCACCCGCTATCAATCACGCACACGCACAGACGCACTCTCTTCCTCTCTCTCACACACACACACAGACGCACTCTCTCCCTCTCTCTCTCTCTCACACACACACACACACACACACACACACACATCACCACCTCCAAATAATCTCCCGTAGGAAATCATGAGGCAGGCAGCCACAATAAACTGTCTATACTGCACCGGCGAAAATGTGTAGCAGCCAACACAATAGCGCTCGGGCCGGATAAATTCACCAGCCCTCGCCAGACGTTTCGGCAGCTGATTGAGACTCGGAATTTGAGCAGCTGCGCTGTGCGGGCTATGGCTATAGATTTTGTTTTCTACACTGCATAATAATCTAGCCCGCGAGTGAAGTCAGTCGTGACGGCTTGAAGTAGGCGGCAAAACACGGCCCACTGACACACTTCCCGCTCTGCCACCGCGTCTGCTGCAGCCACGTACGATGGTGGCTTGAAATCATTACAGATCTTAAGTGCTTACGTTAACATCGTGTCTCTGTGCAGTGGTAACCAAGAGTTGACTTCTCTGGTCGAAACTAAACCACGGGGAATCTGTACAGCGATACTCATTTCGTAGAGTGGCACACACTCATTATTTTGTTGGCTAGCTTTGAACTTAAGCGTAGTCCATTCACTGGCTACTACTTCTCGTGGTTTTTGCGTGCGGGTTGGCTTTCCGTATTACCAGTATCCCTCGCCATCAGGCGAACCCACTCCGACTTCTGAAATACGTGTAATTTACATACCCAAGTCCAAAAGAACTGAACATTCTAGTCCAACTGACCGGTGTAGGGGTTGAACCTCGGCCTCAGCCCGCCGGGTGTTTAGAGCGTGCATTCTTATCCCTTCTGCCACGCTGACCTGAGCACAAATTCTTGGACTCGAGAACTCGTGGCTGGGAGGTGACCATCAGGTTCACAAGGCACCGGTTCGACCCCAGCACAGGGCTGGGACTTGTCCCCAGACCTGTTGGTATCTCATGATATCGCACGGCTCACTCATCTCATGAGTAGTGTCATCGGTTGCCTAGCCTTCCCAGATGAGGGCGAAAAAACTTGAGGTTCTGTATGCCAGCTGTGCACGTTAACCATCCCACGGTAATTGGACATTGCAAACAGTAGGCCGTTACCCGCCGCCCTGGCAACCGTTTTAGACAAATACACCTACACACAGGTCGATAGAGCCAGGTAGCTACGATGGAATCTGTCTGGAGAAAGCAGGTCTGGCATAAAAGCATGCCGAAGTCGTAGACACTGATCTCAGAGGTCCACTAACACATACACTTACTGTGTGTGTACGTGTGTGGATGTGTATGTATGTGTGTATATGTGTGTATGTGTATGTGTGAGTATGTGTGTTTATGTGTCTACATGTGTGTATGTGTTTGTATGTGTGGGTGTATGTTTGTGTGTTTGTGTGAATGTATACGTGTGTGTATGGATGTGTATGTATGTATGTGTGTGTTTGTGTGTATTTGTGTGTACGTATGTGGGTGATTGTGTATGTATGTGTGTGTATGTTCGTATATGTATGTGTATAGATTTGTGTGTGTATGTTCGTGTATGTATGTGTATAGATTTGTGTGTGTATGAGTGCGTGTATGCAAGGGAGTGTGTGTTTGTGTGTTACTGAGTGTGTGCATAACTGTGAGAGTTTGTGCACATGATGTAAGTATGTATGCAGGTAAGTATGCGTGTGTTTATGAATGTGTATGTGTGTGTGTACGCGTGTCTGCCTGTCTCATAACATGGTAATATGCATTGTTTATGATTACAAATTCAATTTGACAATGTTGTTTTCTTATGTGAATGTAACATGCGCAATCAATGAACGAAAGATGAGTGATTGGAAGGGCCGAATGTAAGACGGGCCTGCGAGCTCAATTGTCTCTTTGAAAATAAAGTTCGTTCGTTCGACATGTTTTTGTTGTCTAGTCTCTAAATCTTACCTCTGCTTCTACAAGCGCCAACCAATACGTGTGCATTTATTGATGAACTGTCTTATTGGCCCCAAGGGTTCCCCAATTGATATTTATGAGTAATACGTGCACAACATTGGAACCGACCAATCATTTCTCGTGTTTAAATGTTCGTTACTATACTGGACACATCATTACGATCTGGTGAGTTTGTTATTTAACCTAAGCTGGTTTAATATCAAATTCTGAGACCTATGGTGCTATCTCATTGGTTAGATACGAATTCTGTCCATATTCCATAGTTGTGAGTTCATGCAGTTGAACCTGACTAATGAAGACACCTTTCTCAGAGGTGTCTAGTTGGTCATGCGTCGACGCACACTTGTTCCTGTAGCGAGGCGCTACCGCCATTTGGAAGTAACAGGTTCGAATCCCGGTCGGTAACTATAACTTTCAATTGTTATGTTGTCTAGCGCGTCCTCTAGTCTCTAACTCTTACCCCTATTTCTATGAGCGCCGAACAATCCATGTGTATTTATAACAGTCTTTCCAAAGCGAAGGGGGAGACAACTGATTTGATAATACAGCAGCAGCTTTTGGTTTTCCGTTAATAGTTTTGTTGATAGCACCATATATATCAATCAGGTGCCGTCTCCACAATGAAGGTTAGCTGCAATAGATCTCCCAACACTGTCTCTAGCCTTGATTCTAGGTTCTGTCAGACTGCTGTTCGCCCATCACTTAGTGTTATCTTCCCACTTGTATCGTTGTCTTCTTCTTGCCCGCTTGCCTTCAACCTTATCCTTCAGTATGGTTTTTATAAGCGTGTTATGTCTTTTAACATAGCCGAAATATTTCGCTTGCCTCTTTTAAAATTTATTTTATCAACTCTCTTTACATTCCCAGTTTTTCTAGAACCGCTGTTTTTGATTGTTTTTGTTTCCGTGAAATACGACATTTTCGTCTGTTTATCCACATCTCCAGCGCCTCTATTCGACTTTCTAGTTGCTTGTTCAATGTACAGGCTTCCGCGCCATATAGTAAGTAGCATTGTATATTGTCACTTGTCGTCCCGGGAGGAACGTGGAATCAACAAGCACACCTTTAAGCTTATTATCTTTTGGGATTATTGACTGCCTTTTGTCTACACTCCTCCCTTCCATCTTCCATTCCATATATCTCTTTCTTTCTCTCTCTCTCATATTCCTTCATTACATATTCCGACAACAGTTTCCTTCATCAATTAATAAAATATTTATTAATAAAAACTATGTCTGGTGTATGTATGGACTGTGTATATGTAGTTGGTATTGTCTGCTAGTGTGAATGCAAGATAGGACTTTTGACTTCGTATGTGCCGTATACTTTCTCGCCTCTTCTGTCGGCTAAAACACAGGACAGCACACATAGAAATGGAGTGATCTCACCCTGGATGATCTCCTCCTGCTTGAGTCTGGACTTAATCCAATTCTTGAAAAAAAAAAAAACAACTGTTCAATGTCTTATCACCAGAAAATAATCCGATTTGGTAAGTCACTGAAATCCAGATATTTCTAGTGTTTGGAAGGTAATATAGTTCACCCCTGAATACACACCGCCACTATCCAACATTGTCTAGAGTTAATAGAAATGTTCTACACAATGTCTCTTGTTAATAAAGTTTAATGTTTCTGCACAGTGCCATTGCCTGCAGTTTTAAGTATCCCTGCTTGCCACAGGTTGACGTCTTTTCCTTTTAAGGGCTTTAGTGGTATATTCGTTTGAGCATACAGTGTTCTGTATTTGACGTTACGTTATCACTTCTTCATATTAAAACATGTCTATGTTCTTATTGGTTCTAAGTAGGTACTTTATTTGCTCAAGTGAAGTAACCTTCATTTCTTCTCTGATTTCAATATGGGGATTGGAACCTTATATCTTCTATTATCATCCCGGAATCGAAATTAATAATTAAGCACATCGGCACTAATATCCCATTGCCTTAAACAATACGGGACTATAATTTCTTTTCCACACCTGGGATTAATAGATATCTCTGTACACACACTAAAAAAGAAAACCCAATTTCTACTATTTATATCGAGTGGCCCATCCTCCGTTATTGTTTGATGTTCATACCTCAACACTCGTCTCTTGACGTATCCTGCACATCAAAAGGCGGTGAAATCACGTAGTGGTTAGTTGCTCGTTTCGTTCCGTGCTTACGCTGTTTCCCTAGGTTCCCCTTACGCTAATACTTCAAAGCGTCCGAACCCGTTCTCGAAGTCTCCCTGTTTTTCTGTCCGTTAACATCGCTGGTCAATGACTCCTCACAATATATCCTATTTTTATACCAGTCGGTCACTGCTCTTTAATTCGTCCTCATCTCAGAATGAAGTACTCGAATGTTAACCTTTCTCCTACATTGTCATTAATCTTACTATTCGAGTTTATCAGGGAATCATTAAACTCACAGTATTCCCGTGACATATATACATAACATTTGACAATTTTCATTTTAATGCGTTGTTAATCTCTCTAGATGTAAATACTGATTTCATGCTGTTGAAAGAATTTCTGACCATTCCCTTTTTTTTTTTTTTTGGATTTCTGTTTCATGTCTGCCATCATATGTTATTACATGTCCAAGATAGGAGACACTTGTTACTTGTTCTAGTAGTATATCCCCGTTTACTGTAATGTTAATTTGAATAACGGAGACACAAACAATAGATTGCACGATTTATTGCCTGGCATATTTCGCTGCATCTCGTCAGGTACATACTGCAGAAATCGCACAACGTAAAGTAAATTAACTAGATAAATCCTTCAAGCTGATAAATCCTTCAAGCTGAAATATACACATGTTCGCACAGTAATGTCAATTGTCTACCACGGTAATCTTAAGCTGACTAACATGTCTTTCTGTTTGCACAAATCTGGCTTGCGTTGATTGATCATTATTGCTTCTGCAAACTTTAACAAGCGAGTATTTTGTGTGTTGAACAACACGCGAAAGGCAATATCTCTGTCAACCACATGGCCGCTTTCGATAATATGCCTACCAATTGAAGACGCGGGGAGCTTCCGGTGTGTCGGCCCCACTAGGCTAGCATCGCCTGTGTATCGTATCTTGCCGACCCATTGAGGTATGTGTTCTGACACTCTTTTCTTCAGCTGTCTCTCTGTTCTACCGATGTAGAAGGCCTGGCAATGTTAATTGAAGACCTATCCTTTCCACTGCTATTTATCATACCTCCGTGGCGAAGTAGTCAAGCCGTCTCTTCGGACTCCGAAGGTTATGGGTTCGATTCCGGGCGGCAGCCTTCGGTTCACGAGTGCATTTTTTCGGAGACTTCTTAGGGTAGACCAGGGGCTAAGGAGTTCGTGCTTTGCGACGCTTTACGCGCTGAAAAAGGAGACTAAGCCATATGGGATAAAACGCCAGTGCAATTAAGTCGACCCTGTCGACTTTTAAGCGACTTTTTTATAGTCTTAAAAAAAAAGAAAAATAATAATATTAATATCTAAGCCACATTCTGCGCTATTCCCGTTTACTTGTTCCACTAGGTTTAATGACTCTTGCTCACTTTCTGCTAGTAGCACAGTATCGACAACATACTTAAGATTGTTTATGATTCTTCCATTGCTGTTAAGTCCAAGCAGTTCAAGGTGTTTAAAAATTCTCTCTGTAAATAAGTTGAAGAGGCTCGGGGACAACACGCATCCCTGCCGCACTCCGCTTTCTGTCTCTATGGGCGACGAATAATTATTTCCGTATCTAATTGACGCCACTTGTTCCCAGTACAAGTTAAAAATATATCTGATGTCCTTTCTGTCTACCCCTATATCTCAAAGGCAAGTAATCAGTCGTTCATGTTATAGTTCAGTCAAAAGCCTGCTTGTAGTCTATAAAACACACATATATAGGTTCTGAACTTCTATATATTTTTCAGTTACCATTCTCAAACACATTATTTCTTCTCTGGTGTTTGCAGAACCCACATTGTTCTTCAACTACTTCCTCATCTATTTTATATTGAATTCTTTTTTGTATGACCTTGAGGAGTAGTTATATGGCTCATTATATGCATATAAAAAATCTTACATTCTGTCTCTCTTTATCCGACCCTTTTGCCACACACTGTCTCTCTATCGCTAATTTGATCTCACTTGTTCTATCACACATTCTCTCTTTCTATCACACTTTCTAGTATTTGCTATCACATTACCTCTCTCTCTCTCTCTCTCTCTCTCTCTCTCTCTCTCTCTCTCTCTCTCTCTCCCTCTCTTCCCCCCCCCCCCCCCCACTGGCTATTTCTACCGTATTATCTCTGTCACTGTATTTATTTATCAGCCGTCTCTCAATCTCTGACCATCAGTTGGCCTGCCGTGTTTCAGGCTGTACATGTCGGCGTGTGAAATGAAATGTCTCAGTCGTACATCATAGATGCCACGTAGCCGTGAACAATTACATCCTGCACCCGCTCACTCCTGTCTCTGTCTATCGGCATCTCTTAAATGACATTTTATGTATGGCCTCACTTCTGCCCTGTGTGTGTGTGAGTGAGTGTACGTGTGTGTATGCGCGAGCGAGCGCGTGTACGGTCACACGTAAGGGCTTGATGTCTTGATTTCAGTTAGTAAGCATTATGCCACACGCACATGGCGTTGTTGTATGTCTTCTTCTTCTCATTACTATTATTATTATTATGCTGCTGCTCCTATTCCCACGACTTCTTCCTCTTCCTCATCTTCTGCTGTTTCACCCTTTCTTGTTCTTTTCTCCTTCTGCCCCTCCTCTCATGCTTCTTTGTTGTTGTTGTTGTTCTTCTTCTTCTACAGCCACTCTTGCTTCTTCATCGTCCGCTGATTCCCACCCCCACCCCTCCTCTTCATTTCTTCCTCTTCTTCAGGCGCCCGGTCTTGGAGCATATACTGACTACCATAACTCCCCAGCCCTCTGTCATATCATGAGATACTCCAGCTAGTGTTGCCTGTATGATGACTTTTTTGCCCAACAATTTCATCTGTGGCCACGCATCTCCCTTTGTCGTTCTTGGCTTCTCTTGCCCGCTAACTTCCCACACACGGTTACTTTCTGTGTTTAGACTGGCATGTCAGTGTACCCCAGATAGTCCATGGCTTTCTCTTGTGGTTGTAACGTGGCATGTCAGTGTACCCCAGATAGTCCATGGCTTTCTCTCGTGGATGTAACGTGGCATGTCAGTGTACCCCAGATAGTCCATGGCTTTCTCTCGTGGATGTAACGTGGCATGTCAGTGTACCCCAGAGAGTCCATGGCTTTCTCTCGTGGATGTAACGTGGCATGTCAGTGTACCCCAGATAGTCCATGGCTTTCTCTTGTGGTTGTAACGTGGCATGTCAGTGTACCCCAGATAGTCCATGGCTTTCTCTTGTGGATGTAACGTGGCATGTCAGTGTACCCCAGATAGTCCATGGCTTTCTCTTGTGGTTGTAACGTGGCATGTCAGTGTACCCCAGATAGTCCATGGCTTTCTCTTGTGGATGTAACGTGGCATGTCAGTGTACCCCAGATAGTCCATGGCTTTCTCTTGTGGTTGTAACGTGGCATGTCAGTGTACCCCAGATAGTCCATGGCTTTCTCTTGTGGATGTAACGTGGCATGTCAGTGTACCCCAGATAGTCCATGGCTTTCTCTTGTGGTTGTAACGTGGCATGTCAGTGTACCCCAGATAGTCCATGGCTTTCTCTTGTGGATGTAACGTGGCATGTCAGTGTACCCCAGATAGTCCATGGCTTTCTCTTGTGGTTGTAACGTGGCATGTCAGTGTACCCCAGATAGTCCATGGCTTTCTCTCGTGGATGTAACGTGGCATGTCAGTGTACCCCAGATAGTCCATGGCTTTCTCTTGTGGTTGTAACGTGGCATGTCAGTGTACCCCAGATAGTCCATGGCTTTCTCTCGTGGATGTAACGACTGGTGTAGTTTTACCAGCGGGTGTTAGTCTGCTGGTTCCCTCACATGGTTCCCTCACGTGGTTCCCTCACGTGGTTCCCTCACGTGGTTCCCTCACGTGGTTCCCTCACGTGGTTCCCTCACGTGGTTCCCTCACGTGGTTCCCTCACGTGGTTCCCTCACGTGGTTCCCTCACATGGTTCCCTCACGTGGTTCCCTCACATGGTTCCCTCACATGGTTCCCTCACGTGGTTCCCTCACGTGGTTCCCTCACATGGTTCCCTCACGTGGTTCCCTCACGTGGTTCCCTCACATGGTTCCCTCACGTGGTTCCCTCACATGGTTCCCTCACATGTTTTTGTTGGCGCACGCTGGCTTTGAACTCAGGTGTAGTCCATACACGATACTTCTAGTACCACTGGACTGGGTTTCACGTGTGGGTTTTTACCAGTGTCCCTCGCCATCGGGCGACTTCAGAGGTTCTTGTAAATTACGTCCCAAAATCAAGGACGAGAAGTCAACATTTGAGTCCAACTGACAGTAACAATGGACCCACCCTACAATTCCTACCAAGGATGACGGGAAGTAAAGGCAGTCAGTGTGATACTAACCACATGACCCAGCGATTGGTCTGTACATATGTGGGTCTGGCATCATATACCCAATAATTCTAAAGGCTTGTAAAGAGGTTCTTTCATGTTGTTTACTACCAACCAACCAACCAATCAATAGACCAACCAACCAACCACCCAACCAATCAACCAACCAATCACCCAACCAACCAACCATCCAACCAACCAACCAACCAACCAGTACACCAACTAACAAATCAATCAACCAACCCATAAACCATGAATAAAATGAACGAGGGGACGGAGCACGTATTGGAATGTCCTGAGTGCAGTGATGTCGGTTCTTAACTCAACTCTACTCAACTCAACCCAATAAACCAACCAACCAATCAACCAACCAACACACCAACCAATCAACCAACCAACATACCAACCAGTCAACAAACCACCATACCAACCAATCAACCAACCGCCATACCAACCAATCAACCAACCACCACACCACTCAACCAATGAACCAGCGAAACCAACCAAACAATCACCACACCAACGAAACAATCACAACACCAACCAATCAAACAACCACCACACCAACCAACGAAACCAACCAACCACCACACCAACCAACCACCACACCAACCAACGAAACCAACCAACCACCACACCAACCAACGAAACCAACCAACCAGCTAACTGCACTACACAGACAACCAACTAACCAACCAATCAACCTACCTGTCACAAAATGAAACCGTGCGTTTACCCAGCTAATTGTTAGGGAGGATTTTTTGATTAACCGGACTATCTGCTAAGCAACAAGGGTTTCAACGAATACAGAGAAAACATTCATAGTTGTGGCTACACGTGTTTCCAAAACAGGTCGGGCAGAAATAACAGTTGTACTTGTACATCTGGTTGACGGATTGGCCACTGTCGGAAGTGCGGGAGCCGAATCCCGACATCGCCTTGACAAGGTTGTCAACATTTGAATACAAATGGAAGCCGTGGGGTCAGCCCATATACACATTTGGTGGTGAGTGAGGAGGAAGTGAGTGCGCTGAATCATACATCGTTTTGACAAGTCGGATGGAAAACGGAAGTACTCAGCAAGGAAGTAAACAGTCCATATGTCATATAGTTTCCGGACATCACTCAGAGGGGCAGATTGCTACTGACAGCTTGTTGAGGAAAACTCTTTGTTGGAACTCGACAGCAACTCGCTGGCTTGTTTTGAGAATCTAAACTATTACTGACAACTTTGACAGGACTTAAGCCAGGAAAATAGTTTCCTGACAATGGATGATATGCGCAAATAACACCTGCAGGACGTCACCCATATCACGTGACCAATTTTAGGAGTTTGCCATATAAACCCGAGTTGGGATCAACTAGGGGGGAGTTGACCAAGAACCGTGGATTATGATGGACGTGTTTGTGGGAGAGCTCTACAGTGTTAGATTAATTTAACATTAACTAGCATGTGCCGTTATGGCAAAGTGTAGTAGCCATCCCGGGAATGAGGCGGTTTTTACATAAGGTAGTAATATAGTCTATTAGTTCTAATTAATATAGACTGTAGCCTTGTTAAACTATAGTGTGATGATTAGCACTGTTAGTGGAAACTAGTTAGAGTAGAATAGTGATATTAACTCTGCTAGTTAAGAATAGATTAGTGAAGTGTTGATAGGCTTTACTAGTTGAGAATTGAGTAATGAGGGATAATTGGGATCTTCCCGTAGGTGTCCCTGGTGGGCAGGGTTCCGCATTCTGTTCGCTGATATTTTTTCTTTGTCATCGCCTGATTCGACTCTAGGTGGGTAGCTAATCTGCTCTATGACTAATTCTAGTTAGCTAAAGATCATTAAGCAAGGTGATAGGCTTACACTCAGCCGAAAGGATCAGTGACTAGTACTATCACCAGATGTGTTGTTTCTATCCTAGGTTCCCTACCAGATCCAAGGAAACTCTACAAGTTTTGGGAAAGGATTAAAAAACCCATTAGGAAGAACACCAGTTCAAGAATCAATAAAGTTGCATACAGAACGTTGCATACAGAAGGAAGTTGATTCACCAAAGAGAGTGATGCGTACTGATGCACCACACAGCATCAGACAGTAGTAACGAACTGAAAACATTAAGTCTAATAATTACATAGTGTGATATAATCTCGTGTAATAGAACACAAGACTTGATACTTGAGGCTAGATAGACACGAGGGAGGATCCAGTACAGTAACAATTAACATTAATCTGTGTACACACTACAAAGGACTTGTGCATTTTTTTATGAACGATAGGAACGGACATTGTGTAGTGGGCAACCGGTCCATGATTAACTGTTAATACCACCGGTGTCTATTTCGGATGTTCATGAAATTGGATTACCAGAGGTCTACAGAGGCAAAGCATTATCCGGCAAGATGGTTCCGGCAACGGGTGAGACGCACTTGTTCTGACGTAACGTGCTGTGGTCTATCTTTGCTGTGATCAGCTGACTGAGTTGATGTCTGAGAGACAGAGTCTACACACTTTATAGAACACGTCACACATTTTCTTCGCATACACGTCTCATACACGTTACACTTTTATTTTAATAAATTAATCTTTATTAATTTCTAGAAGCAAGAGTTGTTGAGTATGTTGCGTTGGGGAAGTATGAGAAGGGGGCAGAGTACGACAGTGAGAGAGTGATAGGAAAAGGTGTCCATAGGCTGATGGAGTGTGTTGGACGGAAGCTGGTGGATTCTCCAGAATATTGAGAGAAAAAAAATATTATAATGTGGGTGTCGACTCTCTTCACTCCAGGGACGACACTGTAAAGGAGGACACGACATTATTGGGGGCTCGTAAACGGGATCTTTGGACAGCGGGATCTATCGTAAACGGAATCCTTGGACAGCGAGATCTCCTGCAAGCAGGAACCTTTGACAGTGGGATCTTCTGACAACGGGGTCCTTTGACACGGGATCCTTAGTTACAAAACGGAGATATCATTTTGGAGAATCCAGCTAGAGTGAATGTGGATAGGGGTTAGGACTAATATCTTACCTGTTCACACTTCACACGTCTGCATAGGTCTGTGGTCCTGATTCTACTCTTGTCACTGAGTGAATGTACTGTGTGTGGTAATATCTAGATTTATAGTACTTGTTCATATATCGGTATAGTAATTTGCAGTTATATTGTACTAGACCTGCTAGCTTACCTCTCTGTATAATGGCCACCCCTAAACTTAGCACGTTAGAATTAAAGGCCAGGGGGGAAGAAATGGGATTGGCTGGGTCTTCTCTAACGGATTACATACAGGAAGTGGAGAGAGAGTATCGTCAAGCGGAACGTATTGACCTCGTGAATAAATTAGCAGAACGGTTCGTCGAGGTACATGGGGAGGCAGGGGAGAACCTTTCCACCAACTCCAAAAGTCAAGAGAAACATGACAAGAAGAAAGCCAAAAACACAGGAACAAAAAAGTGGGAACCTTATGTGCAAAAATCAGAGGATAGTTCAGAGAAGAAGAAGGAGGGAAGCAAGAGCACTTCAAGCTCTACACCTAAACGACCGTGGTCGGAGAAGTGGTGTTCAATTTGTAAGTCACCCTCTCACAATACGAGGGACTGCAAATCGAAGGCTAAGAACCCTCACTTCGCAGCATGTCAAGTGACTTCCAAGGAGGTTGTCACGGAAAATGCCAAGGTCAACAAGGAAGCTCGCCACCAGGAGAGCTCACTCAAGTCCGACAATAGAAAATCTAGGACAGGGAAATGGTGCAACCAATGCAAGTCAAACACGCACAATGCTATTGACTGCAGGGGAAAGTCAGGAGACACTCAATTCGTCGTGTGCTCAGGGAAACCTAAGGTGGAGCCCACCGAACAGGTCGAGGCCGAGGAAGAGACTCCAGACCAGGAAAAACCACCTGTAGTGGAATTGGTAGAGGTTAACGGTCGTCAAGTGAAGTGTTTATACGACACAGGACTGGACGGGGAGGCCGTGATTTCTGCGGATCTGGTACATCCAGAACAATTCACAGGTGAAACATTGGATATACAGCCTGCACAGAAAAGTGCTGTAACCATGAAGTTGCCCATTGCTAATGTGGAGATTCGGTCAAGGTACGTCACCGGCACTATCAAGGCCGCTGTATTGACCGATCCCATTTTCCCAGTCATCCTAGGTTACCGGTATGTCTTTCTGGGAATGCCCAGGGAGCCAATCCATATGGGAGCAATGCAGACTCGCTCTCAGACGAAAACGGAAGAGGCAGACACAATTGTGACTAACCCAATGCCGGGGGAGCTACGAACTGCCCAGAGTGAGGATGATACTTTACGTCCTTGCTACAAAAAGCTGCAGAAAAGTGCTGATCCACCAGGACGGGGGCAGTACTACATGAAGAATAGGATACTCTACAGGAGAGCAGGAAGGGGAGACAACCTATACGGTCAGTTGGTCGTCCCGAAAGCTCACCGGTCCCAGATTCTTCATATGGGGCATACCATCTCCTTTAGTGGACACATGGGTATAGCCACCACCATGCAGCGGATTTCCTGCCACTACTATTGGCCGGGAATGACAGATGATGTGCGTCGGTATGTGAAGTCATGCCCTGAGTGCCAGAGGGTGGCACCGAAACACTGGACAGCACCGGTGGTTTTGGGTGAGATGCCCATCATGAACTCTCCTTTCGAGAGGGTAGCCATCGATATCGTGGGTCCACTTCCCAGGACTAGGAAGAGGAACATGTATATACTCACAATGGTGGATTGCTGTACAATGTGGGGTGAAGCCATACCGTTGACCACGATTGACTCGAAAAGAGTGGCGGACGCACTGATGGAGGCCTTTACCAGATTAGGCTTTCCGGATCAAATTCTGACGGACAATGGATCTCAGTTTTGTGGAAAACTCATGGAGGAGGTATTTAGGGTGTTTCACTCTAACCACATACATACCAGCCCTTACCACCCTCAAGCCAATGGACAAGTAGAGCGTTTCAACGGCACGTTGATGACAATGCTCAGGAAACTAGCGCAGGAAAAACCTGATAGGTGGGATGAATATATCCCAGCAGCACTCTTTGCCTATCGGGAAGTTCCTCATGGCTCAACAGGACTACCACCCGCTACGTTGCTGTTTGGTCGTCCAATCAAAGGACCGTTGGAAGCCATGTTGAGGAGTTGGACTGAAGAGGGGACGTCAGAAGAAGTGATCTCATCCTATAAATACGTGGAGGAACTGAAAGAAAAACTCCACAAGGGATGGACTCTGGCAAATCAAAACTTGAAAAAGGCCAGGAAAAGACATGCGGCTTACTACAACCGTAGGTCTAAAGAAAGATCTCTAGATGTGGGAGATAAAGTCTTGTTGCTACTCCCAACGGGAAGCAACAAACTGGAGATAGGTTGGCAAGGACCATTTCCCGTGGAAAGGGTGATATCCAGAACCAACTATCAGATCCGGATCCGGGGAAAGTCGAAGATTTTCCATATCAATCTCTTGCGGAAATACGAAGAGAGACCCGGAGACAAGGCAGCTCACCTCATGGCAATGGCAGTTGCAGTGGAGACGGAAGTGGGAACCAGCGAGGGCAGGGAATATCCCTTGGTACACCAGGAAACCTATAGGGATGTGAAAGTGAACCCTGATCTGACCTCCCAGGAGAGGGAAAGGATAACCCAGGTTCTCAAGTCTCATAAGGAGATACTGACTGATAAACCAGGACGAACGAGGTTGGTTGAGTTCGAGATGACTTTGACCACACAGGAGCCTGTTCGCCAAAAGGTTTACCCAGTGCCATTCTCTAAAGAAAAGGCCCTGGAGGAGGAAATACAAAAATTGCTGGAGGATGACGTGATTGCACCATCCACATCCCCATACAATGCGGGGGTAGTTTTGTTACGCAAACCAAGTGGAGAACACCGGTTGTGTATAGATTACCGACTTCTGAACAGTCATACACAGTTTCAGGTGGAACCTTTGCCGAATCCAACTCAGTTATTCGCTAGGCTCCATAAGGCTCGGTACTTTTCAAAGGTGGATCTGAGTCGGGGGTATTATCAGATACCAGTCAAACCGGAGATTCGACCACTGTTAGCTTTCAGTACACCCAGTGGACACTACGAATTCAAGGTCATGCCCTTTGGACTCAGCAATGCACCTAGTGTGTTTACACGCATGATGAGGACTTTACTAGATCCGTTACAGGATCCATCCATCATCTCATTCATGGATGATATTCTGATTTCCAGTGACAGCTTGGATGACCACTTACAATCCTTGGAGAGAGTGTTTAAGAGGCTCAAGGAAGCAGGGCTTACTGCTCGTCCAACCAAGTGCATGATTGGTTACCAGACTCTGGAATTTCTAGGTCACACCATCACTCCAGGACACATTGTCCCAGAAGAGAAGAACCTGGAGAAAATCAGAAATGCACCAAGGCCACAAACGAAGAAGGATGTGCGATCTTTTCTCTCGTTGTGTGGGTTCTACCACAAATTTATCCCACATTTCACGGAACTGGGAGCTCCGTTGACGGAAACCTTGAAAAAGGGATTACCGGATCAAATCATTTGGACACCAGAATGTGAGAATGCCTATAGTCAGTTAAAGGAGGCCTTGGTCAGCAAACCTGTATTACAGCTCCCTGACCTTTCCAAACCATTTGTGTTGAGAACGGATGCGAGTGCGATTGGAATTGGAGCCGCTTTGTTACAGGAAGGAAAAGACGATGCTTCGGTTTTGAAACCTGTGGCATACGCAAGTAAGAAACTTCTACAGGCGGAGAGGAATTATTCAACCGTCGAGAGAGAGTGCTTGTCCCTCGTATGGGCAGTGCAAAAATTTCAGCCATATTTGTATGGAGTTAAGTTTCGAGTCCAGTCGGATCATCAGCCCCTGATGTTCCTGGCTACTTCTCAGAAGCTCAACGCCCGTTTGATGCGGTGGTCGTTGTTACTTCAACCATATAACTTCACAGTGGAGTACATTCCTGGGAAGGAAAATGTTGGAGCGGATTTCTTATCAAGACACCCAGCTCCTGAAGAAGAAGAATGAATCATCTGGATTAAACTCACGGTGGAGAAGAGTGAGATGGACTACTCTCTTAAGAGGGGGCCTATGTCACAAAATGAAACCGTGCGTTTACCCAGCTAATTGTTAGGGAGGATTTTTTGATTAACCGGACTATCTGCTAAGCAACAAGGGTTTCAACGAATACAGAGAAAACATTCATAGTTGTGGCTACACGTGTTTCCAAAACAGGTCGGGCAGAAATAACAGTTGTACTTGTACATCTGGTTGACGGATTGGCCACTGTCGGAAGTGCGGGAGCCGAATCCCGACATCGCCTTGACAAGGTTGTCAACATTTGAATACAAATGGAAGCCGTGGGGTCAGCCCATATACACATTTGGTGGTGAGTGAGGAGGAAGTGAGTGCGCTGAATCATACATCGTTTTGACAAGTCGGATGGAAAACGGAAGTACTCAGCAAGGAAGTAAACAGTCCATATGTCATATAGTTTCCGGACATCACTCAGAGGGGCAGATTGCTACTGACAGCTTGTTGAGGAAAACTCTTTGTTGGAACTCGACAGCAACTCGCTGGCTTGTTTTGAGAATCTAAACTATTACTGACAACTTTGACAGGACTTAAGCCAGGAAAATAGTTTCCTGACAATGGATGATATGCGCAAATAACACCTGCAGGACGTCACCCATATCACGTGACCAATTTTAGGAGTTTGCCATATAAACCCGAGTTGGGATCAACTAGGGGGGAGTTGACCAAGAACCGTGGATTATGATGGACGTGTTTGTGGGAGAGCTCTACAGTGTTAGATTAATTTAACAATAACTAGCATGTGCCGTTATGGCAAAGTGTAGTAGCCATCCCGGGAATGAGGCGGTTTTTACATAAGGTAGTCAATATAGTCTATTAGTTCTAATTAATATAGACTGTAGCCTTGTTAAACTATAGTGTGATGATTAGCACTGTTAGTGGAAACTAGTTAGAGTAGAATAGTGATATTAACTCTGCTAGTTAAGAATAGATTAGTGAAGTGTTGATAGGCTTTACTAGTTGAGAATTGAGTAATGAGGGATAATTGGGATCTTCCCGTAGGTGTCCCTGGTGGGCGGGGTTCCGCATTCTGTTCGCTGATATTTTTTCTTTGTCATCGCCTGATTCGACTCTAGGTGGGTAGCTAATCTGCTCTATGACTAATTCTAGTTAGCTAAAGATCATTAAGCAAGGTGATAGGCTTACACTCAGCCGAAAGGATCAGTGACTAGTACTATCACCAGATGTGTTGTTTCTATCCTAGGTTCCCTACCAGATCCAAGGAAACTCTACAAGTTTTGGGAAAGGATTAAAAAACCCATTAGGAAGAACACCAGTTCAAGAATCAATAAAGTTGCATACAGAACGTTGCATACAGAAGGAAGTTGATTCACCAAAGAGAGTGATGCGTACTGATGCACCACACAGCATCAGACAGTAGTAACGAACTGAAAACATTAAGTCTAATAATTACATAGTGTGATATAATCTCGTGTAATAGAACACAAGACTTGATACTTGAGGCTAGATAGACACGAGGGAGGATCCAGTACAGTAACAATTAACATTAATCTGTGTACACACTACAAAGGACTTGTGCATTTTTTTATGAACGATAGGAACGGACATTGTGTAGTGGGCAACCGGTCCATGATTAACTGTTAATACCACCGGTGTCTATTTCGGATGTTCATGAAATTGGATTACCAGAGGTCTACAGAGGCAAAGCATTATCCGGCAAGATGGTTCCGGCAACGGGTGAGACGTACTTGTTCTGACGTAACGTGCTGTGGTCTATCTTTGCTGTGATCAGCTGACTGGGTTGTTGTCTGAGAGTCCGATTCTACACACTTTATAGAACACGTCACACATTTTCTTCACATACACGTCTCATATACGTTACACTTTTATTTTAATAAATTAATCTTTATTAATTTCTAGAAGCAAGAGTTGTTGAGTATGTTGCGTTGGGGAAGTATGAGAAGGGGGCATAGTACGACAGTGTGAGAGTGATAGGAAAAGGTGTCCATAGGCTGATGGAGTGTGTTGGACGGAAGCTGGTGGATTCTCCAGAATATTGAGAGGAAAAAAAAATATTATAATGTGGGTGTCGACTCTCTTCACTCCAGGGACGACACTGTAAAGGAGGACACGACACTACCAACAGCAACCACATCAGCCAACTGCACTGCCCAATCAACCAACCAACCAATCAACCACACGGTGACCCTGTTGCTGGTTAAACGGTCGCCGCGTCTCTTGTTACTGCCACTAGTTGTGTGTGCACATTTGAAGGGGTAGACTCGAACCCCGGCCCAGCGTGCCTGCAGGCTTCTAATGTCTAGTGTATCATCTCCGTGGTGAAGTGGCCAAGTCGTCTGCCTGGCGCTCCGAAGGTTGTGAGTTCGATTCCAGGCTACGTATTTCGGTTCACGAGTGCATTTTTCTCGGAGACTTCTGGGGGTCGTCACTGGAGCTACAGAGTTCGTGCTTTGTGTGACATGTTCGACAGACCGCCCCGCTGAAAGGGACCGCGCCATATGGGATTAATACTTGTTTAAGTGTATCATCCAACCTGTCTTTCCTTAAATTCTAACTAATACAGGTCAGTTAGCCGGCTTCCTGGCCTAGATGTTAGCGACTTTTCTCCGTAATCTCGTATACTCTCGTAGGTAACGTGACGACGGTGAAAATCAGCAGAGGTTCGAATCGCGTCGGTAACTTACGGGGTATGTGAGCCGGCCTCTCAGAAAGCAATGGCAAACTACTGAGCGTAATCTTGCCAAGAAATCAACAATCAGCTGAAAGATTCTGATGTTGACAGCGATGTCCTGTAAAGGATATGGTTCTGTCTCACGTAATCCCACGTAATTTTTGGCTGTTTCTGTTCTCTTGGCGAGTTTACGTTCAGTAGTTTGCCGTTGCCGGTCTCCATGGCGAAGGGTTTACGGACGCGATTCATAAGCCCGCTTACCCGCGCTCAAAACACAACTGAGACCGATTGGAAATGGCAAACAGCAGGTAGACCGCGGTGCGCTGGGTTTTAACGAGTTGGTATGGGGACCGGTCGTTCAGAAAGCAATGGCAAACTACTGGACGTAAACTTGCCAAGACATCAACAACAGCAGTAAAATGTTAGTGTTGACAGCGATGTCCTGTAAACAGGATATTAAAAAAAAAAAAAGTTTGCCGTTGCTTTCTGAACGACGGGCATTCATACTATTTTTTTAATGAAAGCCAACGCAAGGCGAACTGCTAAGAAATCGCCCGCAGCCGTGTTTCGAACGCGGTATGCTGGATAACGAACTGCCGGCGTTGTAACTGAAAAAAATCGTGCCGGTGCGGAATTGAACCCATGAATAGCAGGTCGGCGGGCGAGCGTCTAGCCGCTACCTGAGGCGGTTTCCCAGAATGATGTACCGTGTGCAAATATGGGGCATCATGTCATCAGAGACTTCCCTATGAGAAAACAATAGAGATGGTGTCTTATGTGACATGGCAACCAAAAGCCGGGTAGAATCCTGTGTGTGTGTGTGTGTGGGGGGGGGGGTGTGTCTGTGGGTGGGGGAGATGTTAGGAGAAATAGAAAGCAGGACATGCGATTCCAGAGAAGAAATATAAAGCTTCCAACTCCACTTATTATCTTGGCGTTCGCCTTTGTTTTTAGTGGCTCGTGTTATTACATGGGACTATCTCGTGTTACGTATGTTTGTTTTACTCTTGGTCGTCAAGTTTCAAGGCCAGTGTTTGCGCAGTGTCTGTTGTACTGTTGGGGGTCACGTGATTTACCGTGGACAGACGATCGGAAAAACCAGAGATTCACTGGGAAAATAATATCCATGGCCTGCCTCGCGCTGCGAAAGGTTGTAGGTTAATATGTGGGTCATATGGAGATGAACCCGGTGCCACGAAGTCAAAGCTGTTGCCTGGTGCACCTTGTTTAATCCACTGTCTCTTAGAGTGGTTGCATTGCAGGCCAGACAATGCTCACTTCCTGGTCAATGTGGCATGTCTTGTCTGACGGGGCGGGCTCAAACCTTGCACTTTCTGCTGGTCAGTGTCTTTCTGAGTCATTGTTTTCTCTCTCTCTCTCTCTCTAGCTCTCTCTCTCTAGCTTTCTCTCTCTCTCTCTAGCTTTCTCTCTCTCTAGCTCTCTCTCTCTCTTGCTCTCTCTCCCCCTCTAGCTCTCCCTCCCCTAGCTCTCTCTCTTTCTCTCTCTCTCTCTTTCTCTCTCTTTTCCCTCCCCTATCTCTCTCTCTCTCTTTCTCTCTCTCTTTTCCCTCCCCTATCTCTCTCTCTCTCTCTCTTCCCTCCCCTAGCTCTCTCTCTCTCTTTCTCTCTCTTCCCTCCCCTAGCTCTCTCTCTCTCTCTCTCTCTCTCTTCCCTCCCCTAGCTCTCTCTCTCTCTCTTCCCTCCCCTAGCTCTCTCTCTCTTTCTCTCTCTCTCTTTCTCTCTCTTCCCTCCCCTAGCTCTCTCTCTCTCTTCCCTCCCCTAGCTCTCTCTCTCTTTCTCTCTCTCTCTTTCTCTCTCTCTTCCCTCCCCTAGCTCTCTCTCTCTCTTCCCTCCCCTAGCTCTCTCTCTCTCTCTCTCTTCCCTCCCCTAGCTCTCTCTCTCTCTTTCTCTCTCTTTCTCTCTCACCGGTGTGCGTCCGCTGTTCAGACAGCAATAGCCACATACTGACCGTACACTTGCCTAGAACATTTCAAACAGGCAATACATGCTACTGTTGATTGTGACGTACTGTAAATAACACACACACACACACACACACACACACACACACAGAACGAGGGAGATAGAGAGAGAGCGAGAACGAGAGAGAGAGTTGTACTAAACGACCCACACAGATGTATTTTATGTGTATCAGTCACAAGGCAAAGCTGTGTATTAACGTCAGGATTGCTATAAAAGTGGTGTTGGTGTGAAGGTAGTAAGTGGGGTGATAGACAAGGTCAGAGAGAAGGGGGGGGGAGGGGGCAGAAAGCGAGAGATAGAAAGAGAGACAGAGAGAGAACGAACGAACGAATGCCATTTATTTGCAAAGGGTCACAAACTGGGCACGCTGGCCCGTCTTACATTCACTCATCTTTCGCACACTAGTCATCTATCATGCACGTTACGTTTACATTGGAAGGAAGGGAAAGAAACAAACATTGTAAACTGAAAGCTGTAATCATACATCAAACATAAACAGTTCGTATTTCATCGCTATGAGACAGGCAAGCAGGCAAGCAGGCAGACAGACAGACAGACAGATAGATAGATAGATAGATAGATAGATAGATAGATAGATAGATAGATAGATAGATAGATAGATAGATAGATAGATAGAACAGGTTGATCGATCATGCAGATCGATCTATGGAACAGATCGATAAATGGATAGATAGATCGAACGGTAGGTAGGTAGACAGACGGACTGATGGATGGTTGGATGGGTGGGTGGTTTAGAGAGAGTCAGAGGGCTCTTTGATCAACTTAGAGTATATGATTTGCAATAACAGCCAGAAAGTGCCACATGTACACCAAGGATCACATGTCACATGTGTAAGTACACAAGGAGTTATGTTAGAGACGATCAGAGGGCCAGAGGAGAAAGTGTCCAAAAACTGGTTGATAGACTTCCCTATCTTATTCCTCCCCGAGTTAGCGTGCCATTTAGAATTTCATACAATTAATACAGTAAGTGCACATTGAGGTACACGAGAGAGAGAGAGAGAGAGAGAGAGAGAGAGAGAGAGAGAGAGAGAGAGAGAGAGAGAGAGAGAGAGAGAGAGAGAGAGTGTGTGTCTGTGTGTGCGAGAGAGAGTGTGTGTGTCTGTGTGTGTGTGTATGAGAGAGAGAGAGAGAGAGAGAGAGAGAGAGAGAGAGAGAGAGAGTCCTACCAACCCAACCAAATGGCCGATTTGTGGACCCGCCTCCCCACTTGCTATTTTCCACCGAACGTGCACGACGTAAGCAGACTGAGGTCTATTTTTAGAAATAGGTCACTTGGCTTGTCTTTCCCTCTGCCAGTTTAGTGTTTTCTCGTCTCCCTTGCCGTCGGGTGGTGGCTCCGAGAAGTGGCCAATCAATAGGCGACTCGAGGGACTTCCATTTCTCTCACATCTTAACCAGTTGGGATGTCTTCATCTTAATTACAAGTTCTGCTTGTGATCATTATGAGGACGACAAACGGAATCGTCGATATTTGCCAGGGCAGTCACGTCAGTACACGACAGCAAGTAGATGACAACAAGGGACATCAGCGACCCGGTTTGTAATTTGACTCCATTCAGTTTACATCATTTCTCAATTGATACGTCGAGATCAAATAGGGTGTGCATTTAGATCACTTGTGGCAACGCTTTTGCTACAGTCTGTTTACTTTTGTCTGCCCCAATATAAAATTCCATAACTCAGTAACCAACTGAGGGAAAATGATGAGATTTAGCATATAACCTTATCATTATGTCCACCCAACCAAAAAATTTGTTCTGGAGATTGTACAGCAGATTTCAAAGTTTGTTTACATGTGGTATATAATTTACGGGTCAGAGATGAAGTGCACATTATTAGGTGTATTACGACTTCACACGGAAACATTAGCGTTGAATAGTTAATTTTCGCGTGGGACATGGGATTGGCCTTATTACAAGAGCCTCGCGTAGTGGAACGGGGCATTACTATAAAACAAGTTCGTTAGCGAGAAATCACTAGTTTTTCACCAAAAAACATCAAAGAAATGTCGCCGCTTACCATGATTTAAGCTGCTTTTGGACCTATCAAAGACATATTTCTTGGGTGGGGGTAAATATAAGACGGCAGGAAAAATTTCATAACGATGCAACAGACAGTTTTCAAAATAGTTGATCGTGAATCAAGGCATTCATTTCTGGACAGATTTGTTTGCATATCCTTTACATGGCATTGCTGTCAACATCAGCATCTTTCAGCTGATTGTTGATTTCTTGGCAAGATTACGCTCAGTAGTTTGCGGACATACTATAGGAGGTACAATTGACGTTCTCTTTAACTGTATTCCCTGTAGTTCACTATCTGTGATATGTGTGATTGTATATGTATATCGTCTGAGAGAGAGAGAGAGAGAGAGAGAGAGAGAGAGAGAGAGAGAGAGAGAGAGAGAGAGAGCACAATCGGATGTGAGTGAACAAATTAGGAAGCGCTTGGAGGCAACAGAAATGTGATTCCTGAGACGAATGTTGTGAATTCCTTGGACTGTCAGAATAAATAATAATGATTGTCTAGAGAAGTGGTTCTCAACCTTTTTTGCCCGTGCCCCCTTCAACATATTATTAGGACGTCATTCCCCCCTCACCATATTTTTAGAACGTCATCCCCCCCCCACCCCCACTTTTCGTATTTCCTCCGTAAAAATTCCACCCTGCCCCTATACAGGTATATTACAGTATACGTAATAATTGAAGCTAAATTTAATAGCACATACTAAAACAAGTCTAGACATCTACATAAAACGTGATTTGAGGATCTAATTACGTTATAAAATGAATTTCAGAAGGGTGATACGTACAGAACCGTATAGTATGAAGGGAAAAACAATATCAAGTAATCGGTTCTTGTATTAACGGAATCTAGAAATAATCTTAATTCCCCCCTCCCCCCGGAAACCCTAAAATCCCCCCATGGGGGGGGGGGGGTGGGGGGTTCCCCACAGGTTGAGAACCACTGGTCTAGAGGAACATTGTAGTCCAACTGACCGGTAAAGGGGTTGAACCCGCTACCTCAGCATCTGCATGCCGGAAGTTTCAGAGCGAGCGCCCTTACCCATTCGACCAGGCTGACCGGCATGCATCTGCTCTAGACAGATTCCACCCCAGGTTACGGACTGTATCTACCCGCGGCTAGGTGGTTCCCTCCTCACAGCTTTGCCAGGGCTGCGACCTTACTGCCATGTCCAACTGCCGTATAATTTCTAACTTGCACAGTTTGCACATGGCAACTCCCGTTGTTTCGCCTTATCCGAGAAGACTATGTGTCTAACCTCACTACCCAAGTGACTAGGGGGGGGGGGGAAACGTGTTATTGTTACGTATCGTTATGTGTCTCATTATGTCTCTTATTTGTCTCATTATTTATCCGTGGTTGTTGGGGAAATGCCCAGCCCTGTGATGGGACAGAACGGGATGCCTTCTGATGATGAGCTGGACACTGTGACCTCTCAGCCACGGCGAGCCCACCCCGCAAGTCGAAATAACAACTAGTACCACCTATAAAGTTACTGGTCTGGTGGTTAGAATGCCAGGTTCTCCTTCAGGAGACCCGGACTCTAATCCTCGGTAAGGTGTGGATTTTGTTTTTCAATTGGGGGTGGGGGAAGACCCAAACCTGCACAGTTCTGGGCGACTGCACTGGCCAGGCGGTCTTAATTCCTCAGGTTGAATCCTCCCCCTTCCTACACAGCAAGATACTATAGCCAGTTGATAACAGATGACAGACAAGACAACTCATAGAACATTTAACTCTAGCATTCAACCAGCACTGTTCTGTGGAACAGTAACCCGGAGAGAGACTAACCGGCAGTTACTTATAAACTACTCACGTCCATTAACTAGTGCGTGCCACAAATGGGCCCACTAAAACGGTTCGAAGGAATCCCGAATGCCGAGGCTAGGGGACAGAGAAACAAGACCAACTACAGCACACCAAGTATAGTCGTAGACCGGATACACTTTGAAAAACCCTGATAATAATAGTTGAGTTGAGCTAAGAACCGACATCACTGCACTCATGATATTCCCATTAGCGCTCCGTCCCCTCGTTCAACATCCAGCGAAGAGTCACACTACTAATCGTTCCGACCGCTATCTGGATAAAAGTTCTCCTGGTCTTCCCTCTCAGTTCTGAAATTCTTCTAGAACCCCTGCCGATCCTCCGCAATATCTTTCTTTCTACATACGGGTTCTCAGTCTGTTCTCCCGCCTTCTCCATCTGGTCCCACAGGCGCTGGACGGCTCTCCCTTGTCTATGGGTGATCTACTGCCGAGAAGTATACTAGAGTCCTGTCTTCTGGAACCCACGGGGCTCAAGAACTAGGAGGCCTGCCACAGCACGGAAAAGAGGTGCAGAATATGGGCAGGACGTGGAAAGTGTTGCCGGAGATAGCGACAGAGAAAACGGTTTGGAGTGAGCTGGTTGACCCATTCTGTGCTACTGTGGGGGATTCCGGGCAGCACAATAGGTAACTATTTTTTTTTTACAATTGGTAAAATTTCTACCGGATAATTTTCAAAACTGTTTATGGACATGTGGCGTGAAAGAAAACTGCCCACCTCACATCATTGCGTCTATGTTTAGCATGTGCATGCAATGTATGACTAACTGCAGTAATTGTGTTTGCTGCTAGAGGTACAAGAAAGATACTCGTACTCTGGGATTGCATCGTACGGTTCACTGCACGCGCCTGACACTGGGCCGTCGCTGGTAGCAACCAGCCAAACAAATCTTTGTTTCCCCACATGTGGAACCCAGGCAGGGGAGGCTGGGGTGAACGCTTTATACGCTAAAGTAGAACGTCGTGTCTCCAGTATTAGCGACTACAGACGCTGGTGTACGATTTCACTGTATAATGAACTTCCCAGTGTCTGCGGTGATGGAGATAGCAATCCGGGCCTCGCTGTCCTCCCCGCGCCATTACCCGATGTAACGATCATGTCATTGCTGGCTAAGCTTGTTGATGCCAACGGCAGCACTCTGCCTCTCTTATTGGCACATTTCTTCACCCACTGGCTACTTCAAGTGGCACGTCCCCCACTTTGTGCACTCCAACACACACCCCCACTTGCTGATACAATGGTAGTATAATATTTGTCGCCTTGACAGACGATAGTTTGTTACATTGTACTTCAAAAAGGCTTAATAACTACAACCAACGGCGGTAGCCAATGTGACTGATCAGACCAATTCGCGTGGTAAACGTGTGTCCACAATGGATGCATGCCAACACATGGTTATTTCCACCATCAGGCACCATCTGACGTCTCACTCGCTCAGGTTCTACCTATTTTTTCTCTCGCTGGCTCGCTTTAAACCTAAGCGTAGTTCATACACGTGATAGTACTTATAGTGCACTCGACTTATTTTTGCTTGTGGATTAGCTTTCCCTGTTACCAGTGTCCCCTCGCCATCAGGCGAACCCACTCCTACTTCTAAAGTACTTGTAATTTACATCCCCAAGTCGAGGACGAGAAATCAACATGTTAGTCCAACTGACCGGTGTAGGGGTTGAACCAGCTACTTGGGCATCAACACACCGGAAGCTTAAGAGCGGGCGCTCAGTTCGGCCACGCTGACCCCCAGTATCTCACCTATCTGCAATTACTTCTCCCCTATTAATGTTCCATTCATGAGCTCTCCCCTCCATGCTAGGCAATCAGCGACGACTTTCTCCCACGCTGGAGTATCAATGCCTGCATCATTTATGTCCCGTTTACACACATCTTTGTGCCATAGTAGAGGTCGATCCCGTAATGTTTGTACCAGTGGTTCTCAATCGGTGGGGAATCCCCCCCCCCCTGGGGGAACTTTAGGGTTTCCGCGGGGGGGGGGGGTGTTAAGATTATTTCAAGATCGCGTTAATACAAGAACCGATTACTTGATATTATTTTTCCCTTCATAATGTACGGTTCTGTACGTCTCGCCCTTCTAAAATTCAATTTATAAAATAAGTAGACCCACAAATCATGTTTTATGTGAATGTCTAGACTTGTTTTAGTATGAGCTATTAAATTTAGCTTCCATTATTACGTATACTATGTAGGGGCGGGGGCGGGATTTTTAGGTAGGAAATTCGAAAGGGGGGAATGACGTTCTGAAAATATGGTGAAGGGGGGCACGGGCCAATTTTTAGGTAAGAAAGTCGAAAAAAAGGGGGGGGGGGAACTTTCTGAAATTATGGTGAAAGGAGCACGGGCCAAAAAGGTTGAGAATCACTGGTTTATACGAAGGGACTTCAAATTAAAACCGATTAAAAGTATGATGGAAATTACAATAGCCACTCCATTGCGGCCATTGTAGTGTAACTTGTGCATATTATTACGGATGTTAAGTGTTAACCACGTCGCATCATGGAGCAGACGAACACGGTGATAATTCTAACACAAAAAGCTTACCAACAGGTAGACGGAATCTGACCAGAGGAAGCAAACACAAATGCAGGCCGCCGTTGGACACACCGACCTTTGAGGTGCTTAACTAGGTGTGACGTACTCCAGTCGAAAGAGAGACGAAGAAGAATGAGATATCCTAACAGATATATCCAGTGTTCCAGACTGGTGTTGTACACACACATTGGCTGCCGGCAATCTCGTTACACCATGGGAGTAACGTGAGACATCGTTGCACGCCTATCCATTGGTGGGCACAGGAAGACACGGGTGGGCATCACTGGGTTTGTTATTGCTCAACCTTTGTTTAACAGGAGTAAGTTTCTTTTCTTGGGCTCTGTTATAAAACCCGCCTTTTTGTCGCGCATTGAGCCAGGCATATCTATCTGTTTGTCTGCAGTCTGTCCATCTGTCTCTCTCTTTCTCTCTGTCCTTCCGTCCATCTTGCCGTCTGTTCGTCCACTCAAACTCACCCACTCAAACATCGATCGATCGATCCATCCACTCACCTACCCATCTAATCTACCTGTGTCTAATCTAATTTCATCCATCCATCCATCCATCCATCCACCCATCAGACGCTAGCTTTTTTAATGTTACCAACTTATCCCAAAAGACCTACCCCACTCTGGGTTGAGCATTCTTGTAGCAAATCTCTATATTATTTGACCAGTTCATGAGCTGTACCCATCAGTAACACAAATCCTTTGCTTACAGAATATATGCCATTTCAATGACTTGTGCGGTGTCTGCAGACTATAGCTAGCTTGCCTCTGTGGAGTTAACATGCCTCACCATTCTCGTAGCTTGACTACTCTTCTACCGAATCGTTTCTATCGCTTTTTCATATAAACCCACTTACTTCTTCATAGCCGAACTGTGTGTGGTCTTACGATGGTCTGTCGTCATTGCGACGGCCCCGCTAGATGTATTGAAGGGAGATATTCGATGTAGATATTTTGAGATGTTACGAGGAGAGCGAGACTTGAGAAGTTAGAAAAAGCGATAAACTTGATATGAATACAGCACTAAGAGGGCAATGCGTTAACTACCTGGATAAGCTGGCCGTGATTGGGAAAAGAACACCCACCTGACTCGGAGACTGATGTGTGGCCTTTCCAGAACCATCTGGGATACCCGTAAGTGGTGTAGGATAGGTTAACGGTTAGATGTACTCACAGTCATGCAGGTAAGTGTACAGGCAGGAGGCAGTCAGGTGGGTAGGTAGCTGGCCAACTGGATGGATAGAGCTCGAGAAAGATGGATAGGAGGACAGGCAGATATATAGATGGACAGACGGACGTATTGACAGGTATTTAGAGAGGCTGAATGGTTGTGGAAATGGCTTGTCTATGTGTATGAGATAAAGTGAGAGTAAATGGTGTGTGTGTGTGTGTGTGTGAGAGAGAGAGAGAGAGAGAGAGAGAGAGAGAGAGAGAGAGAGAAAGAGAGAGAGCGAAGGATCGAACGGACTTTATTTTTGAGAGGCGTGTGTGTGATATAGAGTGAGAATGAATGATGAGTGAGAGAGAGCTTGAGAGAAGCGAGAGAAAACGAGAAGTGTGTGTGAGAGCGAAAGAAACAAGTGTGTGTATATGTGTGTGTGTGTGTGTGTGAGAGAGAGAGAGAGAGAGAGAGAGAGAGAGAGAGAGAGAGAGAGAGAGAGAGAGAGAGAGAGAGAGAGAGAGGCGGGGACAATTCAAACCCGTACATTTATTGTTGGCACTTGCAGAAGACAAAAGGCAGTCAAGATCACAAGATGAAAGAGAAAGAGGGTAGGGGTGGGATAAATAAAGAACCATCTACAGGAAACAGTGAGCCGCGGTCAAATGACATCAATGGATCAGCAGTGTTGTGACATCGGTTTCCATGACGACCAGACACAACTCAACCGGCGGCGGATGAAGACACAGAGCCAATACCATACAATCGCGTTTAAAAGCCACTTTGTTTCGTCTCCTCAGCCCATTTCCCTTTAATTTCGCCCTTTCATCCTCTCCGTTGGTGCCTACATTATGCATCTTTTGTACTGGTCTTCTATTTTCTCAAACACT
The DNA here is from genome assembly GCA_963921405.1 of Cepaea hortensis. Lineage (NCBI taxonomy): Eukaryota > Metazoa > Mollusca > Gastropoda > Stylommatophora > Helicidae > Cepaea > Cepaea hortensis. Next base: position 5,941,858 of record OY992891.1, on the reverse strand, counting down.
TATTTCTGTCAGGGCGATTTTAAGTTAACTTCTGGCTCTTCAGTTCAACAGAACTATGTTGGATGTCTTTTTCTGCTCTGTTTCCCCGTGTGGTCCACGCGTATGGCCTTGGTGATCATGTCTGTCCACAACCTTGTCTTTCGTCATCATTATCATCAAGTACCGTTACAGGATGGCGCAGGCGTTCATGTCTCTCCACACATCTCAGTCTTTGGTTTTCTGGATCAACTCTGCTGATGATGTTCCTCCATGCCACCGTCTCAATCCATCCAGCATCATGTCTCTTGGTCTGCCTCTGTCTCTCTTCCCCTCGATCTTTCCAGTTGTCACGATGTTCTCCAATGCCATCCGTCTCATCACATGACCAAGGAAAGTTGTTTGTCTCTTTCTTATTGTTGTATATAGTGTTCTAGTTTCATTAGCCTCTTTCCGGCAGTCGTTGCTAGTTACTTTGGTAGTTGTTCCAAGTTCTTCCTAATTCGTTCACTTACATTCTAAGATTCACAGCCATACAATAAAACAGGTTCCATATAGCACTTTAGCACTCTCTTTCTTACATTCAATGATAGTGACTTATTGCATAAGATATTCTTCATTTTCTGAAATGCAGCTTTTCTCTTTTGTGCTGCCAATCATTTCTGATACCCACGTTCCTGCATGAATAATTAATGTGCTCCGAAGCAGTTTGCAGCTGTGGTCAGCGCCATCACATCCTGTAGGTCTGGGAGCCAGGAGGAATAGGTGGCCGTGTCTCCACAGTTAGCCAGCGACGAGCCCAGGTGCGTGCGAACGTGCGCATGATATTACCAGTGCAGGTCGCTATCAACTTCGCTGGCGTATGTGCCGCTCTTCCATGCCATGACGTCACACTGTCCAGCATCTTCTCTTTTGGTCTCCCCATACCATGACGTCAGACTATCCAGAACCTCCTCTCGATCTCCCCATGCCATGACGTCAGATTGTTCAGCATCTTCTCTCTTGGTCCCCTTATGCCATGACGCCAGACTGTCCATCATCTTCTCTCATATACAGAATAGCACAACAGCTGATCAACACTTGCATGTATCACCGCATACTATATAGAACAGCACAGCAGCTGATGAACATTTGTATGTATCACCACATAATATATAGAAAAGCACAACAGCTGATGAACATTTGTATGTATCACCACATAATATATAGAAAAGCACAACAGCTGATGAACATGTGTATGTATCACCACATAATATATAGAAAAGCACAACAGCTGATGAACATTTGTATGTATCACCACATAATATATAGAAAAGCACAACAGCTGATGAACATTTGTATGTATCACCACATAATATATAGAAAAGCACAACAGCTGATGAACATTTGTATGTATCACCACATAATATATAGAAAAGCACAACAGCTGATGAACATTTGTATGTATCACCACATAACATATAGAAAAGCACAACAGCCTACGAACACTTGCATGCATCACTACATGGAACAACACACCAACAGCTGATGAACACTTGCATGTATCACTTCATGGAACAACACAACATCTGATGAACACTTGCATGTATCACTACATGGAACAACACAACAGCTGATGAACACTTGCATGTATCACTACATGGAACAACACAACAGCTGATGAACACTTACATGTATCACCACATGGAACAACACAACAGCTGATGAACACTTACATGTATCACCACATGGAACAACACAACAGCTGATGAACACTTACATGTATCACTACATGGAACAACACACTTCTTGCATGTATCACTACATGAAACAACACACCAGCCTATGAACCCTTGCATGTATCACTACATGGAACAACACAACAGCCTATGAACCCTTGCATGTATCACTACATGGAACAACACAACAGCCTATGAACCCTTGCATGTATCACTACATGAAACAACACAACAGCCTATGAACCCTTGCATGTATCACTACATGGAACAACACAACAGCCTATGAACCCTTGCATGTATCACTACATGAAACAACACAGAAGCCTATGAACCCTTGCATGTGTCAGTACATGGCATTAGGATGAAAATGGGTGGGGAGCGGAGTAGGGTAGTTGGATCAATCAAAACAACAACAACAAAGATAGAACCAAATCCTAAGCACACATCGCTGCCAATTGCCCCAAGCACACACACCTAGCAGTTCCAGAAACATCACAACTTGTCAAATGAATGCCATTACGGTGTATTTCTGTCTGTGAAACATTTAATGACCGCGATCTTGTCCTCTCGAAGACCCTCCTTGGCAGTGCATATATCAGCTTCACGGGGATGCTCCCCCAGGATATGCCATTGATTGTTCCTGTTGGACGCCGTGTCGTAATGCTACCGTCGTCCTGTGTGCTGCTTGTGCCAACCTTCTGTCCCTTCTCCCGCCATGCAGGCAACGATCATTATCTCTGCCGGTTAATTTACCGTTGTCTTCCCTTCCCTCTTCGCTTGGCAATGAGTGTCTGCTGTACTGCTGTACAGGGAGGCCCCGGTTAACGTCGAGGTTACGTTCTTGGAAAACGCGAGTTTAAGTGAAACGATTATAGGAAAACACAATTTCCCATAGAAATGAATGAAATACAGTGTATAAAGTAATGTTTATTTTGATGGTTGATATTTATTGCCTAAATAAAGGTGGGCTGGGGGAGAGTGCTAGAATTTTTTGGACGTAGAGGCATTAAAACCACGACTCGCTCCAAAACTATCATCAGCACTACTAGTACTGCTCTCACCCGCTTTCATAGCTAGATCTTCATAGAGAGACTTTGCTTGCTCTTGGATAACCATCTTGCTCACAGGCATATTCTGTTGGTTCTGGTCTTCAATCCAGACGACAAGTAGTGCTTCCATGTTCTCCATAAGAGTACTTCTTGTACGAGTGATCTTGGGAGTACTCAAAGGGGTTACATATTTAGCACCCTCTCTGATTTGGCCAGCACCTGCATGAATTGTCCTCACCGTGGTTCCAGGTAAACCATGGACTTTACCGATATCAACAGCCCGATCGCCAGCATCAAAACGACGTAACACATCTAACTTCACCTCAAGAATAACATTTGTCCTGGTTCTCTTACACCAGACACAGTGTGACGAAACGCGTTTATCTGTCTTGGGTCGTCAAGATACCGCACTATTTTGGCGCGTCATCGGGGACTTTCCCAGCTAAAAATAGACTGAGGGAAGCCGATGGAGGACTTATTATCTAGAATCGTCTCGAAACACCGGAATTCGAGTAACCCGTGATGTTGGGTATCGCTCTAACTTCCCGTGCAGAGAGATCTAGAAACTCTAGGCGGGGAATGACATTTTCCCCGAGAAAGTATCTTTTCTCAAGAAGCACTCGCTTCTTGTGCGCATTGAGTTGGCACGAAGCGGGAAATTGGCTACAGCAGTCATTCACTTACTTTTGTTTGAAGAGAACAGACGCTGGCCTGAGTGTGAGCCATTTTTGTGTTGCGTCTCACCTCAACCATGATTCGGCTGACTGTTATGAAAAGGCAGCTGAGAAGCCCTTGAACAGTTCGGAAGCTGACTGGAGAGCTGGTTTCACCATGCAGGTAGATATTTGGTTAAATCATTTAACTTTGTACGTGTGTTCCACACGCCATTGTTCTAACCTCATTACCTATGCGGATGTCCTCGCATACTAATTAGCGAACCGATCGATAACGCAGGTGACAATTAATCGTGGGTTTGTTTACTGTGTGCTCGCGAATCAGCTGTTAGGAACGCCGTAATGTGATGTGGGCGATTTGGGTTCCAAATATATGTACCATATATTGCCAATCGTTGCATCTATTAGGTTGCTGTGTTAGAATAAAACCTAGTTACTTGTGCCGGATGGAAACTTAGATTATGTCAGTCAGTTGCTGAAGCCAGAAGAACGGTTAGAAAACCAGGTAAGTTGGTAGGTGGAGATTCAGACAAAAATGTGCTTAGTTACTAAGTAAAGGAAGAACTTAGTTCTGTGCCACCAGGAATGATGTAACTATTGTGTAGTAACTTAGTAGTGAATTCATTGTGTGGAACAGAGGATTTCTGTGGAAAGGTAAGTGGCTTTGGTGCTCTATCTATCTATATATATATATATATGATGTGACATTGTGTATATATATTAGTTCATGGCATGGGATACTTCCTGGGGTAATTCCGAACGCCGAATAGATCGACGCGTGATAACACTGCGTGCCGTCGCGATGTAAATATGCGTTCTGAAATCTTGTCTAAGCTATCCTGTTTCTTTCATGCTGGCGCTAGTGCGAGTGAATGCTAAGGTGCTGGAAGTATGGAAGGATGCAGGAGGCTGTATGAGACTGGGGAAATATCGAATATGGGGGATGTGAAAGCAAGTTAGGAAAGTATGTGTTGGTAGACCAAGCCAACGATGAAGTTCAGTCCAGGCCAAGGCTAAACCACTTGGGAGGACAGAACTGGAACAGTACCCTTGGAACATGGGGGGGGGGGGGGGGGAACATGTATTCTCAAGAAGGCTTCTTGACTCTAAGGCAGAGTCTGATAAGAAGAGTTTGCTGTGGCGTGGGCAGGTGGTCCCACCAGCAAACAGGCTTGTGTACATATTGGATGTGATCATGTACTATTCCTATATCCCGAGGGATGGTATATTGATCAAGATTATGTTTCTTAATGTACATTGATGATGTTAGGAACGAGTCTAGGGACTCTTTACCTATTTGTTTAGTTCGATTAAATTAGAACAATAACAGCCTTGTATCATGACTGACGTTAGCGACGACTGATAGATGATTAGGGATAGGTGAGACCTATGATCAGACTCGTCATTCTGATTTCTTGCTCTGTTTGACGGGCTGTTCTGTGAGGCCAGCTGACATTTGTGAACCCATGCTTGACTACTCTCCATATAGAGATAATGCTTTGGTTATATGAATAACTAACTAGCATGACTGAGAGTTGAGTAGTTATTGGTAGGATGCATGTGGACTAATGTTTGGGCCAGTATACTCTCACCGGTCGCTCTTCCTTTTCAGGAGTTTGCCTGTTGAGGAACCAGTCAACTATAATTGTTGTTGGCAGGAAACCACTTCGTGTGACAGAGCGAAGGGTTAAGTTCTTTACTTATCACGCCAGACTCCATCACACCAGGTACCCAATGTGATTCACCATGCGTGAAGTTTGCTTCAAGACATACAACTGCCCTGAAGGTGCACGTGTGGCAAGTGATGGTTTGTGATCGTTTAAAATAGAAGATACTCTGTTTTTGCCAGGAACATTTCAGCATGTTGAGTAATCATGCTCGACAGGGAACACCGGTCCGTCTGGTTTGACGGGGGTTCTGCCTAAACGTAGAAGTAACTAATCTTCAGACACTTGAATGGTTCTTTGGACAGCTCGAGTGGCAGGTCTTGAGAAGAACTACACCAGTATGAACGTGTGTCAAGTGTAACCCGGTGGAAGGGACTATGGATTATAGTCCAACCTGAATTGTTTCCGTAAAAGAGATGTCTGATTCTATTCATGTACTGTTACCGTATTCAGATTATCAACTGTGTTCTAGAAGGACTCAGTAACTTTTCAGTAGCCATATCTGATCCTCCAAAGTGTGACTGTAAGAGACCATTGAATTGGTCAATGTAATATCGGTTCTGCAGAGGGACTGTGTTAGGAGTGACAGACCATTCGGTTGGTCAGTGACTATGTAGTTCATCGAAGTAACCAATACTTGGAGCCAAGTCCAGGAAGATTGTCTCCAACCCGGTAGTGTTCGAGAACTGTATTACCAGTGACTCCGTGGGAGTGTTATAGATGCAGTTGGTCCAGTGAAGTGTGGTCCAGCAGTGACTCTATTGTTGAAGTTCCACGTTCGGGAGACGGAGTGGTCTCCAAGGTTCTAGTCATCTCACTGGAAGGAAGCCGGGTGAGTGGCGGACCGACTGGACGGGACATCTGCATCCAATCTACTTCTCAACTCGATGAAGACACCTACATCTCTAATTCTGTCTCTACTCTATCTTCTATTTGTGTAAATAGATTCTTCTATCAAGATGTTCATTTCAGTTCTATATTCTCAAGGGTAGAATAAACTTTATGTAAGTTGACTTGCTCTTTGTATAATGATTGAGTGTGGTCTCGGACGATGCCTAAGTGTTCATTGTTCAACAGGTGTAGGTAGTTAGTAGGGGTCTAGAATCTGGAGGGGTGTGTAGACGTAACTAAATAACCTGAGATCAACCACAGAGAAAAAAAGTGTATCTGCTCGTCCAACCCCTGGGGCTAGAATACACGGGAGTGTTAGAGACACCTCGGGTGTGGTTCACTCTCACTACCCAAGGTGAACCCGAAACACTCCGTTACAGAGTGGGGGCCCGTCCGGGATTATTCCAAGATCTTTGTGTGTTGTAGACCTCTCACATAGGGATAGGGACTTTGTCTTTATCCTCTACTTCAGTCTACATAAGATTCTACTACTTCTACCTATCTCCTAACTGTCTGACGGACATTTGTGTTGTGGTGATTAGTTAGTACTATTGATTATTGATTCATTGTATTGCTTCACCCACACATACTTGAGTACCCACCTATCATAGTCAACATGACTACCCAAGAGATAGACTTGGACAAAGTTCAGGAAACTGGACGTAAGTCTGGTCTTGAAGGAGATGCTTTGAAATCCTATGTCCAAGAGGTGGAAAGAAATTTTCGCCAAGAGGAAAGAGAGAGGAGGAGAGCAGAAAGAGAACTGGAAGCCAGTAAAGTGGCTCTTGAGGAAAAGAGGATAGCGGCTGATACTGAAATGAAACGGCTTGAGTTGGAAGCCGAGAAAGAAAAACGTGACCATGAGTATCGAATGAAGCTACTTGAGGCACAAGTGCCTGCTACAGGTGTAACTGATGGAGCTATGGGAGGAGGTGTACCTCCTGGCTCAGAGTCAACCAGTAGACGTGACTACCAGGCTATGAAATGGCCTTTACAGCCGTTCGAACCCGAGAAGGAACGGATAGATCAATACTTAGAGAAGTATGAAGCCATGTCTATTGCCATGGGTCTAGACAAACAGAAATGGTGTTTGAAACTCTCCCAGGGACTCCGTGCCGAAGGTTATGAGGTGTATGCACGCTTACCACCGGGTTTACAGAATGATTACCCGGCATTGAAAGCGGTTCTCTTGAAGAGATTCGAGATCACAGCGCACTCATACCGAAGGAAGTTTCGAACGGCGAAGCGAGAACCTGGTGAACTGTTTTCAGCATACAGTGTGAGATTGAACTCATACCTTCTTAAATGGATGGCCTTGGCCGGATTTAAGGAGGAGTATGAAAGTTTGCGTGAGTTGATGGTTGTAGATCAGATGCGAATGCAAATGTCTAAACCCTTGCGAAACTTCTTAGGTGAGAATGGGGCTGAGAGATTGGATATAGTCACCAAGTTAGCCGAAAGATACGTTGAAGTCTATGGCGAGACTGGGGACCCCAGTCCAACAGATCCGAGATCGAAAGATCCGGATCAAGGTAAGTCAAAGAAGAAGTCAAAGAAGACCCAAGGTTCTGATGAACCAAAGAAACAGGTAGGCTCTTTAGAGAAGATCTCTAACGTCAACCAAGGTAAGAATAGCCCACCTAGTTCTCCAAAGAGGAAGTGGAGTGAACGTTGGTGCAAATTCTGCAAGTCCAGCACTCACAATACGAGTGAGTGTAAGAGTAAGCCCAAGGACTTTCACTTTGCTTGTCTTGCAGAGGTTAGGGATAGATCTTGCAGGAAAGTGAAGTCGGTTGATGGGAATGGAGAAACTAGACGACCTCCAGTGGTTGAGAAAGTAGAAGTGAATGGGCGACAGGTGTTGTGCCTCTACGACACGGGATTGCAATTTTCAGCTGTAATTGCATCCCACCTGACAGGCCCAGAGCAACTCACCGGGGAGATGACGGAGATACAGCCAGCCAGTAGGAGTGCTGTAGCGCTACGTTGCCCGATTGCCAATGTGGAGATTCGGAGCAAGTACGTTACTGGACGCATTCAGGCGGCAGTCGTACCGGATCCTCTCTATCCCCTAATTCTAGGCCGGAAGTACGTGTTTCTGGGCGAACCAGAACACCCTAGCATCCCTAAGTCTAGGCAGGTCAGAGATACAGAGGAAGAGGGTCTTGAAAAGGTAAGTCTCCGAAATACTCACCCGGATAGAATGAGTAATGCTCGAAGCAAGGATGCGACGGAGTGTCCTTGTTTGGAATGGTTGCCCAACACTGAAAAACCAGTTAATTCAGGGTAAGTTCAACTCTGATAACCAGTCACCGTTAATGCAGACTGGAACAGAGAAAAGGCAGAGGGGACGTAAGTTGGTTCCTGAGAGCTTCAGAGCTAATCTGCTGCGAACGGTACATGTCAGGTCCCCAACCGGACATCTGACTGTAGGGACAACCAGTAAATGTCTATCCCGGTACTATTGGTGGCCGGGAATGACAGGCGACGTGCGCAGGTATATTAGGTCTTGTCCGGAGTGCCGTAAATGCACACCTGAGAAACGGACGAAGACGAAGATATCCTTAGAGGTTGGAGACCGAGTTCTAGTACTCCTCCCAATCGAGGGGAACGAATTCGAAATCGGGTGGCAGGGCCCATTCCTAGTGGATAAAGTGGGGCTCCACAAGCACTATGGACTGGTGATCCTGGGAAAGTCTACTACTTTCCATTCCAGTCTCCTCATGCGCTATGAGGGGAAGCCCGATGATAAGTCCACCAGCCCAAGGGCGCAGAGATTCGCTGAAATAACGGTTCGGGGTTCAGGTCAGGTAGCGGAAAGCCTGTCACACCATAGGCAGTCCTATATGTATGTGCAGGTACCTTCTTCGGTTCAGCCCGGTGCTCGGGGGAACATGACCGGCCAAAGGAACACCCGCAGTGCTAGCTACACTGAGAACCGTGGTAGGAAGAGGTGGGTTGTGTCGGAACGGACACATACCCTTGGTCCCTCAATCCGACCGACTGCAGTCCAGCTGGGTCCTCGAAAGGGGAAGCTGGAGTTGCAGAAGTCCAGTAAACTCTGGCAGGAACGATCGTTAAATCAGGTCGAGACGGGAGCTCTGGTCCGCAAGATACTGCGAGATGCCCGATCGCAGTAGCGGAGTAGGCGTTGATCACCCGTGATACTGAATAGCTTGTCACCCCACCGAATGTGGTAAAAGTATTCTATACAATATTGACGGGTTCGACTTCCTCACCCGCCATCCGGTCTCTTAGAAGGAAGAACGAACGACATAGACAGCTTCTGCGTAGAAGTGGAACGACGGGGTCGATCCTCTTAAAGTGGGGGCCTATGTGACGAAACGCGTTTATCTGTCTTGGGTCGTCAAGATACCGCACTATTTTGGCGCGTCATCGGGGACTTTCCCAGCTAAAAATAGACTGAGGGAAGCCGATGGAGGACTTATTATCTAGAATCGTCTCGAAACACCGGAATTCGAGTAACCCGTGATGTTGGGTATCGCTCTAACTTCCCGTGCAGAGAGATCTAGAAACTCTAGGCGGGGAATGACATTTTCCCCGAGAAAGTATCTTTTCTCAAGAAGCACTCGCTTCTTGTGCGCATTGAGTTGGCACGAAGCGGGAAATTGGCTACAGCAGTCATTCACTTACTTTTGTTTGAAGAGAACAGACGCTGGCCTGAGTGTGAGCCATTTTTGTGTTGCGTCTCACCTCAACCATGATTCGGCTGACTGTTATGAAAAGGCAGCTGAGAAGCCCTTGAACAGTTCGGAAGCTGACTGGAGAGCTGGTTTCACCATGCAGGTAGATATTTGGTTAAATCATTTAACTTTGTACGTGTGTTCCACACGCCATTGTTCTAACCTCATTACCTATGCGGATGTCCTCGCATACTAATTAGCGAACCGATCGATAACGCAGGTGACAATTAATCGTGGGTTTGTTTACTGTGTGCTCGCGAATCAGCTGTTAGGAACGCCGTAATGTGATGTGGGCGATTTGGGTTCCAAATATATGTACCATATATTGCCAATCGTTGCATCTATTAGGTTGCTGTGTTAGAATAAAACCTAGTTACTTGTGCCGGATGGAAACTTAGATTATGTCAGTCAGTTGCTGAAGCCAGAAGAACGGTTAGAAAACCAGGTAAGTTGGTAGGTGGAGATTCAGACAAAAATGTGCTTAGTTACTAAGTAAAGGAAGAACTTAGTTCTGTGCCACCAGGAATGATGTAACTATTGTGTAGTAACTTAGTAGTGAATTCATTGTGTGGAACAGAGGATTTCTGTGGAAAGGTAAGTGGCTTTGGTGCTCTATCTATCTATATATATATATATATATATGATGTGACATTGTGTATATATATTAGTTCATGGCATGGGATACTTCCTGGGGTAATTCCGAACGCCGAATAGATCGACGCGTGATAACACTGCGTGCCGTCGCGATGTAAATATGCGTTCTGAAATCGTGTCTAAGCTATCCTGTTTCTTTCATGCTGGCGCTAGTGCGAGTGAATGCTAAGGTGCTGGAAGTATGGAAGGATGCAGGAGGCTGTATGAGACTGGGGAAATATCGAATATGGGGGATGTGAAAGCAAGTTAGGAAAGTATGTGTTGGTAGACCAAGCCAACGATGAAGTTCAGTCCAGGCCAAGGCTAAACCACTTGGGAGGACAGAACTGGAACAGTACCCTTGGAACAGGGGGGGGGAACATGTATTCTCAAGAAGGCTTCTTGACTCTAAGGCAGAGTCTGATAAGAAGAGTTTGCTGTGGCGTGGGCAGGTGGTCCCACCAGCAAACAGGCTTGTGTACATATTGGATGTGATCATGTACTATTCCTATATCCCGAGGGATGGTATATTGATCAAGATTATGTTTCTTAATGTACATTGATGATGTTAGGAACGAGTCTAGGGACTCTTTACCTATTTGTTTAGTTCGATTAAATTAGAACAATAACAGCCTTGTATCATGACTGACGTTAGCGACGACTGATAGATGATTAGGGATAGGTGAGACCTATGATCAGACTCGTCATTCTGATTTCTTGCTCTGTTTGACGGGCTGTTCTGTGAGGCCAGCTGACATTTGTGAACCCATGCTTGACTACTCTCCATATAGAGATAATGCTTTGGTTATATGAATAACTAACTAGCATGACTGAGAGTTGAGTAGTTATTGGTAGGATGCATGTGGACTAATGTTTGGGCCAGTATACTCTCACCGGTCGCTCTTCCTTTTCAGGAGTTTGCCTGTTGAGGAACCAGTCAACTATAATTGTTATTGGCAGGAAACCACTTCGTGTGACAGAGCGAAGGGTTCAGTTCTTTACTTATCACGCCAGACTCCATCACACCAGGTACCCAATGTGATTCACCATGCGTGAAGTTTGCTTCAAGACATACAACTGCCCTGAAGGTGCACGTGTGGCAAGTGATGGTTTGTGATCGTTTAAAATAGAAGATACTCTGTTTTTGCCAGGAACATTTCAGCATGTTGAGTAATCATGCTCGACAGGGAACACCGGTCCGTCTGGTTTGACGGGGGTTCTGCCTAAACGTAGAAGTAACTAATCTTCAGACACTTGAATGGTTCTTTGGACAGCTCGAGTGGCAGGTCTTGAGAAGAACTACACCAGTATGAACGTGTGTCAAGTGTAACCCGGTGGAAGGGACTATGGATTATAGTCCAACCTGAATTGTTTCCGTAAAAGAGATGTCTGATTCTATTCATGTACTGTTACCGTATTCAGATTATCAACTGTGTTCTAGAAGGACTCAGTAACTTTTCAGTAGCCATATCTGATCCTCCAAAGTGTGACTGTAAGAGACCATTGAATTGGTCAATGTAATATCGGTTCTGCAGAGGGACTGTGTTAGGAGTGACAGACCATTCGGTTGGTCAGTGACTATGTAGTTCATCGAAGTAACCAATACTTGGAGCCAAGTCCAGGAAGATTGTCTCCAACCCGGTAGTGTTCGAGAACTGTATTACCAGTGACTCCGTGGGAGTGTTATAGATGCAGTTGGTCCAGTGAAGTGTGGTCCAGCAGTGACTCTATTGTTGAAGTTCCACGTTCGGGAGACGGAGTGGTCTCCAAGGTTCTAGTCATCTCACTGGAAGGAAGCCGGGTGAGTGGCGGACCGACTGGACGGGACATCTGCATCCAATCTACTTCTCAACTCGATGAAGACACCTACATCTCTAATTCTGTCTCTACTCTATCTTCTATTTGTGTAAATAGATTCTTCTATCAAGATGTTCATTTCAGTTCTATATTCTCAAGGGTAGAATAAACTTTATGTAAGTTGACTTGCTCTTTGTATAATGATTGAGTGTGGTCTCGGACGATGCCTAAGTGTTCATTGTTCAACAGGTGTAGGTAGTTAGTAGGGGTCTAGAATCTGGAGGGGTGTGTAGACGTAACTAAATAACCTGAGATCAACCACAGAGAAAAAAAGTGTATCTGCTCGTCCAACCCCTGGGGCTAGAATACACGGGAGTGTTAGAGACACCTCGGGTGTGGTTCACTCTCACTACCCAAGGTGAACCCGAAACACTCCGTTACACACAGTATCAGCACTTACTGTGCGCTCTGAACTCATAATTATGGGGGATTACACGATAAAATCCTGGGAAAACGTACTGCACAAAATGGAAAATGGCGACGTTAACGCAGCATAGCAATACAGGTGACGACGTTATGCGGGACGTAGCGTCGTAAAGTGAAGTTATGTCCCATTGTGAAAACAACGTTATAGCGCTAAAAAAAAGTTATAAACAACGTTATAGCGAAACGACGTAAACCGAAGCGTCGTATAGCGGGGCCTCCCTGTACATACACGACCGCTATAAGTGCCACTGCTGGGTGCCGGCTCTCTGCTCTACTCTTACAGGACGGGAGGCCACTACCTGGCGCCGATATTTCTGAGTATTTGTGGCCGGTTGCCACTACTCGTGGCAGGTGCAATTTACCGAATCATGTGTTTCATTTTGTCATATTGGTCCAATAGCCTGTCCCGCGAGCGTCTCCTCTCTAGCAATCTTTCGGAATGTTTCTCGATCATTCTGCCCATGTTGGACATTTTCATATTCTGCTCATGTTGGACATTTCTCTGTTCTGCCCATGTTAGACATTTCTCTATCTGCCCATGTTGGACATTTCTATAACCTGTCCATGTTGGACATTTCTATAATCTGCCCATGTTGGACATTTCTCTATCTGACCATGTTGGACAATTCTATAATCTGCCCATGTTGGACATTTCTCTATCTGCACATGTTGGACATTTATCAATCTGCCCATGTTGGGCATTTCTCTATCTGCTCATGTTGAACATTTCTATAATCTGCCCATGTTGGACATTTCTCTATCTGCCCATGTTGGACATTTCTATAATCTGCCCATGTTGGACATTTCTATAATCTGCCCATGTTGGACATTTCTATAATCTGCCCATGATGGACATTTCTCTATCTGCTCATGTTGAACATTTCTATAATCTGCCCATGTTGGACATTTCTCTATCTGCCCATGTTGGACATTTCTATAATCTGACCATGTTGGACATTTCTATAATCTGCCCATGTTGGACATTTCTATAATCTGCCCATGTTGCACATTTCTCTATTCTTCCCATGTTGGACGTTCTTGTTGCCAGAGCCCAGACGCCAGTATTAATCCCACATCTACATTCATCAGTGGTTATCTTTTGTTCTTTTGTTTTGTTTTGGTGGCACTCTATGCCTTATATTTTCTGTTGTTGCTCAATACATTATATACTTTTCTGTTGTTGCTCAATACATTATATACTTTTCTGTTGTTGCTCAATACATTATATACTTTTCTGTTGTTGCTCAGTGCATTATATACTTTTCTGTTGTTGCTCAATACATTATATACTTTTCTGTTGTTGCTCAGTGCATTATATACTTTTCTGTTGTTGCTCAATACATTATATACTTTTCTGTTGTTGCTCAGTGCATTATATACTTTTCTGTTGTTGCTCAATACATTATATACTTTTCTGTTGTTGCTCAATACATTATATACTTTTCTGTTGTTGCTCAATACATTATATACTTTTCTGTTGTTGCTCAATACATTATATACTTTTCTGTTGTTGCTCAGTGCATTATATACTTTTCTGTTGTTGCTCAGTGCATTATATACTTTTCTGTTATCACTCAATACATTGTATATATTTTTGTTTATCACTCGATACATTATACACTTTTATATTGTCATTCAATACATAATATACTTGCCTGCGGTTATTGCATAATGCATATACTTTTATGTGGTTACTTCGTACATTATATATGATACGTTTCTGAGTTAACTCCATGCATTATATATAATACGTTTATGTGTTAACTCCATACACTATATTTAATATGTTTCTGTGTTAACTCCATACACTATATATAATACGTTTTTGTGTTAACTCCATACACTATACACATTGCTCATCTATGGATAGAGGCGATGTGTGCCTTGTGGAGACAACTGAACGTGTGTTGGTCACAGATCTGGTAGATGTGTACCGAATGTGTTGAGATGGTCAGGGCAGGGACAAGCGCTGCCGTCACGTTCTCAGACTCGGCACGACGCTGGATCACCAGGCAACATCTGCTGCCCGGAGGGATGATCACGGGGGACAGGCGCAGGGGCGTGACTGCCGACATTACATCACCATCTGCTGCCTGGACGTCTGGGTATCAGGTCACTTCGCAGGCTGTTTCCGCTGTAGCCAGTTCACTCACCAGGTCACGGGTACTGATGTACACTCGCAGAAGTAGACAGCGGAGACTATGCATTACACAAATGTAAACCATGACCACCCCGGACATGTATTTGCTGTAAGCCTGTCCATATTGAGGGGGGGGGGGCGGCAAGAGATGGAACTCTTAATACAAACATTACAATAAGAATACAGAATGCAAGGGGCGCTTTTATAGCACTAGAATATTTGTGGAAGTTAAATGTGATTTACTAGATTGCTGAGACTACTCCAAACAATATGTACTTGTGTTTAGTTACTCCATACATGATATATTATTCTGAGACTACTCCACACAATATGTACTTGTGTTTAGTTACTCCATACATAATATATTATTATGAGACTACTCCAAACAATATGTACTTGTGTTTAGTTACTCCATACATGATATATTATTCTGAGACTATTCCACACAATATGTACTTGTGTTTAGTTACTCCATACATAATATATTATTATGAGACTACTCCAAACAATATGTACTTGTGTTTAGTTACTCCATACATGATATATTATTCTGAGACTACTCCACACAATATGTACTTGTGTTTAGTTACTCCATACATGATATAACTCTTGTGTGATTCCAGTGTTAACGTATGGATGTGAAAGTTGGAAATCAACGGTAGCTTTAGATAAAAAATTAGACAATTTTGAGAACAAATGTCTTAGAAGACTTCTAAACATCCACTGGACAGACTTCAGAACCAATTCGCAAATAAGACAAGAGACTAAGCAAGATACAGTATCCAATTTCATAAGAAGACGCCGTTGGAACTACATCGGCCATGTACTCAGAATGGACAAGTCAAGACTCCCCTACCAAGCCCTCATATGGTCACCAGTAGGGAAAAGAAAACGGGGAAGACCAAGAGAGACCCTGCGTAGAACCATCATTAGAGAAGGCTCATTCAATGGCCAAGTGAATATCCAAGATCTACAACAGGTAGCAGCGAACCGCCAAGCATGGAAAGACAGGACTTCTGCCCTATACGCCCCCTTAGGCTCAAGAGGAAAGACTAACTAACTAACTAATACATGATATATTATTCTGAGACTACTCCACACAATATGTACTTGTGTTTAGCTACTCCATACATGATATATTATTCTGTAGCCACTGTATATATTATATACTATTCTGTAGCCACTGTATATATTATATACTATTCTGTAGCCACTGTATATATTATATACTATTCTGTATCCACTGTATGTATTATATACGATTCTATACCACTCCATATATGATATACTATTCTGTGACCACTCCATACATGATATACCAGTGGTTCTCAACCGGTGGGGAATTCCCCCCCCCCCCTCCAGGGGGGAATTTTACGGTTTCCATGGGGGGGGGGGGAGATTAAGATTATTTCAAGATCGCTTTAATACAAGAACCAGTTACTTGATATTGTTTTTCCTTCTAAATTTTACGGTTCTGTACTTCTTGCCCTATTTTTATAACGTAAGTAGACCCGCAAATCACGTTTTATGTAGATGTCTAAACTTGTTCTAGTATGTGTTATTAAATTTAGTTTCCATTGTTAGGTATACTGTGTAAGGGTGGGGGATTTATAGGGAGGACATTCAAAACGGGTGGGGAGGACGGGGGAGGGAGAATGACATTCTGAACATATGGTAAAGGTGGGGGGAGGGCATGGGCCAAAAAAGGTTGAGAACCACTGTGATATACTATTCTGTAACCACACCATGCCGGTCTCCCTGGCCTAGGCGTTAACGTCTTTCTCCGTAATCCCGTATATTCTCGTAAGTAACGTAACATGCGCGAGAATCAGTAGCGGTTCTCGACGCGTTGATAACTTACGGGGTATGTGAGCCGGTCGTTCAGAAACAATGGCAAACTACTGAGCGTAATCTTGCCTAGTACATTAACAGCAGCTGAAAAATGCTGATGTTGACTGCAACGTCCTGTAAGGGACATGTAAAAAGAAAAAACACTCCATACATGGCACACCCCTTCCCTACCTCTGAGATGTCCCAGATAGCACTAGTCTCCAGTCGAATAGTTCAGTCGTGCCCGTACATGCCTGGTGTCGAGTGCACCAGGACTGTCCTCAAGCTGGTGGTGACATCATCTGCCCGCCACCTGACGTTGACAACATCTCGTAACCCCACGCCCCTGACCTACATATGACGACACCGTTTGAGAATCTGAAACAATAATCCCTTACTCACAGAGTCCGGTGCGGCCGCGCGTGCGCTGGGAATCCAATACCGAAATTAATTTTGATACGGAGATAAACGACCGCCGCCCGGAGCTGGCCGAGCAGATGTGAGGGGTGTAAGGCGTCAAGTGAACAGTGGGTGGTAACTGGCCTGACCTTTCCTGGGTGTCACCCCAGTGTGACCAGAAGCATTCAGTCGGGTGCTGGCATTAGCGCGGTGACATTCTTATATGTCTCTGAGGGTCATCCTGTCCGTTGTTCTCTCTGTCAGTCTACCCTTGTTCTCTCTGTCACTCTACTGTTGTTCTCTCTGTCACTCTACTGTTGTTCTCTCTGTCACTCTACTGTTGTTCTCTCTGTCACTCTACTGTTGTTCTCTCTGTCACTCTACTGTTGTTCACTCTGTCAGTCTACTGTTGTTCTCTCTGTCACTCTACTGTTGTTCTCTCTGTCAGTCTACCCTTGTTATCTCTGTCACTCTACTGTTGTTCTCTCTGTCACTCTACTGTTGTTCTCTCTGTCAGTCTACTGTTGTTCTCTCTGTCACTCTACCGTTTTTCTCTCTGTCACTCTACTGTTGTTCTCTCTGTCACTCTACTGTTGTTCTCTCTGTCAGTCTACTGTTGTTCTCTCTGTCACTCTACTGTTGTTCTCTCTGTCAGTCTACTGTTGTTCTCTCTGTCAGTCTACCCTTGTTCTCTCTGTCACTCTACCCTTGTTCTCTCTGTCACTCTACTGTTGTTCTCTCTGTCACTCTACTGTTGTTCTCTCTGTCAGTCTACTGTTGTTCTCTCTGTCACTCTACTGTTGTTCTCTCTGTCACTCTACCGTTTTTCTCTCTGTCACTCTACTGTTGTTCTCTCTGTCAGTCTACTGTTTTTCTCTCTGTCACTCTACTGTTGTTCTCTCTGTCAGTCTACTGTTGTTCTCTCTGTCACTCTACTGTTGTTCTCTCTGTCACTCTACTGTTGTTCTCTCTGTCACTCTACCGTTTTTCTCTCTGTCACTCTACTGTTGTTCTCTCTGTCAGTCTACTGTTTTTCTCTCTGTCACTCTACTGTTGTTCTCTCTGTCAGTCTACTGTTGCTCTCTCTGTCACTCTACTGTTTTTCTCTCTGTCAGTCTACAGTTGTTCTCTCTGTCACTCTACTGTTTTTCTCTCTGTCACTCTACTGTTGTTCTCTCTGTCACTCTACTGTTGTTCTCTCTGTCACTCTACTGTTGTTCTCTCTGTCAGTCTACTGTTTTTCTCTCTGTCAGTCTACCGTTGCTCTCTCTGTCACTCTACTGTTTTTCTCTCTGTCACTCTACTGTTGTTCTCTCTGTCACTCTACTGTTGTTCTCTCTGTCACTCTACTGTTGTTCTCTCTGTCAGTCTACTGTTGCTCTCTCTGTCACTCTACTGTTGTTCTCTCTGTCACTCTACTGTTGTTCTCTCTGTCACTCTACTGTTGTTCTCTCTGTCACTCTACTGTTGTTCTCTCTGTCACTCTACTGTTTTTCTCTCTGTCACTCTACTGTTGTTCTCTCTGTCACTCTACTGTTTTTCTCTCTGTCAGTCTACTGTTGTTCTCTCTGTCACTCTACTGTTGTTCTCTCTGTCACTCTACTGTTGTTCTCTCTGTCACTCTACTGTTGTTCTCTCTGTCACTCTACTGTTGTTCTCTCTGTCACTCTACTGTTGTTCTCTCTGTCACTCTACTGTTGTTCTCTCTGTCACTCTACTGTTGTTCTCTCTGTCACTCTACTGTTTTTCTCTCTGTCACTCTACTGTTGTTCTCTCTGTCACTCTACTGTTTTTCTCTCTGTCAGTCTACTGTTGTTCTCTCTGTCACTCTACTGTTTTTCTCTCTGTCAGTCTACTGTTGTTCTCTCTGTCACTCTACTGTTGTTCTCTCTGTCACTCTACTGTTGTTCTCTCTGTCACTCTACTGTTGTTCTCTCTGTCACTCTACTGTTTTTCTCTCTGTCAGTCTACTGTTGTTCTCTCTGTCACTCTACTGTTGTTCTCTCTGTCACTCTACTGTTGTTCTCTCTGTCACTCTACTGTTTTTCTCTCTGTCAGTCTACTGTTGTTCTCTCTGTCACTCTACTGTTGTTCTCTCTGTCACTCTACTGTTGTTCTCTCTGTCACTCTACTGTTGTTCTCTCTGTCAGTCTACTGTCGTTCTCTCTGTCAGTCTACTGTTGTTCTCTCTGTCACTCTACTGTTGTTCTTTCTGTCACTCTACTGTTGTTCTCTCTGTCAGTCTACAGTTTTTCTCTCTGTCACTCTACTGTTGTTCTCTCTGTCACTCTACTGTTGTTCTCTCTGTCACTCTACTGTTGTTCTCTCTGTCACTCTACTGTTGTTCTCTCTGTCACTCTACTGTTGTTCTATCTGTTTACTCTACAGTTGTTCTCTCTGTCACTCTACTGTTGTTCTCTCTGTCACTCTACTGTAGTTCTCTCTGTCACTTTACTGTTGTTCTCTCTGTCACTCTACTGTTGTTCTCTCTGCCACTCTACTGTTGTTCTCTCTGTCACTCTACTGTTTTTCTCTCTTTCACTCTACTGTTGTTCTCTCTGTCACTCTACTGTTTTTCTCTCTGTCACTCTACCGTTTTTCTCTCTGTCACTTTACTGTTTTTCTCTCTGTCACTCTACTGTTTTTCTCTCTTTCACTTTACTGTTGTTCTCTCTGTCACTCTACTGTTGTTCTCTCTGTCACTCTACTGTTGTTCTCTCTGTCACTCTACTGTTGTTCTCTCTGTCACTTTACTGTTTTCCTC
>OY992891.1:5909630-5917130 GCA_963921405.1 Cepaea hortensis | reverse complement strand
ACATGAAGCGGCCACAGCTACCCGTGGTCCAGTAACGGACAACCACAGCGGGTGTCACCAGTTCCCATATTCTAGCCAATACAATGAGGTGCGGTGCACAGTTCCCATCCTCCTGGCATGTCCTCCCAGAAAATTGTAAGGTTCTTATTTGTAAGATGCTAATCCCACCCCAGCGCAGTACTGGTAGGGCAAACACACTCCTGCCTCTGCCAGGGATTGAGCCCAGACCTCTGTCTTGTCTACGCCACAGCGGCTTCTAATTTAGAGGTGAAGGGACGCGGTGTGAACAGCCAGTTGACTGTCAGTTGAAGGCCGTCTTATTTAGACATGGGTCATGAACCCAGATGTTACATAAGTACATGTCCCAGTCAGTGGTCTGATACAGTCACAATTGTGCAGCTCGTGGGGACATCTAAACACGTGCCAGTCAATCCCCAGATGGGGTAAAGGCATGGGGCAGGACACAGATTGAGAACACCTGAGCATAGTTGACTAGTCTGTCAGTGTCATCTTGTCTGTATGCTAGTGTCATCCTGTCTGTCTGTCAGTGTCATCTTGTCTACCTGTCAGTGTCATTTTTTTCTGTTTGTCAGTGTCATCTTATCTGTTTGTCAGTGTCATTATATCTGCCTGTCAGTGTCATTATATCTGCCTGTCAGTGGCATCTTATCTGTTTGTCAGTGTCATTATATCTGCCAGTCAGTGTCATCTTATCTGTTTGTTAGTGTCATTATATCTGCCTGTTGGTGGCATCTTATCTGTTTCTCAGTGTCATCTTATGTTTGTCAGTGTCATATTATCTGTTTGTCAGTGTAATCTTATCTGTTTGTCAGTGTCATTATATCTGCCTGCCAGTGTCATCTTATCTGTTTGTCAGTGTCATTATATCTGCCTGCCAGTGTCATCTTATCTGTTTGTCAGTGTCATTATATCTGCCTGTCAGTGGCATCTTATCTGTTTGTCAGTGTCATTATATCTGCCAGTCAGTGTCATCTTATCTGTTTGTCAGTGTCATTATATCTGCCTGTTGGTGGCATCTTATCTGTTTCTCAGTGTCATCTTATGTTTGTCAGTGTCATATTATCTGTTTGTCAGTGTAATCTTATCTGTTTGTCAGTGTCCTTATGTCTGCCTGACAGCGTCATCTTATCTGTTTGTCAGTGTCATCTTGTCTCCCTGCCAGTGTCATCTTATCTCCCTGCCAGTGTCCTCAGGTCTTCAGGTCAGTGTCATCTTATCTGTTTGTCAGTGTCATCTTGTCTCCCTGCCAGTGTCATCTTGTCTCCCCGCCAGGTCTGCCTGTCTGTGTCAACCGATCGACTCTTTCACTAACCCTGTACAAACGGTTTGCTGGTGTAATCATGGGGTAGAATGGTTCTGACAGTTGATTAACTCTCTCACGACATCGTGTTTTCTTTTATAAGATGCCGAATCAGTTTTAAGAGCACACACAATCGCTTAAGTTCCAGTGCTCTTGCTAACTGTTCACGGACGCAATATCAAAGTAACGCATGAGTAAGAAACTAAATTATACCCATTCAGATTTCGGGGTTCCACGAATAAACACACGCACGCAGACTCACAGTTACGCAGCGAATGATGGACCGAAGCAAGTTTATCTTCTACACACGTCGTACTACACATACCACACACAGTTGTAATACATACCAGTCGCTAGAATAACGGTATAACTCCACGAAGTACATTCCCACTTAAGTGACACAGCAACAGAACTAACACACTCCTTGAAAACTGCAACATATTTTATAATAGATTGTCTACACCGGCAGATGTGGAAATGTTGAGAACGCCAGCACGGACTTGTAATGTACGCATAGACAAACTGGGTCTCAGGTTGTCATTTCATCTAACCGCGGCGTGCCAAGGTTGCGTCTGCCAGTCCGCCGTTTTGTATTAAGAAATCCAAGCGGTATCGGCCCTGTACAGTTTTGAATAGTTTCAAAACCTGGGTAACTACTGGGAGAATGGAGTGGTGCTTGCGATGTGGTGAAATAATTGGTGACCTAACGCAGGAACTCGTTCCTCTCACACGCGGTCTGACCTGACCTAACTCGTTTAAATCTCCCACTTTCCTGCCGCTGTCTCTACTGTTGTCTTCTTACCTAACCTCGCAAAACCTTCAGTTGTGTCCTGGTTTTCTTAAATCACGGTTATTTCTGATTGGTCGGAGTGAACGACCTAGATAAAAGCATATAGGACAAGATGGTGGTGAAATAACATAGAGGAGATGAAAACAGCAACGTGCACGCGCGCTTATGCACAAACACATGCAGTCTCTCACTCCCAATTCCCCCCTCGACTACCTCCTCCACACAAGTTACGCCTAATCGGCTAACTAGGGACGAGCTAACGGCGGACAGCGTGCCGAAAACCGAACACTCCAGCGAGGGCGTTGGACTGCCGGTGTCGCGGGATGACGGTCAGCAACTATACCCGCGCTAGTAGATTTTTTCCCCGTTACACAAGTATGCTGTGAAATTAAGCGAACTCACTCCTGAGCGACCTCTGCGTGAGGTCACAGCTTCGTAATGATCCGTTATACTGCTAGCCTACATTTTCTACCGATCAGACGTCCGGGGTCGTTGGGGTCAACCGTGAACCCCACATGTGTAAACATTTAGTGGTACGCTAGCAGTCTGGCAGGCAGCAGATGATTGCGGAATCATTGCTTGTTGTAGGTAGGCTCTCATCGTAGACATGCAGAGCCATCTTCACATTTAAGGTTGGTTTTAATGCGTTTCTAACACTTTACCTCATGTCTTCACAGTGCACTCATACACGCTTTTCCCATTCCTTCTCTTGAGCCTACATGTCACGTTGTCTTCCTCTTACACGTTTCTCTCCAGTACGTCTCTTAACATAAATCTGTCTCTTATTGTGAAAAGTTTCTTCTGGGCAGTAGGTTGGGGTAACTTGACACCGAAATAGCCAACCCGTGGATGAGACATTGTGTGAGCCTAGGCCTCATCTCAGCAAGTCCCTCCCAGCCGTGATATACCTCCCTGCCGTGATATACCCCCCTGCCATGATATAAGTCCCTGCCATGATATAACTCCCTGTCATGATATAACTCCCTGCCATGATATAACTCCCTGTCATGATAAACCTCACTGCCATGATATACCTCCATGCCATGATATACCTCCATGCCATGATATACCTACCTACCATGATATACCTCCCTACCATGATATACCTCCCTACCATGATATACCTACCTACCATGATATATCTCCCTGCCATGATATACCTCCATGTCATGATATACCTATCTACCATGATATACATCCCTGCCATGATATATCTACCTACTATGATATACCTCCCTGCCACGATATACCTCCCTGCCATGATATACTTCCCTGCCATGATATACCTCCATGATAGAATATATCTTCCTGCCATGATATACCTCCCTGATAGAATATACCTTCCTGACATAACATACCTCCCTGCCATGATATACCTCCCTGTCGTGATATATCTCCCTGCCATGATATACCTTCATGATAGAATATACCTCCCTGACATAACATACCTCCCTGCCATGATATACCACCCTGCCATGATATACCACCCTGCCATGATATACCACCCTGCCATGATATATCTCCCTGCCATGATAGAATATACCTCCCTGACATAACATACCTCCCTGCCATGATATACCGCCCTGACATGATATACCTTCCTGACATAACATACCTCCCTTCCATAATATACCTCCCTGCCAAGATATACCTCCCTGACATGATATACCTCCCTGCCATGATATACTCCCTGTCATGATATACCTCCCTGTCATGATATACCACCCTGACATGATATACTCCCTGACATGATATACTCCCTGACATGATATACCACCCTGACATGACATACTCCCTGACATGATATACTCCCTGACATGATATACCGCCCTGACATGATATACCACCCTGACATAATATACTCCCTGACATGATATACTCCCTGACATGATATACCTCCCTGACATGATATACCTCCCTGACATGATATACCTCCGTGACATGATATACCTCCCTGACATGATATATTCCCTGACATGATATATTCCCTGACATGATATTTCTCCCTGACATTGTATCCCTCCTATCACAGCTAGTCTCCCCCAACATCGCGACCGTCTAAACGAGTATGGAGGTACATTTGCAGCCCTTGTCTTCTTGTGGGTGCCCAACATTACATGGATTCTCCCTATTATTACTGTAATAGCTTCAGATGTGGGTGCCCAACATCACATCGATTCTCCCTCTTATTACTGTAATAGCTTCAGATGTGGGTGCCGAACATTACATCGATTCTCCCTCTTATTACTGTAATCGCTTCAGATGTGGGTGCCGAACATTACATGGATTCTCCCTCTTATTACTGTAATAGCTTCAGATGTGGGTGCCCAACATTACATCGATTCTCCCTCTTATTACTGTAATAGCTTCAGATGTGGGTGCCGAACATTATATCGATTCTCCCTCTTATTACTGTAATCGCTTCAGATGTGGGTGCCGAACATTACATGGATTCTCCCTATTATTACTGTAATAGCTTCAGATGTGGGTGCCGAACATTACATCGATTCTCCCTCTTATTACTGTAATAGCTTCAGATGTGGGTGCCCAACATTACATGGATTCTCCCTCTTATTACAGTAATAGCTTCAGATGTGGGTGCCCAACATTACATGGATTCTCCCTCTTATTACTGTAATAGCTTCAGATGTGGGTGCCGAACATTACATCGATTCTCCCTCTTATTACTGTAATAGCTTCAGATGTGGGTGCCCAACATTACATGGATTCTCCCTCTTATTACAGTAATAGCTTCAGATGTGGGTGCCCAACATTACATGGATTCTCCCTCTTATTACTGTAATAGCTTCAGATGTGGGTGCCCAACATTACATGGATTCTCCCTCTTATTACTGTAATAGCTTCAGGTGTGGGTGCCCAACATTACATGGATTCTCCCTCTTCTTACAGTAATAGCTTCAGATGTGGGTGCCCAACATTACATGGATTCTCCCTCTTATTACTGTAATAGCTTCAGATGTGGGTGCCCAACATTACATGGATTCTCCCTCTTATTACTGTAATAGCTTCAGATGTGGGTGCCCAACATTACATGGATTCTCCCTCTTATTACTGTAATAGCTTCAGATGCCTCATGTGCCAGCCCACCCATGTCTCCTTCGCTCTCCTCTCCCCCTCCTTCCCTCTCTCCATCTGCCTACTCTCTAACACACGGAGTACTTCCAGAGCAAACTGAGCTTGATAATCCTAGCATGTAGACCGTACATTCGGAGAGCAAACTAGGGTGTGATAATCCTCACATATAAACCCTACATTCGGAGAGCAAACTAGGGTGTGATAATCCTAGCATATAAACCCTACAGTTGAAGTCAACAACACATGTTGCATACATCAGTATGCAGTGCCACAAAGTGCCCACAGTAACCACTGCGTTTGACAGAAACATTGTACTTGTACATACAACTGTATTTTGTGAACACCCAGCTCCACATGGGACGGGCACGGGTGTTTGGCGTCCAACAGCACTTTTATCTCTTGAGGGAGAGGGCGAATCGTCTTCTTAGTTGTAGGAGAGTGGAGGACAGATCTCACGTGTCTGCCGTTGTTCGTTTCGTGTAGGGAAGTATTTCATGATTAGATGCAGGCAGTGAGGTGACTGCATAGTCAGGAGCAGCGACTTCACATTGGCGATGCATCGGTTGTAGGAGATGTGAGAATAACAGTGGAGTACGTACAGTGTGGAAAAACACTAGCCTGGATAGAAGATACGCTGGAGAAACATGAGGATGGTATAACAAGACACCCCCTTGTCTGGAGCCCACATGCCTACGCAGTTCCAACTTCACAGCAACGGGTTGTCCCCATTATGCTCCATTCCTGTGCTGGTGAATATCACACAAAATGCTCCTCACTGCCCTATGTGAACAATGGAATAAACATGAGTCTCGACAAGCCAACAGCCCGCACAGGTATACAATGCAGAATGCCGCCGTCAGAATGCCAACACAAAAGTCCTCAACGGAAAATATAGTTCGTCGTTGATGGAAGCGGCGGTCACTAGAAAACCAGCAGCCACACATTACTGCATTTAAAGTCGAAAAGACTTCATTGGCCTGAGATTTACCCCGTATGGCTCTGATCTTTTCTGCAGGGTGACCCGCTGAAAGCATCGCACAAAGCACGAACACCGTAGCTCCAGCGACGGCTCCCAGGAGTCTCCGAGAGATAGGAGTACCTTCGAATTAGTGGAAGACCTAAACACACATGGCGGTGATAATTAACGACTTTTAACGACTTTTAACGACTTTTTGTTTTAATTAACGATATGGGCAGGAAATGGAGAGCTGCAGGATGGGAAGACCTGGCTTGTGTTGGTTGGGGACATGTGCCCCTATGGGTGATACAGAGCATCAGAAGAAGAAGAATATTATATAGACACACAACCACGCAAGGCAAGCCGATTGTAGACCAGTCACTGGTTGGTAGGATGCTCGCTAACCTTTCTTATTTACTGTCTTTTTCGCTTTTCACATAGGGCAGTGGGGAACATTTTATGTGATATTCACTGGCACGGGAACAGGGCATAATGGGAACAGGGCATAATGGGAACCGCGACTAATGACTAATGAAGTAAACGATTTCACACCATCCCACTTTAGTCGTCTTTTACGACATGTAAAACTGAATTAGGACACACGTTAAGACTGTCCGCCTACTACTCCGTGCAATCAGGCCGGCAGCATGTGATGGCCATATCACCTTACAGACCATAGTAGGGAACTGCTTGGTGTCACAATTTAACAAAACATACACACAGTAGGTTAGTGTTACAATCCTTTACTTCCCCTTTGGGGTCCAGGTACTCTTTGCTGGTTGTTGCAGATGAGGAAGGAACACTATGGGAATGTCACGAGTGCTGTTATGTCTGTTCTTGACTCTAAGACCTCGGTAACACACGAGCGGAGAATACCTTCTGCTATACGAAACTCGCATAGAGCAGTAAGTGTAATGACAGAGTGTATGTGGAGTGTTATCTGTATGTGGCCAAATGTTGCCGGGACTGGCTGCATGAACTGTATCGTCCTGGCCAGCCGGCCCTAGTTTGGCAGTTTCTCCGAAGGCCATCATTTTAGCGGAATGTTGGCTATTTATTGTTGGTGTTCAACATTGAGTATGAATCACCGCAGTCCGCTAGTCGACTCAATGTATGTACGTCCGTACTCGCTGCCTGAGTGCCTTCTGTCGTGAGTGGGTTGTGTGGTTCTCTATCTGTGTTCACGTGTGTTCACATAGTGCGCGGGCGTTTATGCCAACAGGGGACTGCTTCTGCCGGCTCCGCGTCTGTTGGGTATATGGTGCTCGCTGCGTTATTTTAATAGACCAGTCGGCACTTCTACCGCTGCTGCTGCTGCTACTGCTACTGCTGATA
>OY992891.1:5734630-5907130 GCA_963921405.1 Cepaea hortensis | reverse complement strand
TGGCACCGTTTGCCCTAAACAGGCGTAGACAAACAAAATCAGAATCATTGGTCTGCGGCCCGAGACACCAGTATTTACAAAGTGTTTTTACTGCCGCCGCTGATGCCTACATTCTCATTCCACCTGCAGGCAGACAGCTAATCCTAGAGCCGTGGGAAACGCAGAACGCACGATTCTTACCTTGATTATTTCCCTTTGGAATTGCCGGCTGTTAATGAGATTGTCACCCCTTGTTGTGAATTACGTGAGGTGCTGGGTCTTAAAAGTTCCTCGCGTCTGTCTGGTCACCCTCCTCTCCCGCTAACGCACACAGCCACCACCATTATCTGTTGCCTGCAGGGGTCCGCTATAGCCGTCTGTGAACCCAACAACTTCTCGGTTTGACCACTATAGTGGTGTCTGGCAAGTGAATGTTTGGAGAGAGAGAGAGAGAGAGAGAGAGAGAGAGAGAGAGAGAGAGAGAGAGAGAGAGAGAGAGAGAGAGAGAGAGAGAGAGGATTTGCCTAGACCAGTGGTTCCCAACCGGTGGGAAATTTCTCCCTTCCCCCCAGGGGTGAATTTTAGGGTTTCCAGGGAGGAATGATGATTATTTCAAGATCGTGTTTATGCAAGAACCGATTACTTAATATTGTTTTTCCCTCCATACTTTACGGTTCTCTATTTCTCGCCCTTCAGAAATTCGTCTTATAACGTAAGTAGACCCTCAATTCACCTTTTATGTGGACGTCTAGACTTGTTCAAGTATGTGTTATTAAATTTAGCTTCCATTTTTACGTATACTGTATAGGGGCGGGGGGGGGGATTTATAGGGAGGAAATGCAAAACGTGGGGGTGGGGGTGGGAAGAATGACATTCTGAACATATGGTGAAGGGGTGCATGGGCCAAAAAAGGTTGAGATCCACTGGCCTAGACGGTAAAGGTTCCGTGAGGAATAGCAGTGGAACAACAAAAACCTGTGTTCCATTATAAGTGTATAGATCACCCAGTGTTATACTATAAGTGTATAGATCACCTATTGCTCTATTATATGTGTAGTTAACCAGTGTTCCATTATATGTCTATAGATGACTCAATGTTCCATTACATGTGTAGATCACCAATTGTCCCATAATATGTATAATCGATCAGTCTTGTGTCATGGCAGGGAAGGGAGTCAACACACGAATTATCCATGACGTCGGAGATCGTAATTTGTGGAGAGGCATGGTCGCTCACGCCAGCCGGCAAGGCACTGGATGATGAGGATGATGATGATGATGATGATGATGATGATGATGATGATAGATCAACCAGAATGGTCTTCTATATGTATGGATCAACCAACGTTCTACCATATGTATAGACCAGTTCCATCGTTGGTTGATGCGCCTGTACCTAGAACTCACAAGCGATGATTACATCGGATGAATGACATAACAAGGCCAACCAGTCAGACATAGCAACTGGCAACAATATGTCTGTATCACATCAGTCTGAGGTATTCACATAAATAAGGTATCAGGAGAATCAAAAACACAACTGCGTCAACCAGGGCCTGTAGACAAAACACGGCCATCTGCAGCAGAATCCACATTTCGCTTGCCAGCCGCGGTCCTTGTGGTTTAGCTATCTTTATGATAACATAGTCCCATAGGATTAGGTGTCTGATAGTCGGCCCGCGGGATAATCGCGGCCCACCAATGCCGGCCCGAGTAACATTTTGATAGCTGGGTGATACACACTGAAAGTGAAAATATGTTTATGTGTTGAGTGAGGCTGGTAAATAGATAGGGGTAAACAGGGGTATGCTGGAGAGAAATGGGAGGGAGGAAATGTCTATAAATAAGGAGAAATGGAATGTAAAAGACAAAACACCCCGATACAGTGGACATTTAGGGTAGAAGAAGTAAAACGATGTCGAAATGGTGACTCGGGTTAGAAGAAGACAATGCGTCTCAATAAAGAAGGGAAGGCTGAGTGGTCTCGAGGTATGTTGTCCACCTCGAGTGCTGGAGGTCCCGGGTTCAAGCCCCGGGATTTTTTCACGTGGGCTTCTAGTAATAAAATGTCCCCTGGTCTCTGGGTAGTGAGATCGGACGCCCGTGTGTATTGTTGCGCACGTAAACAAATCTCTTGGCAGTTGGAAATCGAAAATGAGTAGCCTAACGGCGCTGCCCGGGCAAAATTTCGA
Organism: Cepaea hortensis; assembly: GCA_963921405.1. Lineage (NCBI taxonomy): Eukaryota > Metazoa > Mollusca > Gastropoda > Stylommatophora > Helicidae > Cepaea > Cepaea hortensis. Next base: position 5,904,959 of record OY992891.1, on the reverse strand, counting down.
GTTAAAAATCTACCCAAAGTATTTCAGGTTCCTCGCCAGTGCTACGGAGTTCGTGCACTGAGCTGAGTTTCTCCGGACTCAGGCTTGAGTTAGGAGTAGAACGGAGCACTTATGGGTTCACACCCGTGTGTCATGATGCTGATCCGTCGACTAAACTAAACTAAGCTAAACTCCTTGGTTTCGTGTCTTATTGCCATCTACCCCTAGAGGAGTCACGGTGGTGCAGCGGTTAGTGCCCAGCCTGCCCAGACAGGGCCCCAGGTTCATCGCTTGCAGCGACAGGAGTAATTAATTATGGGTCGAGTAATTAATTATGGGGTCGAGTAATTAATTATGGGGTCGACCCAGCCATATGATATGTATACCAGACATTTTTCTGGCAATAAAGGGTGAGGTCGGGGGAAGGCTCAATTATTGGGTAGTGGGATCGGATACTTAGCTTTTCGCACAAGGGCGAAAAACTGGATGTCTGGCGGGCAAGCTGTGCATGTTAAACATCCAACGGCGGTTAAAAATCGCAGTGTGTAGGCCGTATTGTCATAGCTCTGGCAGAGTTGTTAGAACACACACCTACCAAAGAGTAGCAAGAACTATTTACTTTAGCTGTAGTCTCCATCGGAATTGATTTCAATCTAGCCTCATGGCTTCTGACGAGGTCAATCTAGCCCCATGACCCCATAACCTGGTCAATCTAGCCTCATGACCCCATAACTTGGTCAGTTCTAGCCTCATGGCCGTAATGAGGTCAACCTAGCCGAAAGGCCTCTAACGAGGTCAGTCTAGCCCCACACAGTGGGTGCCAGGCGGGTAAGTTAGGTATACATTGCGCTCATGGTCGTAACGACACAGACGGAAAACTAACCCACGACTTTCAGACGCGAGACAGACGGTTTGACCACCCGGCCACGGAGACCCCATAAGCAGCTGCTTGCTTTAAAAATGTTGCATGCCCTTTTGCAGAACATTGCGAGCAACTCTGAGTCTTTAGGCAATTGTACAATCGAACGTCCAGAAGTTTGCCACGCTTTATGAACGTCAACCTTAAGACCCAACTGGCTGGTATAGGGAATAATACCGATACAATATCGTCAGCGCACCAGAAGTTAAGAGCAAGCGGTCACGTTGGCCTTTACTTTCCTACTCAACGGGAAATTATTAGGAAAACGGGAAAACACACAGACAGGAAAACACAGGTGGGAAAGCACTAACGACTAACGTACCTTCCCGTGCTTCACTGCACCGCTGTGCAGTGGCACTTGTCAAACTGCAGACAGGGGAATTAATGGAATTCCTACCTGTGCTCAAACAGATTGTTTCCTCCTGTTTGTTTGGCAGAATTACAACTGCTGCCACCAGACACACAAACACCTTATAGATTATTGAGACGGTGAAGTACATTCGTCTTGAAGAAGATTACTTTCTGTTGGCACGCAGCCTGCTGTTTTAAATCCCGTCAAAGGCGGCCTGGCCTGTCTGATCGTCTGTGTATTCTGTGTTGTCTTTGTCAAGTGGCTTAGTATTTTTTTTTGTGTTTAGCTGGAGAGAAGAATGCGGTGCAGGCGAGAATGGCAGGACTGTTATAACAATATACAAGGCTAGGTCAGAAAGTTGTGCACCACAAGTAATATCTCAGCTAATAATAAAGATGTGGAGGTGGTGACAATTTCGAATATCTTGGGTCATTGATTACCAACAATGGTGACACAATGAAAGAAGTTAAAAAGACGAATATCTATTGCTCTTCAAAGACTAAAACAGCTGAATAAATTGGGGAGCGGGGCAGATAGAACTGCAAAAATTAGATTGTTAAGAGCATGCATCTTTCCCATTGCAATACACGCCTGTGAGACTTGGACACTTACTAAATAAGCTGAACAGCGCATAAATGCCTTTGAATATAAATGTTACAGACGAGTTCTAAGAATATATTGGATACAGACAAGAATAAATGCATCCATACTTCAAGAGCTGAATATTGAAGAAGGTTGGCTGTTAAAGATGATAAAACACAGACAATTGAAATATTTCGGTCACTTGAAACGTTACGAAAGTTTGGAGAGAACAGTAATGGAGGGGTAATGTCTGGGAAGAGAGGAAGAGGAAGGCCAAAGAGAAGATGGGTGCAGGATGTGGAGGCTGATCTCCAGATGGGTGTATCGGACACGGAACATCTTGCTTATGATCGAGAGGTTTTCCGGAAGGTTGTTATGGGAGCGAGGACATGCTACTGAAAGATTGAATGAATGAATGAATGAATGAATGAAGATAGAAGCATTAAATTTACACCAATTTAGGGTTATTATCTCTTGAAGGTGTATACCAAATTGTACCTCTGTAAATCAATTCTAACAGCGACACAAAACCGTTGAAATGGCAGATATAAATAGCGTAGTTACAAGCATAACTTGTTGACCTATCCTCGTAGATAGTGATGGGACATGGGATAAGATCTGTCTATTGTGACTATGTTAGGTGCATGAAGGACAATGGTAGTCCCGGAGTAGATACTACAGTCGGCAGTCATATGTTCTAGATCATGATATATGCGGTGAGGTGTCAGGTTCTCTTTCTTGTCCCAGAGTAGATACTGCAGTCGGCCGTCACATGTTCTAGGTCATGATATATGCGGTGAGGTGTCAGGTTCTCTTGTCCCAGAGTAGATACTGCAGTCGGCCGTCACATGTTCTAGGTCATGATATATGCGGTGAGGTGTCAGGTTCTCTTGTCCCAGAGTAGATACTACAGTCGGCCGTCACCGGTGGGGTGTCAGGTTCTCTTTCTTGTCCCAGAGTAGATACTACAGTCGGCCGTCACATGTTCTAGGTCATGATATATGGGGTGGGGTGCCAGGTTCTCTTTCTTGTCCCAGAGTAGATACTACAGTCGGCCATCACCGGTGGGGTGTCAGGTTCTCTTTCTTGTCCCAGAGTAGATACTACAGTCGGCCGTCACATGTTCTAGGTCATGATATATGGGGTGGGGTGCCAGGTTCTTTTTCTTGTCCAAACATCATCATTATCATGTAGCGTGACGCTCTGATCACCGCGCCGAAGTTTCTCGATTTCTGGCCTTTTCTCCCGCCTCATACAGGTCTATGCCCAATGTGGCCTGTGTCCATCCTCGTGCTGGTCATCTTCCGCCACTTCTTCTAGCAACCAGGCCTCCCTTCACCGTTCTCGCCAGGCCACAGTGACGTTTCATGTGGCCAAAGTATTCCAGTTTCTGAGACACGATTATCTGCATGAGCCAGTTTTCTTCCGTGTTCAGATAGTACACATAATATTCTGAACATTGTTTGACACTCAATTTTATGACGCTGGATCGATCCCTGGGCCATACTAATGCTGTCTATCCACAGCTTGACATACATCTTCGTGTTGCCAACTATCCACAGACTGAAGTACATCTTCGTGGTGCCAACTATCCACAGACTGAAGTACATCTTCGTGGTGCCAACTATCGACAGACTGAAGTACATCTTAGTGGTGCCATCTATCCACAGTCTGGAGCATCTCTGCGTGGTGCCAATTATCCACAGTCTGCCAGCATCTCTGCGGGGTGCCAGTTAACCACAGATTGGAGGATCTCTTCGTGGTGCCAACTATCCACAGACTGGAGCATCTCTTCGTGATGCCAACTATCCACAGGCTGGAGTATCTCTTCTTGGTGCCAACTATCCACAGACTGTAGCATTTCTTCGTGGGGCCAGCTATCCACACCCAGCACTGAGATCTAAGTATTTGAATTGAGTTCAGACCTGAAAACAGCACTTCGGGCATTCACATACGTGCTCCGTCCTCATCTTCATCAACCAGTGAAGAGTAGCACTAGTAATAGTACCAGCCGCAGTCAGTTTATGTGTCCGTCTGGCCTTACCTCGGAGTCCTGATTGTTGGCCAGATCCTCTGCTCACTCCCTGCCGCTCCATTCTCTCTAGGCAATGATGCTTTATCTGTCCTCCCACGCTGGATACATGAGTCCGTAAGTATTACTTGATCACCATCACATAGCCGCAACAGCATAACACCACAATCCATTCACATTCCACACGTTTCAAATATAGAATACTACAGAGACTAGTCGTGTGGAAGGGCAGCAGACATTTCACCATGCAACCCGACAACAAGAAAAGAGAAGGTCATTGAAGAGCTAAGATTACATTAAGTTACAACTCTAGCCATGAGAGGACAGCAAGGCATATAGTGAAAAGATAACAATAGCGACCACGGGCTACAGTAAGAGACAACAATAGCGACCACAGACTACAACAACAGCGACCACAGCCTTCAAGAACAGATAACAACAGCGACCACAGATTACAACAGTAGCGACCACAGACTACAACAGTAGCGACCACAGACTACAACAATAGCGACCACATACTAGAACAACAGACATCAATAGCAACCAAAGACTACAACAACAGATAACAACAGCGACCACAACCTACAACAACAGATAACAACAGCGACCACAGACTATAACAACAGACACCAATGGCGACCACAGACTACAACAACAGATAACAATAGCAGCCACAGCCTACAACAACATAACAATGGCGACCACGGCCTACAACAACAGACAACAATAGCGACCATAGCCTACAACAACAGACAACAATAGCGACCACAACCTACAACAACAGACAACAATAGCGACCATAGCCTACAACAACAGATAACAACAGCGACCACAGACTACAACAACATAACAATAGCGACCATAGCCTACAACAACATAACAATAGCAGCCACAGCCTACAACAACATAACAATGGCCACCACAGACTATAACAACATAACAATAGCGACCATAGCCTACAACAACAGACAACAATAGCGACCATAGCCTACAACAACAGATAACAACAGCGACCACAGACTACAACAACATAACAATAGCGACCATAGCCTACATCAACAGACAACAATAGCGACCACGGCCTACAACAACATAACAATAGCGACCACAGCCTACAACAGCATAACAATGGCGACCACAGCCTATAACAACATAACAATGGCGACCGAAGGCTACAACAGAAACAACAGCGACCACAGACTTCAACAACCGATAACAATAGCGACTACAGGTTACAACGACACATACTAATAGCGACCATAGGCTACTACAACAGACAACAATAGCGACCACGGTCTACAACAAAAGGCAACAATAGCGACTAAATGCTACAACAACAGACAACACTAACTACCACAGACTATAACAACAGACAACATTAACTACCACAGACTACAACAACAGACAACATTAACTACCACAGACTACAACAACAAACAACACTAACGACCACAGACTACAACAACAAACAACACTAGCGGCCACAGACTACAGCAACAGACAACACTAACGACCACAGACTACAGCAACAGACAACACTAACGACCACAGACTACAGCAACAGACAACACTAACGACCACAGACTACAGCAACAGACAACACTAACGACCACAGACTACAGCAACAGACGACACTAACGACCACAGACTACAGCAACAGACAACACTAACGACCACAGACTACAGCAACATACAACACTAACGACCACAGACTACAGCAACAGACAACACTAACGACCACAGACTACAACAACAAACAACACCAACGACCACAGACTACAGCAACAGACAACACTAACGACCACAGACTACAACAACAAACAACACTAACGACCACAGACTACAGCAACAAACAACACTAACGACCACAGACTACAACAACAAACAACACTAACGACCACAGACTACAGCAACAGACAACACTAACGACCACAGACTACAACAACAAACAACACTAACGACCACAGACTACAACAACAAACAACACAAGCGGCCACAGACTACAGCAACAGACAACACTAACGACCACAGACTACAGCAACAGACAACACTAGCGGCCACAGACTACAACAACAGACAACACTAGCGACTACAGCAACAGACAACACTAACGACCACAGACTACAACAACAGACAACACTAACGACCACAGACTGCAACAACAGACAACACAAACGACCACAGACTACAACAACAAACAACACTAACGACCACAGACTACAACAACAGACAACACTAGCGGCCACAGACTACAGCAACAGACAACACTAACGACCACAGACTACAACAACAGACAACACTAGCGGCCACAGACTACAGCAACAAACAACACTAACGACCACAGACTACAACAACAAACAACACTAGCGGCCACAGACTACAGCAACAGACAACACTAGCGGCCACAGACTACAACAACAGACAACACTAGCGGCCACAGACTACAGCAACAAACAACACTAACGACCACAGACTACAACAACAAACAACACTAACGACCACAGACTACAACAACAGACAACACTAACGACCACAGACTACAACAACAAACAACACTAACGACCACAGACTACAGCAACAGACAACACTAGCGGCCACAGACTACAACAACAAACAACACTAACGACCACAGACTACAGCAACAAACAACACTAACGGCCTAAGACTACAACAACAAACAACACTAACGGCCACAGACTACAACAACAAACAACACTAACGACCACAGACTACAACAACAGACAACACTAACGACCACAGACTACAACAACAGACAACACTGACCACCACAGACTACAGCAACAGACAACACTAGCGGCCACAGACTACAACAACAAACAACACTAACGACCACAGACTACAGCAACAGACAACACTAACGACCACAGACTACAGCAACAGACAACACTAGCGGCCACAGACTACAACAACAAACAACACTAACGACCATAGACTACAGCAACAGACAACACTAGCGGCCACAGACTACAACAACAAACAACACTAACGACCACAGACTACAACAACAGACAACACTAACGACCACAGACTACAACAACAAACAACACTAACGACCACAGACTACAACAACAGACAACACTAACGACCACAGACTACAGCAACAGACAACACTAACGACCACAGACTACAACAACAGACAACACTTACCACCACAGACTACAGCAACAGACAACACTAGCGGCCACAGACTACAACAACAAACAACACTAACGACCACAGACTACAGCAACAGACAACACTAACGACCACAGACTACAGCAACAGACAACACTAGCGGCCACAGACTACAACACTAACGACCACAGACTACAGCAACAGACAACACTAGCGGCCACAGACTACAACAACAAACAACACTAACGACCACAGACTACAACAACAAACAACACTAACGACCACAGACTACAACAACAAACAACACTAACGACCACAGACTACAGCAACAGACAACACTAACGACCACAGACTACAGCAACAGACAACACTAACGACCACAGACTACAACAACAGACAACACTAACGACCACAGACTACAGCAACAGACAACACTAACGACCACAGACTACAGCAACAGACAACACTAACGACCACAGACTACAACAACAAACAACACTAACGACCACAGACTACAGCAACAGACAACACTAACGACCACAGACTACAGCAACAGACAACACTGATTACTGATGCCTTCACGGTCCTGCTACACATTTTCTTTAATGACGTCCTAAACCTACTACCCCCATGTCTACTGCTATACACCAACACCTGGAGACACTCAGACAAACGCCCACATATACGCATACGCACATGCGCGGCCTAATTGTACCCCATTTCATTAATGATAATTTTCTGCTGATAATTTATGTCTGTCTGAAGAATTCTGAGCGTCAAGGTGAGTGGTTATACATGCGTGTGCACGTCTGCACGGAATCTGCATGCTTTGGTATGTGCGACATTGGCTTTGATTATGTAATACCTGGACCCCAACCTACCTAGCCGCCCATTTCCTGTCTCCAATCTTTCATTTGTCTGTCGACCATTGTTCTATCTGTCTCTCTTACTTGCTATCCACCTGTTTATTTTAACTGTCTAACTCACCTTGCGCTACCTGTCTATCTTACTTTGCTGTGTACCTGTCTATCGCACCTTGCTGTGTACCTGTCTATCGCACCTGCCTATCTTACCTTGATGTGTACCTGTCTATTGTACCTGTCTGTCGTACCTGTCTGTCGTACCTGTCTATCTTACTCAGCTGTGTGCCTGTCTATGTACCTGTCTCTCTTACCTTGCTGTCTACATGCCTACCTTACCACGATGTGAACCACGTGTCTTTCAACCAGCAAGTTCATCAGATGTTCTCACGTAGAACGCTCTAGCCGCTGGTTGGTCTTGCGCCCTTCAAACTAAATGTCCATTTAATTCTTTGGTGTTCTATACAGCCAGTAATCGGTGTTATCCCTACACTTTTTCTTAGTTTCTGACCTCTCTGTCTCTTTTTTTTTCCAGCGTTTCTTATGCATCTCATCTCACATGATGTGATTTTACACCTGCGTGTTTCTATGGCTGTCCCATATCTAGCATTGGCAACACAGGGACGAATAAAGCATCTATCTATCATCTTCTTCTTTGTATGCACCAATCGGACAATCAAGCAACCAGCCTCCAAGCAACCAGCCACCAAGCAATCAACCAACCAACCAATCAACCATTCAGCGAGCCAACCAGCCAGCCAACCAACCAACTAGCTACAAATCAACCAGCCAGCCACTAAGCAATCAACCAACCAACCAATCAACCATTCAGCGAGCCAACTAGCCAGCCAACCGACCAACTAACTAACCAACCAGCTACACATCAATCAGCCAGCCTACCATGTACATTTGTCTCCTCCTCATTGTCAAGAAAACAAGCAGCAACAGTTAATATCAATTGTTAGGAAACCCAGGGGGTCACTGAAATAGTACGAGCAATAAACATATACGTATTTATGGCATTTCTTAGAAGTATACGAAATATGCTTGCCCTCTCATCTCCACTTTCTTCCTGTACTTCTGCGGGTGCTAATCAATACTTCTTTATTTATTTCTCAGTCAATGTCTTACTAGAGTTCAGCTTAAGCCGCTCTAACTTCACATCTAGAGTGCAGTCACACTGAACCTATCTTGTCGACGACTAACTCTCCCGTCGTGCCGACCCCTCATCATTACCGCAAGCATCCCCTACCGTCCCGCTGGACAGATTGAATTCCCCAGCTCCACCACCTCAATTTGAAATGTCTTATTTCCTCCCTACCCAATCTGGCCATTCCCCGGCGCCTCTCTCCTTCCCTTCATTTGGAGCGGAGTAGTTTTGGTAGTGGGGGATGTTTTCTGCGTGTATAGGGGGGGGGGGGGGATTCTAGTAGCTGACCAATCGTAGAAAAAGGCTAATCTGGTGAGGTCTAGGACAACACAATCACACCCAGGCGACAGATGGGAGCTGGGGGGCCAGTGTGTTACAGACGGCGGGACCAACTCGCCAGCTAGAGGTAATTAATTCAGTTATTTGCTGTCCCTGTCTCAGTTTACTGGTCTACACTTGTTGTCCGGTCGTTTAACTTTGTCTATCTCTTTGTCTGAGTTTACAAGTCTACACGTGTTGTCCGGTCGTTTAACGTTGTCTGTCTATCTATCTGTTTGTATGTCAGTTTACTGGTCTACACTTGTTGTCCAACCGTTTAACGTTGTCTGTCTAAGTTGACTGGTCTACAATTGTTGTCCGGTCGTTTAACCTTGTCTGTGTGTCTACTAGTCTACACTTGTCCAGTTGTTTAATATTGTCTGTCTGTCTGTCTACTAGTCTGCACTTGTCCAGTTGTTTAATATTGTCTGTCTGTCTGTCTACTAGTCTACACTTGTCCAGTTGTTTAATATTGTCTGTCTGTCTGTCTACTAGTCTGCACTTGTCCAGTTGTTTAATATTGTCTGTCTGTCTGTCTGTCTACTAGTCTACACTTGTCCAGTTGTCTAATATTGTCTGTCTGTCTGTTTATTAATCTTCACTTCTTGTCAAACCGTGTAACTGTGTCTGTATGTCTGTCTCAGTTTAGTAGCCTACACTTGTTGTCCAGTCGTTTAACTATGTCTATCTGTCTGTCTGTTTATCTGTCTGTCTCAGTTTAGTGGTCTACACTTCTTATCAAGATGTTTAACTATGTCTATCTGTTTGTTTGTCTGTCTGACTAAGCTTAATGGTCCTCACTTCTTGTCAAGTTTAACTCTATCTGTCTGTCTGTCTGAGTCTAGTAGTCTACACTTCTTGTCAAGTCGTTTAACTATATCTGTCTGTCCTGTAACATATCCCATCTGTTTGTCTGTCTGCCCCAGTTTAGTAGTATTATACATTTTCATGTCCAGTTGTTTAACATTGTATCGTTATCTATCTATCTCCCCTTGTGTCTGTCGGTCTGTGTTGTCTGTCTGAGTTAAGACTCAGTTCTGTGACTATATACACACAAGAACAAACATACAACACCACACAGATAATCCAGCACCCAGTTCTGTGACTATGTAAACACAAGAACAAACATACAACAGCACACAGATAATCCAACACCCAGTTCTGTGACTATATAAACACAAGAACAAACATACAACAGCACACACATAATCCAACACCCAGTTCTGTGACTATATAAACACGAGAACAAACATACAACATCACACAGATAATCCAACACCCAGTTCTGTGACTATATAAACACAAGAACAAACATACAACAGCACACATATAATCCAACACCCAGTTCTGTGACTATATAAACACAAGAACAAACATACAACATCACACAGATAATCCAACACCCAGTTCTGTGACTATATAAACACAAGAACAAACATACAACAGCACACAGATAATCCAACACTCAGTTCTGTGACTATATAAACACAAGAACAAACATACAACAGCACACAGATAATCCAACACCCAGTTCTCTGACTGTAAAAACAAGAACAAACATACAACACCACACAGATAATCCAACAACCAGTTCTGTGACCATATAAACACAAGAACAAACATACAACAGCACACAGATAATCCAACACTCAGTTCTGTGACTATATAAACACAAGAACAAACATACAACAGCACACAGATAATCCAACACCCAGTTCTGTGACTATATAAAAACAAGAACAAACATACAACAGCACACAGATAATCCAACACCCAGTTCTGTGACTATATAAACACAAGAACAAACATACAACACCACACAGATAATCCAACACCCAGTTCTGTGACTATATAAACACAAGAACAAACATACAACAGCACACAGATAATCCAACACCCAGTTCTGTGACTATATAAACACAAGAACAAATATACAACACCACACAGATAATCCAGCACCCAGTTCTGTGACTATATAAACATAAGAACAAACATACAACAGCACACAGATAATCCAACACTCAGTTCTGTGACTATATAAACACAACAAACATACAACAGCACACAGATAATCCAACACTCATTTCTGTGACTATATAAACACAAGAACAAACATACAACAGCACAAAGATAATCCAACACCCAGTTCTGTGACTATGTAAACACAAGAACAAATATACAACAGCACACAGATAATCCAACACCCAGTTCTGTGACTATATAAACAAGAACAAACATACAACAGCACACAGATAATCCAACACCCAGTTCTGTGACTGTAAAAACGCAAAAACAAACATACAACACCACACAGATAATCCAGCACCCAGTTCTGTGACTATATAAACAAGAACAAACATACAACAGCACACAGATAATCCAACACTCAATTCTGTGACTATATAAACACAAGAACAAACATACAACAGCACACAGATAATCCAACACCCAGTTCTGTGACTATATAAACACGAGAACAAACATACAACATCACACAGATAATCCAACACCCAGTTCTGTGACTATATAAACACAAGAACAAACATACAACAGCACACAGATAATCCAACACCCAGTTCTGTGACTATATAAACACAAGAACAAACATACAACATCACACAGATAATCCAACACCCAGTTCTGTGACTATATAAACACAAGAACAAACATACAACAGCACACAGATAATCCAACACTCAGTTCTGTGACTATATAAACACAAGAACAAACATACAACAGCACACAGATAATCCAACACCCAGTTCTCTGACTGTAAAAACAAGAACAAACATACAACACCACACAGATAATCCAACACCCAGTTCTGTGACCATATAAACACAAGAACAAACATACAACAGCACACAGATAATCCAACACTCAGTTCTGTGACTATATAAACACAAGAACAAACATACAACAGCACACAGATAATCCAACACCCAGTTCTGTGACTATATAAACATAAGAACAAACATACAACAGCACACAGATAATCCAACACCCAGTTCTGTGACTATATAAACACAAGAACAAACATACAACACCACACAGATAATCCAACACCCAGTTCTGTGACTATATAAACACAAGAACAAACATACAATAGCACACAGATAATCCAACACCCAGTTCTGTGACTATATAAACACAAGAACAAACATACAACACCACACAGATAATCCAGCACCCAGTTCTGTGACTATATAAACATAAGAACAAACATACAACAGCACACAGATAATCCAACACTCAGTTCTGTGACTATATAAACACAAGAACAAACATACAACAGCACACAGATAATCCAACACTCAGTTCTGTGACTATATAAACACAAGAACAAACATACAACAGCACAAAGATAATCCAACACCCAGTTCTGTGACTATATAAACAAGAACAAACATACAACAGCACACAGATAATCCAACACCCAGTTCTGTGACTGTAAAAACGCAAGAACAAACATACAACAGCACACATATAATCCAACACCCAGTTCTGTGACTATATAAACAAGAACAAACATACAACAGCACACAGATAATCCAACACCCAGTTCTCTGACTGTAAAAACAAGAACAAACATACAACACCACACAGATAATCCAACACCCAGTTCTGTGACCATATAAACACAAGAACAAACATACAACAGCACACAGATAATCCAACACTCAGTTCTGTGACTATATAAACACAAGAACAAACATACAACAGCACACAGATAATCCAACACCCAGTTCTGTGACTATATAAACATAAGAACAAACATACAACAGCACACAGATAATCCAACACCCAGTTCTGTGACTATATAAACACAAGAACAAACATACAACACCACACAGATAATCCAACACCCAGTTCTGTGACTATATAAACACAAGAACAAACATACAATAGCACACAGATAATCCAACACCCAGTTCTGTGACTATATAAACACAAGAACAAACATACAACACCACACAGATAATCCAGCACCCAGTTCTGTGACTATATAAACATAAGAACAAACATACAACAGCACACAGATAATCCAACACTCAGTTCTGTGACTATATAAACACAAGAACAAACATACAACAGCACACAGATAATCCAACACTCAGTTCTGTGACTATATAAACACAAGAACAAACATACAACAGCACAAAGATAATCCAACACCCAGTTCTGTGACTATATAAACAAGAACAAACATACAACAGCACACAGATAATCCAACACCCAGTTCTGTGACTGTAAAAACGCAAGAACAAACATACAACAGCACACATATAATCCAACACCCAGTTCTGTGACTATATAAACAAGAACAAACATACAACAGCACACAGATAATCCAACACTCAATTATGTGACTATATAAACACAAGAACAAACATACAACAGCACACAGATAATCCAACACCCAGTTCCGTGACTATATAAACACAAGAACAAACATACAACAGCACACAGATAATCCAACACTCAATTCTGTGACTATATAAACACAAGAACAAACATGTCCACGCCCCACCTAGATCAGCACTCCCCCCACCTAGATCAGCACCCCCCCCCCCCCCCCACCTAGATCAGCACTTCTCCCCCCCCCCCCACCTAGATCAGCACTCCCCCCACCTAGATCAGCACTCCCGACCATGTTTCAAACGGCAGATAAGGGAATTGTAATCAGGGATGTAGCACAGTTGGGGAAGATGAACCGTCTAGACAACAGTTCCCGCCTTCTTGAAACCCCTGGGCTGGTGTTACCAGACGGGAAGACACTGTGTCTAGTACATTTTTTATAGCTTGTTTTCTCGCTGTTTTCTGCTGGAGTCAGAACGGTAAAATGACGAAATCCGATTGATTGAAGAGTGGGAGACAATCATCTAAACTATTCGCATTCATTAGGATTCTCCGCGTACACCCACATAATGATTGCACATATCCAGAATCCACACGCTTTCCTAACCGCTTTGGGAGGCGGCCAAACACCCCTGCCCATTTTTTTAATTATCACTAAGCTAGGCAGCAGAAATGTGTTGTACTTCGTCCAGTGGTGGGAATCTGGGGACGGTGTGTTGACCGCGACCTATGGGAACTCGTCGGTGTTATTATCAAGGTGATGGGATGCGCTGATGAATAACATCCCGTGTAAGCGCTTGTTTGGTCATAGGTTTCACAGCACTTCTCCAGGCTGTGATTATTTGAAAGTGGTGTGAAGTTTGTACATTTTAGAAAGTCGCGAGGAGAACAGTTAAGTTACAGGCGTTCTTCCAAATATGGCTCTTCAGTTTAGAGCTCTTTGGATTTGTGAAGGTTTGTAATTGTTTGAGAGTTACGGCTCATTGGCCGTATGATGTTACTGTGGTTGTTATAATTAACATGAAAAGTAAATTTTTATAAATTACTCGTAGCGAGAATCAGTTGTGGATATGTGAAGTTGAATCACGAAGACACAAACAATAGATTGCACGATTTATTGCCTGGCATATTTCGTACATTTGTGTGCGTGTTCCTGTACGTGGCGTGGGGCTTAATGTGGTTGCGCTGAAACTTCTGGTGCGCTGATGGCGCTACACCTGTCAGTTGGACTTTCAGCGGAGACTTCTCGTTCATAAAGCAATGGCAACCACTGAACGTAAAATCTAGAATATCAACCTGAGGTAGCAACGGACATACAACATGTGTGTGTATGTCTCTCTGTCTGTCTGTTACCTCCTTCCTCTCTCTCTCTCTCTCTCTCTCTCTCTCTCTCTCTCTCTCTCTCTCTCTCTTCTCTTTCTCTCTCTCTCTCTCTCTCTCTCTCGTGGGGATCCGGTCTTGTGCGACAGCCACCCATGTGACACCACCAATTCCTGTACACACAATCGCAGCCTATTTGAACAATCGTAATCTATTTGCACACTTATCTCTGTACAGACTATATTCCCCCATTTAAAAAAAAATAATCTCAAGGGACAACTAGTAAAATAAACATTCCCCCAACTTTATAAAACAGTCTTAAAAGTTGAGAGGATCGACTTCAATGCACCGGGTTTTATCCCATATTGCTCGACGTCTTTCCACAGAGCGGCCTGTCGAAAGCGTCACACACACAGCACAAACTCTGTAGATCCAGCGATGACCCCTAGGAGTCTCCAAGAAAAATGCACTCATGAACCAAAAGATGTAACCTGGAATCGAACCCACAACCTTTGAAGTGCAAGGCAAGATGGCTTGACCACTTTGCCACATAGAGGGGGGGAGGATTGAGCCCAATCAATCAATCAATCATGTGCCATGCCGGAAAGAGTGGGCGGTCATGTCTCACCATTTCACTCGATCACCAGCGTCGTGGATCAGCTCAGTGTTCCTGTCTCGTCCATGCCATGTGGCCAAGCCATCCAGGTATTTTCCTCTCGGTCTTCCTCTTGGTCTGTTCCCTTCCATCTTGCCAGTTGTCACTAAGTTCTCCAATCCATTTCTTCTCATAACATGTCCAAAAAATTTTGACTGTCTACGTCTAATTTCTCTAATCAATTTACGATTTTCATTTGTCTCCTGTAGTATTTGATCATTGGTTTTTCTGTCTGTCCATGGTATTCTTTGCATTTTCCGCAGAAACCACATTTCTGCAGCCATCAGATGTTTTTCAGCTTGACTGCACATTGTCCAAGTTTCACATCCATACAAAAGAACAGGCTCTATGTATCCCCTCAACACTCTTTTTCTCGTTTCAATTGACATCTTTTTATTGGTCAGAATGTTTTTCATCTTGCTAACGGCTACTTTCGCCATGGCGATTCTTGTTCTAATCTCTTCAAGGCATCTCCCATCAGATGTTATGATTGTTCCGAGATAATTGTACCGATTCACTTGTTGAAGAACATTCCCATTTACTTGTATATTACATTGTGGTACTTCGTTCTTCCTAGTGACGACCATAACCTGTGTCTTCTTACAATTTAATTCCAACCCCAGCTGCTCACTGTGTACAACAACTGCGTCTACTAATTGTTGAAGATCTTGTGCATTGTCTGCAATCAATACTGTATCATCTACATATCTAATGTTATTGAACCCAAACATGCCCCTAATTGTGGTACGTTACCTCTACTTAGATGCTTGCGTTCGCTGGCTATGAACTCCAGCGTGAAGTCCTGTATGTCGGATGAAGACATCCTGTTGTCCAACATCAGTGTGATGTCATACCGGACCTGAGATTTGTGTGAGTATCCGTTGTCCCATGTCTGGCTTATTGGTGTGCAGACTGGTGGTTCCTTGCCGTGCAGGCAGATACTCTGGACTTTGGAGGACCTCTACTTAGATAATTATAATCGCCATATCAACAGTTAGTGCTAGTGAGTCATATGTTATTTAATATTGCACATTTTTCATGCGTTTATAATTATTGTTTCTGTTGCCATTGTCTAAGATAAGCTTCATACGTGATATATGAATGAAATCATGCATAAGAGCACAGATTAAAGGGCAGAATTTCACACATTCCTGCATGCCCAATTCTTAACCCTTTGAAAATAAAGTTTGTTCATTCTTTCTGTCTTGTCTGTCTCTTAAGATATATATATATATATATATATATATATATATATATATATATATATATATATATATATATATATATATATATATAAAAAAATATATATACAAATGGCACCAATACTAAAGAACAAACATGTATCAATAACTACTAAGAAAGCACTTTACAACACAATCTTCCTACCAACTCTGTGCTACCAATGCCAAACCTGGACAATGACAGAAAAAGAGAAAAGAAACATCACAACAACAGAAATGAGATTCCTGAGAAGACTACTCAATGTATCAAGAAGAGATAAGATCAGAAATGAAGAAATCAGGACTAAAGTGGTGGTTAAAGCAGCACTAGATTTTATCAGAAAGCAGCAAGTCAAATGGTTTGGCCATGCAAGTAGGTTACCAGTCGACAGCATGCCACAACAAGCAATGATGTACAGACCAGATGGAAACAGAGGAAGAGGCCGACCACGTAAACGTTGGACGGAGGGAATAGCAGAATCCATGGGAATGTCGATATATGAAGCCCATAATCGGGCACTCTCACGAAGTTTATACTTCACCTCGACACCGCAAGGTACAAGAGGATAATGATGAGATGAGATGGGATATATTTATATAGAGAGAGAGATACATACATACACAACAATCGCAGCATCTTGTGGCCAAGTTGACTGCACTAATCCCCACAATCTCAATACACATCCGATTAAATATTAAGGGCTTTTAAGTCCCCTTTTTTGCTTTTTTCTTTCAGAGTACTTCTGGCAAAAGTCGTCTCCCCTGTCTGGTTTGTTTAATCAAACTTATCTCCCTTACTGGTGCCCAGCAAAAAAATTGCTCTCTGAGGGCCTGGCCCGACCAGAGTCCTGTTGTCATAATCTGATTTCTTGTAGGCTGGCTTGTTCTTTACATCCCAGACCGATCTGTCTTTATCTGTTGGTTCCTCCTCTGTCTCTGCCTCCCTCCCTGTCTCTGTCTGGCAGTTTCCATTATCTGGCTGTATGTATTTTACATAGAAACACTGCAGTGTTTTGTTGTATCACTTAAAGTGCGATTGTATGTATTGTTTGTCTTACATAGACACACCACTGTTTGTTGTATTACATGGACCATGATTATATATATATTTTGTATTAAAACAAAGCACCACTGTCTTGTATTGTAAACATTGTCTTACATGAAACATCACTGTCTTATGTTGTATATATTGTCTTACATGAAACACCACTGTCTTATGTTGTATTTATTGTCTTACATGAAACACCACTGTCTTATGTTGTATATATTGTCTTACATGAAACACCACTGTCTTATGTTGTATATATTGTCTTACATGAAACACCACTGTCTGTTGTATAACATGATTGTATATATGGTCTTAGAACAAAACACCACTGTCTTATGTTGTAAATATTGTCTTACATGAAACACCACTGTCTTATGTTGTATATACTGTCTTACGTGAAATACCACTGTCTTATGTTGTATATACTGTCTTACATGAAACACCACTGTCTTATGTTGTATATACTGTCTTACATGAAACACCACTGTCTTATGTTGTATATACTGTCTTACATGAAACACCACTGTCTTATGTTGTAAACATTGTCTTACATGAAACACCACTGTCTTATGTTGTATATACTGTCTTACATGAAACACCACTGTCTTATGTTGTATATACTGTCTTACATGAAACACCACTGTCTTATGTTGTATATACTGTCTTACATGAAACACCACTGTCTTATGTTGTATATACTGTCTTACATGAAACACCACTGTTTTATGTTGTAAACATTGTCTTACATGAAACACCACTGTCTTATGTTGTATATACTGTCTTACATGAAACACCACTGTCTTATGTTGTATATACTGTCTTACATGAAACACCACTGTCTTATGTTGTATATACTGTCTTACATGAAACACCACTGTCTTATGTTGTAAACATTGTCTTACATGAAACACCACTGTCTTATGTTGTATATACTGTCTTACATGAAACACCACTGCCTTTTGTATAACATGAACCACGATTGTATATATTGTCTTAGAACAAAACACCACTGTCTGTTGTATAAATTGACCATGATTGTATATACTTTCTTACATGAAACACCACTATTTGTTGTATGACATCAACCATGATTGTATATATTGTCTTACATGAATTACCATGTTTCTGAACTTAACAAAATAGACACCTATGGAGTCCCTTATGGTAATAGATGTGTCTCTAGTATTCAAGGGGGCTTCGCATGAAAGCCTTCAACCTCCCAGTGACTCTTTACATTGACCAAACAGGTGGAAATGACTTGGGGCTAGGTCTGGGAAGTACGGGGGATGTGGTACACAGTGAAAGTGGAGGTCTTCGATGGTTTCAATCATTGCACGGGCAGTATGGGGTCGAGCATTGTCGTGTTGCAAAAGGACATTTTACTCAGAAGTCCACGTCATTTGGATTTGATTGGGGGTCGGAACTTTCTACTCAACTCATACACTTACTGGACTGACAGGCATGCATCACCATACTAGAATTTCATTCACGGATGAAATTCTTTAGATTTCACTCCTTCACTGATTAAATAACTGTTAACAGAACGCTACTCCGCTTTGGTGAGTGTCAAAGGTGGGGCACCACACTTTAAAATGTCTTTATGACATCACAGTGTTCTTCTGCACTGTGATGTCACATGCTTAACACTATTGACATCCTTAACAACAATACTGACAGGCTACAAGACAGTGCATGGTTTTGTTTTTTTTTTAAAACTTCTATCACACTTTTAAGGTTTTCTTTTGAGTTAACTGTCTGCACCTGGAGCAGATACAATTGAGTTGATTTTAGTCAAGAACTGAAATCTTAGCTCTCGGGACATTGCCATACATGCTCTGTTCTCACCTTCAACAGCCAGAGAAGAGCCCCAATACTAATAGTATCAGTAGCAGTCTGATTATGTGTTTGTCTAGCCTTTCCCCAGAGTCCCGAGTGTTGGCCAGTCCTCTGATCACTCCCTGCAGCACCATTCTCTCCAAGCTGTCATTATCTATCTGTTCTTCTGCACTATACACACAACCCCAAATGGTCCCGACAGCGCCTGCCTTACCACACACCAATACCCCACCAAGGGATGCAGACCTGGCCAATCTGTCCGCCTGCTCGTTCCCCACCACACCAGCGTGTCCTGTGAAACAAATCCAACAGATTCTCTCTATTTATGATTGTTGAATTGAAGCCCGCTGCTCTGCCCGAAGCATGCCTGTCTTCACTTTTCTTATCAGACTGAATAACACACAGGAAGAAATGGGTTAATTGTAAATGTGATTGCCACAGAGTGAGTTCAAGCAGCGCAGTGCTCTAGGCTGGTGATCAGTCTCGTGTGTGTATGCGTGCGTGCACGCGCGCACGCACATGGTAGCCTGGTGGCACAATGGCTACCCTGTCTGCCTGCCGGCCCAGTCCTCATGTGTTCAAATCCCCATCGAGCAGGTATTAAAAGAAAGACATGATATTTGGAGTAATAATGAAGGACCATCAATTCTGAAGGTGGAAGTTCAGAATGATCTTAAGCATATGAAATCTGGCAAGACCCCGGGTCCAGACAACATCTCATCAGAAATTATCAATGCCTTAGAAGAATATGGAATAGATCAATTCACCAAACTGCTGAACACAGTATATGATACTGGAGTTATCCATCCATCCATCATGTGCCATGCCGGTAAGCGTGGGCGGTCATGTTCTGCCATCTCACCCGATCACCAGA
Organism: Cepaea hortensis; assembly: GCA_963921405.1. Taxonomy (NCBI): domain Eukaryota; kingdom Metazoa; phylum Mollusca; class Gastropoda; order Stylommatophora; family Helicidae; genus Cepaea; species Cepaea hortensis. Next base: position 5,884,320 of record OY992891.1, on the reverse strand, counting down.
GTCGTGGATCAGCTCCGTGTTTCTGTCTCGACCATGCCACAAGGCCAAGCCATCCAGGTACTTGCTTCTAGGTCTTCCCCTTGGTCTGTTCCCCTCGATCTTACCAGTTGTCACCAAATTCTCCAATCCATTTCTTCTCATAACATGCCCAAAAAATTTTGACTGTCTACGTCTAATTTCTCTAATCAATTTACGATCTTCATTTGTTTCTTGAAGGACTTGTTCATTGGTCTTTCTGGCTGTCCATGGTATTCTTTGCATTTTCCTCAGAAACCACATCTCTACAGCCATCAGATGTTTTTCAGCCTGACTGCTCATTGTCCACGCTTCACATCCATACAAAAGTACAGGTTCAATGTAGCATCTCAACACTCTTTTTCTCGTTTCAATTGACATCTTTTTATTGGTCAATATGTTTTTCATCTTGCTAAAGGCTACTTTTGCCATGGCGATTCTTGTTCTAATCTCTTCAAGGCATCTCCCATCAGATGTTATTACTGTTCCGAGATAATTGTACCTGCTCACTTGTTGAAGAATATTCCCATTTACTTGTATATTACATTGTGGTATTTCGTCCTTCCTAGTGACGACCATAATCTGTGTCTTTTTACAATTTAATTCTAACCCTAGTTGTTCACTGTGTGTAACAATCGCATCTACTAAATTTTGCAGGTCCTGTTCATTGTCTGCAATCAAGACTGTATCATCTGCATATCTAATGTTATTGATGCATCGTCCCCCAATGTTGATTCCTTCCATATCTTCAATATTTCTGAAAATACTTTCACTGTACAGGGAAAACAGATCTGGAGACATTACACATCCCTCCTGAATAATGTAATTCTATATCTATTGCAATCCCAAAGAAATCAGGAGCCTTGGAATGGATCAACATCGAACAATTAGTATAATGAGCCACATTACAAAGATTTTGCTAAGAATTATCATGCAAAGAGTTAGGAAGAAAATACAAACTGAAATAAAAGAACAGTGTGGGTCTGTAGAAGGCAGTGAATGCTGTGTATATGCTGAGAACATTAATTCAACGTTCTATAGAAGTTCACCAAATTATGTACAGAAGCGGTGTACAAGGTGAAAATCGCAGAGAATCAACAAATCACTGAGCGCTGAAAAGATAACGTCAGTACTAGACAACCCAGAGAAGTATGTGAGGAACTTTTCATCGTACGTACTGAACAATATTGTAACCGAGATCCTTGCATACAGATTAAAATTCTGCATAAAGCCCAAACACATCAACCATATTGAGTCGCAAGCATGGTTTGAAATGTTGTTTGATCAAGTCTCCAAGTTATCACCTACTTCTGCTAAGTCGGTCGGGTGGCTGAAGGCCAAACTGGTAGATTTAGAACACCAGTATCGCACAACACCCTCTAAACAGACGTGTCCGCTGACCTACAACACCTTACTGCTTTAAAAGTGTTAAAGGCTAACAAAACCCTCGTCATACTGAAACCTGACAAAGGGAGTGGTGCAGTACTGATGGACATGTCAGACTACCAGAGGAAAATGGAAGAAATATTATCAGATGAATCTAAATTCAGGGTAGATCAAAAAGTAAACAAGCCGGAGGACCTGGATGCAAAAATGAGGAAAGAGATCCAGTCACTTGTAAATGCAGGACTCACCAGTGAGGCCACTGCAAAAATGCTCACACCACATGGCTTCCAAACTCCTCAGGTGTACGGTCTACCCAAATTTCAAAAGCTTGGAATAACACCAAGACCAATCCTGTCCATGGTTAACCCTGCACAACACCGAATAGAGATATAGCTAGCTGAAATGATAAAGCCAGTATGATAGTCCTTCGACCCAAAAATACTCAGAGATACATTCGAACTGGTGGAATTATTGGATACTATGGACATAGATAATAAACACATGGTATCCATGGATATAGCCGCCCTATTCTTTAACGTTCCACTAGATGAGACTAAAATAATAAGTGAACACATTAAAGACAAAAAACTAAAACTAGGTATACCAACATCTATTCTGGAGAGGCTACTACTACTATGTACTGCCAACATACAATTCAATTTTCTAACTAAGTCATACCGCCAAATTGATGGAGTGGCCATGGGGAGTCCTCTTGGTCTTATTCTAGCGGACAACTTCATGGCACATTTAGAAGAAAAGAGATCCTCATACATTAATAACTTGGTCTTCTACCATCGTTATGTGGACGATATACTAATTATCACCACAGACGAGCTACAAGCAACCTCGTTCCAGGCCATAATGATCATGACACATAAAAACATCGCTCTATCTATGGTACACGAACACAACAAAGCGTTACTGTTTGTAGATATTCTAATGAGACGTAGAGCAGATGGCACTATTCAAAGATCGGTGTACCACGAAGAAACATGGACTGGCCAAAACTTAAATTTTCAGAGCTTCACACCTGTCCAGTACAAACGGGGTTTAGTACGGACCCTGTTTGACCATGCTAGGAAGATATGCACCCAGAACACACTGACAGAGGAATTTGAAACTCTGAAGAATGTCATAAACCTGAATGGGTACTCCACAGGATTTATAAAGCGCCACTGCCAGCAGCCCAAACCAAAACTAGATGAAACTACAGTCCCTAAACTCAAGATATTCATCCAGCTACCCTTTCGAGTGAATGACGTAATGCAACGTCTACAGGACCAGCTCACTACAGCAGTCGGCAGAACATTCTGTGCTGCAATTTGAGTTAATAGGTACAGCACCACACCTGTTCCCACCCCATCAGTAAAAGAACCTGTTCCTCTGTATGCCAAATCCAATTGCATTTACCAATTCACATGCAGGTGCCAGTCTACCTACATCTGCAGAACAGAGTGGCAGTTGAACAACAGAGTGGTTGAACACATACCTAACTGGATTGACAAGATACTACACACAGGCGATGAGAGCCTAAGGAGGCAGACACACCGGAAACTTCCCACTTCGTCGATTGCAAGGCACTTGTTGGAAAGCGGCCATGTGATTGATAGAGACAGTGCCTTTTGCATGTTGTTTAACACACAAAATAGTCACTTTTTAAAGTTTGCAGAATCCATAATGATTAATCTACATAGGCCAATTTTGTGTAAACAGAAAGACATGTTAGTTTAAAATTACAGTGGTAGACAATTGGCATTACTGTGCGAACATGCATATATTTCAGCTTGAAGGATTTATCTAGTTATTTTACTCTATCTTGTGTGAATTCTGCAGTATGTACCTGACGAGATGCAGCAAAATATGCCAGGCAATAAATCGTTAGCAATCTATTGTGTGTGACTTCGTTATTCAAATTCACTATGGGAAAACATTGTTTTGACATTCTATAGAAGTAAACAAAGACTTACATCTTTAGCTTTATTGACGACACAAAGGCTTTCGATAAAGTAAGACATCAACATGATGGAGATGCTTGCGGATCTACAAACTGATGGGAAAGACTTTAAACTCATGAAAAACATATATTGGAAACAACAAGCTGCCATAAAGATTGATAATGAATTAGGTCAATATCAGCCTATTAAGAGAGGTGTGAGACAGGGATGTGTAATTCTCCTGATATTTTGTCCCAGTGTAGTGAAAATATTTTCAGAAATGTTAACGATATGAAAGGAATCATCATTGGGGGACATAACATAAATAACATTAGATATGCGGATGATAACAGTATTGATGGCAGACAATGTGCAGGTTCTGCAACATTTAGTAGGTTCTATTGTTGCACACAGTGAACAACGAGGGTTAGAATTAAATTGTAAGAAGACATGGATTATGTTTGTCACTAGTAAGATGGAAATACCACAATGTAATATACAAGTAAATGGAAATATTCTTAAACAAGTAAATCGCTACAATTATCTTGGAACAGTTATAGCATCTGATGGGAGATGCCCTGAAGAGATTACAACAAGAATTTCCATCGCAAAGGTAGCCTTTTGCAAGATGAAAAACATACTGACTAATAAAAATATGTCATTTGTATTGAGAAAAAAAGTGTTGAGGTGCTACATAGAACCTATGCTTTTGTATGGATGTGAGGTGTGGACAATGAGCAGACAAGCTGAAAAACATCTGTTGTCTGTGGAAATTTGGTTTCTGAGGAAAATGCAAAAAAAAAATACCATGGACAGACAGAAAAACCGATGAGCAAGTCCTACAAGAAACAAATGAATACCATAAATTGATTAGAGAAATTAGACGTAGACAATCAAAAGTTTTTGGTCATGTTATGAGAAGAAATGAATTGGAGAACTTTGTGACAACTGGCAAGATTGAGGGGAAGAGAGCAAGGGGAGGGCAGAAAAGTAAATACCTGTATAAAGTTGGATATGTCGGCCTAAGGGTGCAAATAAAACGGGCATAACACAACAATGTCAGAGTGGGAGTGTAATGTCCTTCAAAGCACCCGGGAAGGTAACCCGGTCAACAAACAGTCCGAACTGAAAGCTCGCTGAGTGGATGTCGGCTGCAGACTGACCGTTCCTGGTTTGCATGGGGAGCAACCAGTAGCGAACGAAATGCCCAACATACGGAAGTGAGGAAGTGAAGCAGCCATGCGCAGGACATGACGATTTCTTGGGTGAGCCCAGTACCAGATCGCTGTGTGTCAGCTCTTCAATTATGGAAGCCTCCTTGGATGGTGGGAATGCCCATGTTCTTTCCCTGCCTTCCCCTAAGGGTTGACCATGATGTCTTTGGCCATTCTAAATTGACCAGCTGGGATGTGGACGACACCACAACAGTGAGAGAAAAAAAACACTCTGGATGAACACAGAATATGAAGTAGTATGGTGTATGGTCGAGTCAAGAACACTGAGCTGATCCATGACTCTGGGGATCAAGTGAGATGGCAAAACATGACCACCCACGCTTACGGGCATGGCACGATGTTGACCACACTACCCACTGAATGTCTATTTTTTTTTTTTTTTAAATTCGCATATCCTTTTACAGGACATCACTGTCAACAGCAGCATCTTTCAGCTGTCTGTTGATTTCTTGGCAAGATTACGCTCAGTAGTTTGCCATTGCTTTCTGAGCGGCTGGCTCAGTTATCCAGCAAGTCACCAGCGGGGGACGAACCGCTCCTAGTACTCGCCCGCTACGAGACTCTGCGTGATAAACGGGATTACGGAGAAATGGTGTAACCCCTTGGCTGGAGAGACCGGCGAATGTCTATTGGTTTAGTTAAATAAGGGACTAAAACCATATAGCCAACCTCTCTCTTTCTCTGTCTCTCTCTCTCTCTCCCAACTATTTTCTCTCAGCAAGGGAAACAACAAGGTAAATTAAGAATATTGAAGCCAACAAAACTGACCTGCTTCTCTCCCTTCCTCAGCTGACCTCAACTGTCCATGTGTCCAGACGAGCTGCTATTGTGGAGCTGTCTGGTTGTTGCTTCATCATGTTGAGTGAGGCACCGCTGCCGCAAGAAGCTCCTGAAACAAACGGTGAGAAATACCTGAATCACTAGTGTAACTTTTGTTGCTCTTTCAGTAAAGAATACCATGGACAGTCAGAAACACCAGTGACCAAGTCCTACAAGAAACAAATGAAAACCGTAAACTGATTAGAGTAATTAAACATACACAGTCATAATTTTTTGAACACTTTATGAGAACAAATAAATTGAAGAACTTGGTGACAAGTGGCAAGAATGAAGGGAAGAGAACAAGGGGAAAGCAGAGAAGTAAATACCTGGATGGCTTGGCCACATGGTATGGTCAAGGCAAGAACACTGAACTGATCCACGACTCTGGTAATCGAGTGTGATGGCGAAACATGACCACCTAAGCTTATCGGCATGGAACATGATGATGATTATGTTGTTTCAGCTTGGTAATTGCTGTAGTCTTCCACTTGTACTGTGAGTGTCTTAAAGAGGGTTATTTGAAGTTCCACCACCTGTGACTAGCGCTTATCCTCCGTGATTTGTGAGCAGTATTTTTTCTAGGATCAAGTAAACTTCCACTGTTCTCTAGACCTGTCATATATAGAATTACTAGTGGTTTATGTTGATTAAGGAGGGGTTTGTGATGTCCCCTTATGTGTCTTGCCTTGTGGTTTCACTTTCTCGATGTGGCTCAGAGAGTTAGTCTTTTGGAGATGCAAAACAAATCCTAGACTGTACAGGACATGGTGATAGCTGGGCCATATGACTGGAATCCTCTCTGATGTCTGAAACACCTTTCTGAAGATATTAGCAGTGGTACAAATGTATGGCTCAAATATGCAGATGACACAGTCCTCATCTCTACAGAACCTGCTGTGGGTGTGTGGTGTTTCAGGACTGTTATGTTCTTGTAGACCTCAGTGCATGAAGGAATAGGGGACCAGTCTTTCCCTCAATAGGGGACCAGTCTTTCCCTCAATGGGGGACCAGTCTTTCCCTCAATAGGGGACCAGTCCTTCCCTCAATGGGGGGCCAGTCTTTCCCTCAATAGGGGACCAGTCCTTCCCTCAATGGGGAGCCAGTCTTTCCCTCAGACTTTCAATGACAAGAGCTGACTTTAAACCCTTGTCGGACCATGTAACATCCTCCCCACCACATGCCAACCATGTAGCATCCTTCCAACCACATGCCAACCATGCAACATCCTCCCCACCACATGCCAACCATGTAACATCCTTCCCACCACATGCCAACCATGTAACATCCTTCCCACCACATGCCAACCACAAATCACAACCAACAATGAAGAACCTGAAAATCTCACAATCTGAATATCATGAGACCATGACCAACAACAGTGCATACTATCCAACAAAAGTCTGATGTAGGCTGGTCAAAGCAGTACAGAGGTTCAGCAGACTTCAGAACCTGCAGCACAATACCAGGAAACAAGTTATTAATGTAGACTTTGAAAAAGTGCATCGTTCCTGGGGCAACATAGGGACGTGAGTTATAGACTGTTTCGCCATCACTACAGAAGAACATTGAGGCTTGGGAAACTTCATTGTTACAGAACATTTCTTAGAATATCAGGGGACAAGAACAATACAGAGATTCTTCAAGATCTTAACACGGAGGACAACCGGCTCATCCTCAGCATCATTTCTGAGAAGGTGACAAACTTTGGCTGTATTTAACGTCATAGTGGCTGGGAGAAAACAGTCATGGCAGACATGGCTCCTGGTAGAAGAAGCTGGCATCGACCAGCACAAAGATGGTCATGGGATATTGAGCATGAAGATGCATTGGCAAGAGATCTAGTGCAGGATGGAGAGTTGTTCAGGTGGGTTGTGATGAGGGTGATGTCATACATAGCTCCTGCTACATGAGGAAGAAGTCACAACACACTTCACAACACCACAACAGACACATGAGGAGGTGGAGGTTCCAGAGGAAGGCATTTCCAGTGGGAGGAATGAACGAATGAACTTTATTTTCAAAGGGTCAATAATTGCCCGTCTTACATTAGGCCCTTCCAATCACTCATATTTCGTACATCAATTATCTATTGTACATGTTTGTTACATTCACATAGGGAAAAACAAACATTGTCAAATGATTGTTATGAACATTAAAATGCACATGACCATGGCAGGCAGCCAGACACATGCATACGCACATGCATAAATACATACCTACATACCTACTTACTTCATTTACAGACCACCCACTCAGTAACACACAAATACTCTCTCCCTTGCATACACATATACTCACTCACAATCACAAACTCATATGCATACTCTCTCTCACGCCCATATATCCTCATTTATATATGCAGCGAAGCACACACGTACACTCCTTCACATACACACATAACACACACACATGTTAACACGCAAATACACACACACTTCCTTACACACACACACACACACACACACATATATATATATCACAAACACACTAAATCATTCACTCATTCATACTCCCTTCCCCACCCCCCCTCTCCCTCTCTCTCTCTGTCTCTCTCTTTCTCTCTCTGTCTCTCTCTCTCACGCCCATATATATTCAATCATACATAAAAACCATGCATGCATACACATACTCCTTCACACAATCACTCAAACTAATATACACAAACTCCCACACTTTCACACAACCATTGGGAGCTGAACAAGAGATGAACAGACAAGGGGATTCCTGCCTGCACACACTGGCAGTGTTAGAGATAATCTCACGCCAACTTTTGTAGCAGAGCTGGCACCTGCTCTCATTTCATACGTAATCATCATCGTCATCATTTCTTTGTTGTAGGTGATGCCTGGAGTCAAGATGATGCCTTCAGTCAAGATGTGATGCCTTCAGTCTAGATGTGATGCCTTCAGTCTAGATGTGATGCCTTCAGTCTAGATGTGATGCCTTCAGTCTAGATGTGATGCCTTCAGTCTAGATGTGATGCCTTCAGTCTAGATGTGATGCCTTCAGTCTAGATGTGATGCCTTCAGTCTAAATGATGCCCTCAGTCAAGATGCCTATAGTGGTGTTACGAGACCAGCTTTTCCTTGAGTGGGAATTTAGTGTCCATGACGGAACAGTAGCTAGATAACTGATCTATCATCCCAGAAGTGTTATTTTGATTCCAGTTTGAGCATTACTATCAGGTATCAAGATAGAGTTAATTATGATGGAAAGACCAGACGTAAAGAGTTAAAGACAGTTACACACCAGTTCAACTGAAAAGATGATATCGGCTCACAAATGGTGTGACACCCAGAATCCAGTTGATTAGCTATCCACTGAGCTCTAATGACAAAATCTCAGGTTTGCACAAGGTGAGCTCATGACCAGAGTCATCTTTTCCCGATTGAGGAAGAAATAAGTGTACTCTTTCCCCTGCCAGCATGAGACAACCTAGGCCAAGGTGGAGAACCATCCCCCAGACAGGATAACATGGGAGCAGGAGCAAGAGTGAGCTTCAAAGTAGGTAGTTGTGGGTTATGACTCAAGTTCACAACAGTAGGAGCAGGATATATTTATAGAGGCATTCGCTGCGGTGGCTGACCAGTATAGTCACTGCCAAGGACAGGAATGCCAGACTGCCTTTACAAATGTCGAGAAAACTACAGTTGTATATAAACATATTAATAGTTCATAGTACCTCTGAAGTCAGAGTGGGTTCACCTGGTGACTGGTAATAAGGAAAGCTAATCCACACGCAAAAATCAGTGTTGTAGCACATGCGCGAACGGAAAAAAAAAGCACTCCACTTGTAGAAATTAAGAAACAGGGGACAGCAACCAGTGTAATTTTCAGGTTTTAAAATAGTGTGAATTACTTCCCTTGCTAAATGCAGCTGTACAAGCAAATTAATAAATGGTTTAAAGGCGAGATGATCCACTTCTTTACACCATGTTTCATCCTATATCCCTCTGTCTCCTGTCACAGAACAGCCAGCTGAAGGTATTGCACCATGTTTTATCCCATATCCCTCGGTCCCTTGCAAAGTGGCAAAGTCGTTAAATCACCTGCATCACATTGTGAAGTTTATGGGTTCATTTCCACATTCTATATACGGTTGCAGGCTTGATAGGACACAGGCTTGAAAGGATACTGACCTGATAGGACACAGACTTTGTAGGACATAGATTTGATAGGACACTGCGTTATGGAGACAGGCTTGATAGGACAGAGAATTGACAGGACACAGAGTAGACAAAACAATACAATGTAACTAACTTTATGATAAAAACAGTAATACTGTCAAAATAATGATTAATAAATGTGTTGTAGTGTGTGTTGCATGCCAGTCTCCATGGAAAAGGGCTTACGGACGTGATTCGTAAGCCCGCATACCTGAGTTCAAAACACTGCTGCGACCGATTTGGCCGCAGACCGTGTTGCGCTGGGTTTTAACGTGTTGGTATGGGAGCTGGTCGTTCAGAAAGCAATGGCAAACTACTGAACGTAAACTTGCCAAGACATCAACAACAACAGTAGAATGCTGGTGTTGACAGTGATGTCCTGTAAAAAGGTTATGCACAAGAAAAAGAAGTGTGTTGTTTAGTTGACTGACAGACATGATCTTACACATGTCAGCATGTATGCACTCATATAGTCGTTGTGGTGAAGAGACATTTCATAAGACTGTTATAAGGGTAAAGTTTTGCACGGACCGGGGCACAGGGTGGTTGTTATAAGGTAAAGTTCTGCACAGAACGGGGCATTGGATGGTACTGCCTTGTAGTATGAGTATTACAGGAGATGCAGGATACTGATAAAGGGAGACGGTCCCCCAAACTCATAGTGACCTAGTAAATATAACAGTCTGTTTTCATGTCTACAGAAGTATTTGCTATCGGAGCCATAAAGTGAAAACTGAGTACCAGTAGTTCTGTAGGGAAGTACAGATGTCCAGGAAGCCAGCTTGTTGTGTACATTTAAATGTTGTGTAATTGATGGGTTGATCAAGAGAGACCAAGTTCCAGAGCACTACATACCGAGACTGCTCTGTGTGCCAGAAGTTTTGGCACACCCGTGCCACCAGCAAAAGTGAGGTTGAAGTTTGCAGATACTGCTTTGGACCTCATCCATACAGCCAGTGCCAGCATGCAAAGATCGACAAGGACTTCAGGAGGCCTAACAATAACAGAAAATGCACCAACTGCCTCGACAACCACAGCGCCAGGTACCTCGGCTGCCCATGCCACCAAGACAGCAAGGAAGCTATGAAGATTGCCATCAAGACTAACCTGCCCTATAAAGAAGCTAGGAGGCAGTACGAGGCCACCAATCGACTCACCAAAAGTGACAAAGCACAACTGGAAGGCCAATTGAAGGACCTGTGATCAAAGTTCACCAGCATGGAGGAAGAAAAAGACAAAACGCAAGAAACGCAGATAACAGCCGCTCAGTGCATCCTGGACGAAACATAGCAAGTTCAGCAGAAGATTGAGCAGGATGTCGCTCGAATGGCTGCTATACAGGCTGAGACAGAAGAAAGGATAACAAGCAGGGAGGAGAAAATACACAAGAAGCAAGAAACACAGATAACGGCCGTTCAGCGCATCCTCGACCAAATGAAGCAAGTGCAGCAGAAGATAGAACAGGATGTCGCTCGAATGGCTGCCATAAAGGCTGAGACGGATGAACAGCTATCTAACATACAAGATGTGAAACAAAAGACAGAAGACACTTTTGATAAGATACTTGACCTGCTCAAGATCCAGACAGCCACACCCGAACCAGAGGACACAAGGGCACAAACAGAAGAAGAAGCAACAGAGGAAGAACGATATCGCTCACCACCAAGATCCGACTGGCGAACGCCGAGAAGATTCGAAGGCAACTCACGACGGGGAAATAGGAGGAACACCAGGAGAGACGACAACTGGTAAAACTCCCTGAAGGAAAACAGCTCCATATGATGGGGTGGGTACCCAATTACTCCAGGCCTCAACAAGTGCACGACTGTCCAGACATGAAAACCCTCATCAAGAAAGTAACGAACGCAATCAACCCATCAGAAGCCGGGAAGCTGACAACAAGCAGCCCAAAGTACGAAAGACAAACTTCAAGCTACACCATAAACACCCCTACATAGCTAAGTCAAAAATTTGAAGGCTGAAAGGGGGTACTCGTACCAGAAATTGGAATTGGAATGGGCTGATCCCGTAGATGCGTACAGAGAATTGGCAGAATGCTGACTGCTGCTGTTGTCCGTGAATGTTGGTTGGGTGTTGGTGGCTAGATTAGGGTACAGTGCTGTGTGTACAGTGCTGTGTGTACAGTGCTGTGTGTACAGTGCTGTGTGTACAGTGCTTGTTCCTTCATGAGGTCAGTCAGTGATGAGATCATCTGTTCATGTCCCTCCACTGCCTTCTCATCATTATCATGTGCCATGTCAATGAGCATGGGCGGTCATGGTTCATACAATCATCAGCCTTGGATCAGATGTGCCTGTGTCCTGATTATTCCATGTGGCAAAGCCATCGTGGCATCTCTCTCTCTGTTCTCCCCTTGTTCTTTTCTCATCACGTTTACCAGTTGTCACTAAGTTTTCAAGTACACTTTTCTCATCAAGTTTACCAGTTGTCACTCAGTTTTCAAGTATACTTTTCCCATCAAGTTTACCAGTTGTCACTCAGTTTTAAAGTACACTTTTCCCATCAAGTTTACCAGTTGTCACTCAGTTTTCAAGTATACTTTTCTCATCAAGTTTACCAGTTGTCACTCAGTTTTCAGATATACTTTTCACATCAAGTTTACCAGTTGTCACTCAGTTTTCAGATATACTTTTCTCATCAAGTTACCAGTTGTCACTAAGTTTTCTAGTATACTTTCCTCATCTAGTTTACCAGTTTTCACTAAATTTTCAAGTATACTTTTCTCATCAAGTTACCAGTTGTCACTAAGTTTTCAAGTATGCTTTCACCCACTCCCTGTTTTATTGATAAAACATCGCATACGTAAATGCTCACAAACATGTTAATATGTTGCTCATATCTGCATTATATATACTTTGACTGTAGGTGTATGCACATTATTGTTGTGATTCTTGTTTATGTTCATTTGATCTGTGTATACTGAAATTGTTTTGTTTGTGAAGCACAGGAGATGAGAAGCTGGAAGTGACAGGGCACTGGCAGAGCGGGGTAACTGGCCACAAGTGTCAATGGATTGATACGTAGATTGTGTGGGAAGTGCCGTACTGGCAGAGTAGTACAACGGTAGGCACAAGATAGTTGGCCTTGACTGTGTGAGTGAGGGAACATGTGTATGTGTGTGTGGAGGAGGGAGAGAATCAGAAAGAGCGTGAGAGATAGAGTGAGAGATACATAGAGAAAAAATGAGAGATAAATAGAGTGAGTGATAAATAGAGATAGATTGAGAGAAAAAGAGTGCAAGATAAATGTAGAGAAAGAGATAAATAGAGAAAGAGTGACAGAAATACAGAGAAAGAGAGAGAGAGATATAAATAGAGATAGAAAGAAAGAGTGTGAGATATAAATATATAGAGAGTGAAAGATAAATAGAGATAGGATTACATAAATAGAGAGAGATAGAGAGTGAGATGTAAATATAGAGAGAGTGAGAGATAAATAGGGAGAGACAGAAAGAGTGAGATATAAATATAGAGTGAGAAATTAATAAAGAGAGAGAGAAGAGGAGACATGGAAGTCACGAGACTTGGTAGGTAGACAACACACTGGCTAAAATGAGAGAAAGAGAGGATGCAGAGGTGAAAGGAAGAGAGAAAGAGATAGGGAAAAGTGGAAGAGGCACACGGCTTGATAGCATTCTGGTTTTATTTTCCGGCTTGTACATAAATATTCCTGTGTGGGTAGGTTTTTTAAATTGTGAAATGGTGCCTGGGCAAACAACTCAGGATCACCGTCCACATTGAAGACATGGAATATGTCACAAACATTGAATAACTTGGCTCCACAATCAACAACATAAGTGGTGGTTGTCCAATAGAAGTCTGGTCACAGCAATGTAGAGATTAAACAGCATTAAGATCCCATGGCACAACCTGAGGACACCAGGTAAAGTGAGATTGAGATCCCATGGCACAACCTGAGGACACCAGGTCAAGTCACATTTGTGAGGACATGCGTCCTTCCTGTGGCAACATACGAATGTGAGTCATGGAGCATGTGGCAACCATGACAGCTGAAAATCATGTTTTTTTAAACTTCAATATTTCATACATATGGAAATTCTACAATATCTGCACATGAAAGAAACCTGCCTCTTACACAGTATCATGTTTGGTTAAGGTATATTATAGCATCTGATCATAACTGGTTAATGTATATTATAGCATCTGATCATAACTGGCTATGGTAAATTATAGCATCTGATCATAACTGGTTAAGGTAAATTATAGCATCTGATCATAACTGGTTAAGGTATATTATAGCATCTGATCATAATTGGTTAAGATATATTATAGCATCTGATCATAACTGGTTAAGGTATATTATAGCATCTGATCATAACTGGTTTAGGTATATTATAGCATCTGATCATAACTGGTTAAGGTATATTATAGCATCTGATCATAACTGGTTATGGTATATTATAGCATCTGATCATAACTGGTTAAGGTACATTATAGCATCTGATCATAACTGGTTAAGGTATATTATAGCATCTGATTGTGTCTGGTTAAGGTATATTATAGCATCTGATTGTGTCTGGTTAAGGTATATTATAGCATCTGATCATAACTGGTTAACGTATATTATAGCATCTGATCATAACTGGTTAAGGTATATTATAGCATCTGATCATAACTGGTTATGGTATATTATAGCATCTGATCATAACTGGTTAAGGTACATTATAGCATCTGATCATAACTGGTTAAGGTAAATTATAGCATCTGATCATAACTGGTTACGATAAATTATAGCATCTGATCATAACTGGTTATGGTAAATTATAGCATCTGATCATAACTGGTTAAGGTATATTATAGCATCTGATCATAACTGGTTTAGGTATATTATAGCATCTGATCATAACTGGTTTAGGTATATTATAGCATCTGATCATAACTGGTTAAGGTTTATTATATCATCTTCTTCTTCTTCTTCGTTCATCCGTAGTTTTTTTCCGGACGTGATTGCGTTGTGCCTGTTTACAGCAGAGCTGCGTTCTTGCGCCGTTAGGCCGACACATCCGACTTCTGCAGGCATTTGTTGACCGGGTTAACCTTCCCAGGGATTATATCATCTGATCATAACTGGTTATGGTATATTATAGCATCTGATCACATCTGGTTATGGTATATTATATCATCTGATCATAACTGGTTAAGGTATATTATATCATCTGATCATAACTGGTTAAGGTATGCTGATCATAATTTGTTAAGGTATACTGATCATAACTTGTTAAGGTATATTATAGCATCTGATCATAACTGGTTAAGGTATATAACAGCATTTGATAATAACTTGTTAAGGTATATAACAGCATTTGATGATGTTTGGTTAAGGTATATTATAGTATCTGATCATGTCTGGTTATGGTATATTATAGTATCTGATCATGTCTGGTTGTGGTATATTATAGTATCTGATCATGTCTTGTTGTGGTATATTATAGTATCTGATCATGTTTGGTTATGGTATATTATAGTATCTGATCATGTCTGGTTATGGTATATTATAGTATCTGATCATGTCTGGTTATGGTATATTATAGTATCTGATCATGTCTGGTTATGGTATATTATAGTATCTGATCATGTCTGGTTGTGGTATATTATAGTATCTGATCATGTCTGGTTATGGTATATTATAGTATCTGATCATGTCTGGTTGTGGTATATTATAGTATCTGATCATGTCTGGTTGTGGTATATTATAGTATCTGATCATGTCTGGTTATGGTATATTATAGTATCTGATCATGTCTGGTTATGGTATATTATAGTATCTGATCATGTCTGGTTATGGTATATTATAGTATCTGATCATGTCTGGTTATGGTATATTATATCATCTGATCATAGCTGGTTAAGGTATATTATAGCATCTGATCATAACTGGTTAAGGTATATTATAGCATCTGATCATAACTGGTTAAGGTATATTATATCATCTGATCATAACTGGTTAAGGTATTTTATAGCATCTGATCATAACTGGTTAAGGTATATTATAGCATCTGATCATAACTGGTTAAGGTATATTATAGCATCTGATCATAACTGGTTAAGGTATATTATAGCATCTGATCATAACTGGTTTAGGTATATTATAGCATCTGATCATAACTGGTTTAGGTATATTATAGCATCTGATCATAACTGGTTAAGGTATATTATAGCATCTGATCATTACTGGTTAAGGTAAATTATAGCATCTGATCATAACTGGTTAAGGTAAATTATAGCATCTGATCATAACTGGTTATGGTAAATTATAGCATCTGATCATAACTGGTTAAGGTATATTATAGCATCTGATCATAACTGGTTAAGGTATATTATAGCATCTGATCATAACTGGTTTAGGTATATTATACCATCTGATCATAACTGGTTAAGGTTTATTATAGCATCTGATCATAACTGGTTAAGGTATACTATATCATCTGATCATAACTGGTTAAGGTATATTATATCATCTGATCATAACTGGTTAAGGTATACTGATAATAATTTGTTAAGGTATACTGATCATAACTTGTTAAGGTATATTATAGCATCTGATCATAACTGGTTAAGGTATATAATAGCATTTGATAATAACTTGTTAAGGTATATAACAGCATTTGATGATGTTTGGTTAAGGTATATTATAGTATCTGATCATGTCTGGTTATGGTATATTATAGTATCTGATCATGTCTGGTTGTGGTATATTATAGTATCCGATCATGTCTGGTTATGGTATATTATAGTATCTGATCATGTCTGGTTATGGTATATTATAGTATCTGATCATGTCTGGTTATGGTATATTATAGTATCTGATCATGTCTGGTTATGGTATATTATAGTATCTGATCATAACTGGCTAAGGTTAGTTAGTTAGTTAGTTAGTTAGTCGCAGTTCCAACTTCACAGCAACGGGTCGTCCCTATTATGCTCCGTTCCTGTGCCAGTGAATATCACACAAAATGCTCCCCACTTCCCAATGTGAAAAGTGGAAATGACAGGAGTCTCGACAAACAACAGCCCGCACAGATACACTGTGCATAATACTGCCGCCAGAATGTCAACACAATAGTCCCCTACAAAACACGCAGTTCATTTCTGATGGAATCGGCAGTCATTTTCCCATCTGGATGTTTCCTAGATGTTCACCAACACAGTCCACGAAATACAGTTCGTCGATGGCAGTGGCAGTCAACCAGCAGCCACGCATTTCTGCATCAGGCAAAAACCGGTCAACTCGGGGACATAGCCATCTGCCATCGCTCCGAACATGCAGTCACGTTCCAAAAAACCCTGGGCAGCTTAAAAAGCATTTCACACGAAACTCACAGCTCACAGTGTCGCGCCACGCACTCACTCGGTAGCAGGGCGACGGAACCATCAAGCCTCCTTAGTCGCCTCTTATGACATGCGTGGTAGGCTACAGTGTTGCTATTCTTTGCTTCCCTTATGGGCCCCGGTAACACACGGGAGTGGTTAAGGTATATTATATCATCTAATCATAACTGGTTAAGGTATATTATATCATCTGATCATAGCTGGTTAAGGTATATTATAGCATCTGATCATAACTGGTTAAGGTATATTATATCATCTGATCATAACTGGTTAAGGTATATTATAGCATCTGATCATAACTTGTTAAGGTATATTATAGCATCTGATCATAACTGGTTAAGGTATATTATATCATCTGATCATAACTGGTTAAGGTATATTATAGCATCTGATTGTGTCTGGTTAAGGTATATTATAGCATCTGATTGTGTCTGGTTAAGGTATATTATAGCATCTGATCATAACTGGTTAACGTATATTATAGCATCTGATCATAACTGGTTAAGGTATATTATATCATCTGATCATAACTGGTTAAGGTATATTACAGCATCTGATCATAATTGGTTAAGGTATATTATAGCATCTGATCATAATTGGTTATGGTATATTATAGCATCTGATCATAACTGGTTAAGGTATATTATAGCATCTGATCATAACTGGTTAAGGTATATTATATCATCTGATCATAACTGGTTAAGGTATATTATAGCATCTGATCATAACTGGTTAAGGTATATTATATCATCTGATCATAACTGGTTAAGGTATATTATAGCATCTGATTGTGTCTGGTTAAGGTATATTATAGCATCTGATTGTGTCTGGTTAAGGTATAATATAGCATCTGATCATAACTGGTTAAAGTATATTATATCATCTGATCATAACTGGTTAAGGTATATTGTATCATCTGATCATAACTGGTTAACGTATATTATAGCATCTGATCATAATTGGTTAAGGTATATTATAGCATCTGATCATAACTGGTTATGGTATATTATAGCATCTGATCATAACTGGTTAAGGTATATTATAGCATCTGATCATAACTGGTTAAGGTATATTATATCATCTGATCATAACTGGTTAAGGTATATTATAGCATCTGATCATAACTGGTTAAGGTATATTATATCATCTGATCATAACTGGTTAAGGTATATTATAGCATCTGATTGTGTCCGGTTAAGGTATATTATAGCATCTGATTGTGTCTGGTTAAGGTATAATATAGCATCTGATCATAACTGGTTAAGGTATATTATATCATCTGATCATAACTGGTTAAGGTATATTGTATCATCTGATCATAACTGGTTAACGTATATTATAGCATCTGATCATAATTGGTTAAGGTATATTATAGCATCTGATCATAACTGGTTATGGTATATTATAGCATCTGATTATAACTGGTTAAGGTATATTATAGCATCTGATCATAACTGGTTATGGTATATTATAGCATCTGATCATAACTGGTTAAAGTATATTATAGCATCTGATCATAACTGGTTAAGGTATATTATAGCATCTGATCATAACTGGTTACGGTATATTATATCATCTGATCATAACTGGTTAAGGAATATTATAGCATCTGATCACATCTGGTTAAGGTGTATTATAGCATCTGATTGTGTCTGGTTAAGGTATATTATAGCATCTGATCACATCTGGTTAAGGTATATTATAGCATCTGATTGTGTCTGGTTAAGGTATGTATTTTTTTGCGCACGCTTGCTTTGAACTCAAGCATTGTATACACACTATTTTATAGTAGTAATGGACTGAATTGTGAATGTTGATTAGTTTTTCCTATTAACAGAGTCCCTCGCCACGAAGCAAATCCACTCCGACTTCAGAGGTACTTGTAATTTATGCCCCCAAGTCAAGGATGACAGGTCAACATTTTAATCCAACTGTCTGGTGTAGGTGTTGAACTGCTTTCCTCGGCATCAGCACCACAGATGTTTAAGAACACACTTTCTTATCCATTCGACCATGCTGACCTGCATTAAGGTATATTATAGCATTTAATCTTGTCTGGTTAAGGTATATTATAGCATCTGACCTTGTCTGGTTAAGGTATATTATAGCATCTGATCTTGTCTGGTTAAGGTATATTATAGCATCTGATCTTGTCTGGTTAAGGTATATTATAGCATCTGATCATAACTCGTTACGGTATATTATAGCATATGATCATAACCGGTTAAGGTATATTATGGCATCTCATCTTGTCTGGTTAAGTTACATTATAGCATCTGATCATAACTGGTTAAGGTATATTATATCATATGATCTTGTCTGGTTAAGGTATATTATAGCATCTGATCATAACTGGTTAAGGTATATTATAGCATCTGATCATAACTGGTTAAGGTATATTATAGCATCTGATCATAACTGGTTAAGGTATATTATAGCATCTGATCTTGTCTGGTTAAGGTATATTATAACAACTGATCTTGTCTGGTTAAGGTATATTATAGCATCTGATCATAACTGGTTAAGGTATATTATAGCATCTGATCATAACTGGTCAAGGTATATTATAGCATCTGATCATAACTGGTTAAGGTATATTATAGCATCTGATCATTTCTGGTTAAGGTATATTATAGCATCTGATCATAACTGGTTAAGATATATTATAGCATCTGATCTTAACTGGTTAAGGTATATTATAGCATCTGATCATAACTGATTAAGGTATATTATAGTATCTGATCATAACTGGTTCAGGTATATTATAGCATCTGATCATAACTGGTTAAGGTACATTATATCATCTGATCTTGCCTGGTAAAGGTATATTATAATATCTGATCATATCTGCTTAAGGTATATTATTGCATCTGATAATAACTGGTTAAGGTATATTATAGCATCTGATCATAACTTGTTAAGGTATATTGTAGCAACTGGTCTTGTCTGGTTAAGGTATATTATAGCATCTGATCTTTTTCGGCTAAGGTATATTATAGAATTGGATCATGTCTGGTTAAGTTATATTATAGCATCTGATAATATCTCTTTAAGGTATATTATAGTACCTGATCACATCTGGTTAAGGTGTATTATAGCATCTGATCTTGTCTGGTTAAGGTATATTATAGCGTCTGATCACATCTTGTTAAGGTATATTATAGCATCATATCTCATCTGTAATTTGCTGTCACAAGTAATGTTGTATATCTGTTCCTTTCAGAAACATCATTGACACTGAGCATCAACATCCAACTCAGTGACTGGTCTGTCCTGGATGAGGCATGTGGCTTCTGAATGAAATCGTGGAGCCCCTCCAACATACCAAGTCATGATACAGGTACCTTACACTGGATTTAGTGAGGGAACAGTCAGGGCAGAAGACAAGAGAAATGGTCACTTCATCTCCTAGATCTAGAAATACTATATGTTTATCATCAGCTGTTTATACATCTCATCGAGATGTTTGTTATCTGTGTATGCATATTATTGAGATGTTTGATATCAGATGTTTATGTATCTTACTACAGTATATGTTTATCATTAGCTGTTTACTTATCTTAGCAAGATCACAAGCTGTTTATTAATTTTTGCAAGATGTTTATCAGAAGATGTGTACATATCTCACAACAGTGAGATTTTTATCAGATGATGTGTACATATCCTTCACTTACATGATGTACATGGCATTCACTAGATAGAAGATGTGTACTACCACCAAGCTTTTACGGAAATTCAAATCAAAACTCAAAATGTGACTGAGGAGCTCGGCGGATGGGAAAACACACACACTGTTTGTACTAAGTCTTGAAGTTGTGATTTTGCAGGTGTAGGTTGGGAACAGGTACACACACCAGCTTCACTCAATTACGTTCAGGACTGATAGCTTATGTGTGTGTTTGGGTTGGGATCTGACACCTGCTACCAAAAGCATCACATAACATCACCAACCATGACCATCTACTACCACCATAACCACCTGCTACCATCTACTACCACCATTACCACCTGCTACCATCTACTACCACCATTACCACCTGCTACCATCTACTACCACCATTACCACCTGCTACCATCTACTACCACCATTACCACCTGCTACCATCTACTACCACCATTACCACCTGCTACCATCTACTACCACCATAACCACCTGCTACCATCTACTACCACCCACTACCACCTTAACCACCCGCTACCATCTACTACCACCATTACCACCTGCTACCATCTACTACCACCATTACCACCTGCTACCATCTACTACCACCATTACCACCCGCTACTATCTACTACCACCTTAACCACCCGCTACCATCTACTACCACCATTACCACCTGCTACCATCTACTACCACCATTACCACCTGCTACCATCTACTACCACCATTACCACCCACTACTATCTACTACCACCATTACCACCCGCTACTATCTACTACCACCATAACCACCCGCTACTATCTACTACCACCATTACCACCCACTACTATCTACTACCACCATTACCACCTGCTACCATCTACTACCACCATTACCACCTGCTACCATCTACTACCACCATTACCACTTGCTACCATCTACTACCACCATTACCACCCACTACTATCTACTACCACCATTACCACCCGCTACTATCTACTACCACCATAACCACCCGCTACTATCTACTACCACCATTACCACCTGCTACTATCTACTACCACCATTACCACCTGCTACTATCTACTACCACCATTACCACCTGCTACCATCTACTACCACCATTACCACCTGCTACTATCTACTACCACCATTACCACCTGCTACCATCTACTACCACCATTACCACCTGCTACCATCTACTACTACCATTACCACCCGCTACTATCTACTACCACCATATCCACCTGCTACTATCTACTACCACCATAACCACCCACTACCATCTACTACCACCATTACCACCTGCTACCATCTACTACCACCATAACCACCCGATACTATCTACTACCACCATATCCACCCGCTACCATCTACTACCACCATATCCACCCGCTACCATCTACTACCACCATAACCACCCACTACCATCTACTACCACCATAACCACCCGCTACCATCTACTACCACCATAACCACCCGCTACCATCTACTACCACCATAACCACCCGCTACCATCTACTACCACCATAACCACCCACTACTATCTACTACCACCATAACCATCTACTACCACCATAACCACCCACTACCATCTACTACCACCATAACCACCCGCTACCATCTACTACCACCATAGCCACCCGCTACCATCTACTACCACCATAACCACCCGCTACCATCTACTACCACCTACCTACTATATTCACCACCCACTTCCACCTAACACTATAATCACCACCCACTACCACATACCACTACCACCACCATCACCTACCACCACTCACTACCACCATCACCACTCACTACCACATCCTGCTACCACCACCACGCACCATCACCACCTGCTGCCACCACTACCATACAACATCTCCATCAACTACCACCACCCGCTACTACCACCACCACATACCAGCACTGCAAACTACCACCACATATCACCACCCACCACCACTATCTACACCCCCCCCCCCCACCCCCACATCACTCACTTAATTCAGGACAGACAACTGATGTTTGGGTTGGGAACAGACACACGCCCCTAACACTATCACCATCACTACCATCATCATACACATCCCTCATCACCCACTACCACCATCACATACAATCCTCATCAACCACTACCACCATCACATACAACCCTCATCACCCACTACCACCATCACACACAACCCACATCACCCTCTACCACCATCACTCATTGACATTCCTGTCAGATAACCATTGTGGTGGTGGTGGAGTGGGGAGTAAATTGTGGCATAAACTGCTATATAGTAACATGTCCAAGCTAACGGCATAGACTAGCTGGCTGAGGGGACAGTCTCCAGACATGATTATAAACACCAGCATTCTGAGGGTGCCTACACTGCAAGGACAGTTGGTGAGGATAGGAACTGGTGACCTTACCCCATAGTTCAATGACAGCATTTGGTTAAAGCCTGTAACTTCACAATCCTTTGCCACATCTTATATAATATTAACATGATCTTGTTTCAGTTTCATGTCCCCCTGCTCCTCAAGAAGCTTACAGGGAAATCGTGATGCAGACGTTGCTGCGGGCATCATATCATTTAAATTCATGAACAAGTACAGTTTTTCATGGAGCGGTAAGGGAATATACAACTGGTTATAAATATGCAACAGACATTATAGCACAGTGTTTTGAAATTGAAAACTTACATCTTGAATTTCCCTCGCAAGTTACTCCAAGACAGTTCTGAAATTCAAAAGGCAGAACATGGCGTGGTTTTGTCTTGGCGCATGCGTATTGTCTTATCCGAGACGTGCTCGTCATTAACATCCGGCCCTTTATTGGCACAGATGAAATTTGAAATGAAAGAATCACACTTTCTCTTAGGCATGTTATAAAAATGTAACAAACTTGTCTCACACAGGGAAATAAACTTTGCTAAATAGGTCGCTATGTAATAATCCGTTTGTTGAAGCTGATGTTCGAGAAATTCTCCTTGTGACACCATCAACTGTTATAGTTTGTCGGCAGACACTGATAACGCTAAAACACGGACAATTCCTGCAGAATAGAAGCAGAGGGAGAAACATTCATTTTTTTGTTATCTATTGTTTTGTTAAAATCACTTCACTTTCTATGAATCTATGAGAAAAAACTAGGCCAAATAAGAATGTGCACATGTGTTGCCACCATGTCTGTAGAGTCGAGCAGATCACACAATAGCACGCCTGTCTGCCGG
Organism: Cepaea hortensis; assembly: GCA_963921405.1. Taxonomy (NCBI): domain Eukaryota; kingdom Metazoa; phylum Mollusca; class Gastropoda; order Stylommatophora; family Helicidae; genus Cepaea; species Cepaea hortensis. Next base: position 5,860,539 of record OY992891.1, on the reverse strand, counting down.
CCTGCTTACATCCATCCCGCTGCACTCTCTGGTGCATGACGCATGCGCATCTGCACACTGTGACAAAATCAGGTCGCATTAAGTTTCTGGGCCAGGCAGGGAGGTGAGGAGCGGAGGAGAAAGGTGCTTATGTTTCAGAGCAGCACATGTGCCATTTTGTAGCAGATCCTCAGTTTGTTCTCTCTTCTGAACCTGCTCAGGGTTCACCTGCTGCCCACATGCAGTCAAACTGCTGTCATTTCTGTTCTTCTTCTCTTGCTGCCTGCAGTTTTAAATACAGCTATTTGTATCTAGGTCTGTCTGGCCCTGACAATGTGCTGCCCATTGAAACCACTGATAAGTCGTGCACATACTTGATAAGAATATAAACAGATGAGGCAGCAAAATTCAAAATTTAAACTTCTAGAAGTTGGCAAGCTGCTGCTTCACAGTTTTGTGTGTGCGTGCGTAGAGCTTGCCCGTATATATATGTTTACTGCATATGTGTTTTGTCAGTGTGTTAGTCCGACTGCGCATGCGCACAGCCGGCAAACAAGATTTTCAAATTTATTTTGTAGTCTGGTAAACAGATCATATTGATTACAATAAATCATTAGTCAATCATGAAATACTCTGTATTTTGCAGTTATTTCTGTCAGTGATATGTTGTTTTGAGGTATAAAACAATCAAACATGAGAACTTAATACATATATTTTAGCCATCAGACTTGAGCTTTGTATGACTTGTACATAGTCATTTGTTAGTCATTAGAAACAAATATTTTTCAGAGAAATAAATATGACAAAACAAATTGTTTTTGTTATAGCCGTGAGAATTAGAAAGATCCCCACGTAAATCTCAATATTTGTGTGCTTAGGGGGCATAGATGTCATCTTTAAAACGAGTATTTAAGTGGTAGTATTTAAACCATGAACATTTAAGTGGTGATATGAAAACCATGAGAATTTAATTGGTAATATTTAAACCATGCGAATTTATATGGTAATATTTAAACCATGAGAATTTACATGGTAATATTTAAATCATGAGAATTTGCATGGTAATATTTAAACCATGAGAATTCACATGGTAATTTTTAAACCATGAGAATTTGCATGGTAATATTTAAACCATGAGAATTTACATGGTAATATTTAAACCATGAGAATTTACATGGTAATATTTAAACCATGAGAATGTACATGGTAATATTTAAACCATGAGAATTTACATGGTAATATTTAAACCATGAGAATTTACATGGTAATATTTTAACCATGAGAATGTACATGGTAATATTTTAACCATGAGAATTTACATGGTAATATTTTAACCATGAGAATTCAAACAATAATATGAAAACTGAGAATTCATATGGTAATATGAAAACTATGAGAATTCAAATGGTAATATGAAAACTATGAGAATTTAAATAATCATGTTGTAAAACACAAGAATTTAAATGTAATGTTTGAATCACGATAATTGCAATGATAACGTGTAAATTATGGAATTGTAAATGACAGGGTTCAAACTATGAGAATGCAAATGGGAATGAGAATTTCAGTGGTCATGTTTAAACATGAGAATGTAAATACTTAGGTTAATAATAGTCTTGAGGATATGAATATTTTAGTTTGCAAATTAGAACTAGAACACTAATAAATCATAGTGACAGATAGCTCATGTCTGTATTATTGTAGGACACATTGACACAAAGATGCTGAATATTCTCACACAGAGTTTAGGTCAGTGTAGGTTGCCATGTTCAGTTTATTCATTCTGGTGTCACCCTTGAGAGGATGGCACTTTTACTCCATCCAGCCATCTCTTCCTGGGTCGTCATCTCACCTTGTATCCCAATGTTCTCACGTAGAACGCTCTAGCCGCTGGTTGATCTTGTTCCATTCTAGCTAAATGTCCGAACCATTTAATTCTTTGCTGTTCTATAAAGTCAGTAATGGGTATTATCCCTACACTTGTTCTTAGTTTCTCATTTGTCCCGCTTTCTGTTCTTGTGTTTTCTCACATGATGTGATTTTATACCTGTGTGTTTCTATATCTGGCATTGGTAACACAACTTTGGGACAAAAAATCACGCATGTTGATATTTGGATGTTTTAGAATAGGTGCTATACGATAGTTAATATTGTTTACTTTCTGTATTCTCACTTCTGTTTACCTGTGCACTAAGCACGACAATACAATGTTACAGTACAGAGTTGAGGAAATCATACTCACCAATCATCTAGTCAGATATCTCTTGAAAATATATAACCAGGTTTGAAAATATATAACCAGGTTTGAAAATATATAACCAGGTGGAACAGTTCAGGGTGGTTTGTTTTGGCCAGACTGTTTCAGCAGTTTTAGAGAATGCTTGCTCTCTCATACCACCAACTGAAAAGAGAATTATACATGTTTGATGATCATTTGTCTTATTAGTATTGGTGCATGAAAAGGTAGGATGTGTTGTCTATGAGAATGAGTTGTCATGTCTACAAGAACAGAACTAGACCTGTCTGGACACCAGCCTGCTGTGCTGTCCCTGAACATGGACAGTCAGAAGAAATAACGGCTGGATGAACCCGTCAGCTGCCCAATCCATGCCAGAGCTGTCTCATTCTTGTGCTTGTGCTGGGCCATCGGTCCTCAACCAACTCACGTCAAGCTGGCCTGTCTGTCTTCTGTAGCTCCCTCCATGTCCTCCCTCTGTGTCCTCCCTCTGTGTCCTCCCTCCATGTCCTTCCCCTTATCCTCACTCCATGTCCTCCCTCTGTGTCCTCCCTCCATGTCCTCCCTCTGTGTCCTCCCTCCATGTCCTCCCTCTGTGTCCTCCCTCCATGTCCTCCCTCTGTGTCCTCCCTCCATGTCCTTCCCCTTATCCTCACTCCATGTCCTCCCTCTGTGTCCTCCCTCCATGTCCTCCCTCCATGTCCTCCCTCTGTGTCCTCCCTCCATGTCCTCCCTCCGTGTCCTCCCTCTGTGTCCTCCCTCCATGTCCTTCCCCTTATCCTCACTCCATGTCCTCCCTCCATGTCCTCCCTCTGTATCTTCCCTCCATGTCCTCCCTCCGTGTCCTCCCTCTGTGTCCTCCCTCCATGTCCTCCCTCTGTATCTTCCCTCCATGTCCTTCCCCTTATCCTCCCTCCATGTCCTTCCCCTTATCCTCCCTCCATGTCCTTCCTCTGTGTCCTCCCTCCATGTCCTTCCCCTTATCCTCCCTCCATGTTCTCCCTCTGTGTCCTCCCTCCATGTCCTTCCCCTTATCCTCCCTCCATGTCCTCCCTCCATGTCCTTCCCCTTATCCTCCCTCCATGTTCTCCCTTTGTGTCCTCACTCCATGTCCTCCCTCCATATCCTCCCTCCATGTATTCCCAATTTATTCATCTGTGTAATTCTCTTCTCCATATGTTTTAGCTCTCCCACTATTTCACTCACCTTGTGGGTTCCAGACAAGAGAGTGTCTTGTTATACTACTCTCAAGTTTTCCCAGTGTGTGTCCAGCGCTAGCATCTTTTTCTTACTTCTTGACTCATACGAATTTGATCCCAAAGCTTTAGGAAGGTAAGGTAGAATCACTACTAAAGCAGTCATTGAGGACAAATCGCAGGAAGGAAAACAAAAGCTGCAGACCCCAGCAGGACAGTATAAATGAGGTTAGCAGAAACGTACAGACCATAATCTTCAGTGTGAGTTCATGCATTGTTTTGAGATTCTCTTTGTATTGTGTGGAAGGGAACTGTAACACTTATTCTATACAACCAAATAAATAATACCTTTCAATCTTGTGCAGTGTTGTATGCAGACACATGCCTGTGCACGTGCATGTGTGTGCGTGCATGCACACGCACACACTACTTAGATTTGCCTGGTTGTCTGTCTCTCTTCTACCTTGGTTTGTAGAGACAAATAACACCTTGTAAGCTTATATATTTTACATACATATGTGCTGTCTTGATTTAATAGTGTACAGCGACACTTGCTATATTCACATATATTTTTATGTGGGGAAATGATAGTCATTATCTTTTTTTTGTCTCTTCATTCTCAGATCTAATAAACCTGGTCACAAATATGGACCTGATTTCATGGAGGAACAGAACTGGTGATCTTATTTCATAAAAACATAAAAGAGGTTACTGAAAGGTCAAGTAGGAGTAGTTACAGACAGCAACATCTGCTTCTTGAGGATACCCTGGGTACTAGCAGTTTGAAATTATATTTGATCTTTTCATACTTTATATTTGTAGAGTCCCAACTAAAATTTGATTTGTGATGTGTGATCGTTGATGTGTGATGAGTGATTAATATTGGGTGTTATGTGCTGTTCTCTTGCCTGTGATTTCCAGACCCCAGCCTCTGTCTCGTGCGGTCTTGGTTCGATTCACAGCACAGAGGATGTGGATTTTTACAAATAAGAAGATGGGATTCCCCGGTCTTATGTTGGGATAATGAATTTAACATCTAGTCTCCTCGGACAAGGGTGAAAAACTCTGAGGACCCGTGTGTACGTTGCGAATGTTAAAAATCGCTCGTCGATGACAGTTGAAAAAGACGGGCCAAAAACTCCCCCAGTGTAGAGTCCCATTCTTTGAACTCTTCCATCGCCAAATGCTGATTGAAACACTAAGTCAAGGACCCTTGCATAAATTAGGTACATGGTGCTAACGCCATATTTGTACAGGTCAGTTGGTACTGGGTGGGGGTTGTGTTGGGTATCACGCTGGCCAGGTTAACTTCCCAAGTCATGCCCTGGTGGCTGTGAGGCTGGGTCGCCCTGGGACCCCGGGTTAGTGTTGAGAAAATCCCTTTCTTACATGAGATTCCAACACGTGACCACCGGGACAGCAGGCAAATGGCTCCAACATTGGGGATATGGTGCTAGTTCTGTATTTTCATAGACCAGTTGATGTTGGAGATATGTGGTCAGTTTAACACTGGCCAGCTTTACTGTCTGTGACATACCCACGTGCCCATTGTAGGCTCTCTAACAGAGACAGCACGGTCAGTCACAGAACAATATTGTCTTGGTGGGGAAGCGAACACACGACATGTCGTCGTGCCCATTGTAGGCTCTCTAACAGAGAGATGCCACGGCCAGTCACACAACAATCTTGTCTTGGTGGGGAAGCGAACACAGGACCACTGGGCCAGCAGTAAGCGTGTTAACCTCCACGGCTCCTCAGACATTTATTATTGAAAGTCAATGTCTTGGAAGAGAAAGAGTTAATGAAAACAGTGCCTTGAACAGAACCAGTGGAGTTAATGAAAACCGTGTCTAGAACAGAACTAGTGGAGTTGATGAACATAGTGTCTAGAACAGAACCAGTGGAGTTGATGAACATAATGCCTAGAACAAAACTGGTGGAGTTGATGAACACAGTGCCTAGAACAGAACCAGTGGAGTTGATGAACATAGTGCCTAGAACAGAACCAGTGGAGTTGATGAACATAGTGCCTAGAACAGAACCAGTGGAGTTGATGAAAACACTTGCCTAGAACAGAACCAGTGGAGTTAATGAACATAGTGCCTAGAACAGAACTGGTGGAGTTGATGAACACAGTGTCTAGAACAGAACCAGTGGGGTTGATGAAAACACTTGCCTAGAACAGAACCAGTGGAGTTAATGAACATAGTGCCTAGAACAGAACTGGTGGAGTTGATGATCATAGTGCCTAGAACAGAACTGGCGGAGTTGATGAACACAGTGCCTAGAACAGAACCAGTGGAGTTGATGAACATAGTGCCTAGAACAGAACCAGTGGAGTTGATGAACATAGTGCCTAGAACATAACCAGTGGAGTTGATGAACATAGTGCCTAGAACAGAACCAGTGGAGTTGATGAACATAGTGCCTAGAACAGAACCAGAGGAGTTGATGAACATAGTGCCTAGAACAGAACTGGTGGAGTTGATGAACACAGTGCCTAGAACAGAACCAGTGGAGTTGATAAACATAGTGCCTAGAACAGAACTGGTGGAGTTGATGAACACAGTGTCTAGAACAGAACCAGTGGAGTTGATGAAAACACTTGCCTAGAACAGAACCAGTGGAGTTAATGAACATAGTGCCTAGAACAGAACTGGTGGAGTTGATGATCATAGTGCCTAGAACAGAACTGGTGGAGTTGATGAACACAGTGCATAGAACAGAACCAGTGGAGTTGATGAACATAGTGCCTAGAACAGAACCAGTGCAGTTGATGAACATAGTGCCTAGAACAGAACCAGTGGAGTTGATGAACATAGTGCCTAGAACAGAACTGGTGGAGTTGATGAACACAGTGCCTAGAACAGAACCAGTGGAGTTGATAAACATAGTGCCTAGAACAGAACTGGTGGAGTTGATGAACACAGTGTCTAGAACAGAACCAGTGGAGTTGATGAAAACACTTGCCTAGAACAGAACCAGTGGAGTTAATAAACATAGTGCCTAGAACAGAACTGGTGAAGTTGATGATCATAGTGCCTAGAACAGAACTGGTGGAGTTGATGAACACAGTGTCTAGAACAGAACCAGTGGAGTTGATGAACATAGTGCCTAGAACAGAACTGGTGGAGTTGATGAACACCGTGCCTAGAACAGAACCAGTGGAGTTGATGAACATAATGCCTAGAACAGAACCAGTGGAGTTAATGAACATAGTGCCTAGAACAGAACTGGTGGAGTTGATGAACACAGTGTCTAGAACAGAACCAGTGGAGTTGATGAAAACACTTGCCTAGAACAGAACCAGTGGAGTTAATGAACACAGTGCCTAGAACAGAACCAGTGGAGTTGATGAACATAGTGCCTAGAACAGAACCAGTGGAGTTGATGAACATAGTGCCTAGAACAGAACTGGTGGAGTTGATGAACACAGTGTCTAGAACAGAACTGGTGGAGTTGATGAACATAGTGCCTAGAACAGAACCAGTGGAGTTGATGAACATAGTGCCTAGAACAGAACTGGTGGAGTTGATGAACATAGTGCCTAGAACAGAACTGGTGGAGTTGATGAACATAGTGCCTAGAACAGAACTGGTGGAGTTGATGAACACAGTGTCTAGAACAGAACCAGTGGAGTTGATGAAAACACTTGCCTAGAACAGAACCAGTGGAGTTGATGAACATAATGCCTAGAACAGAACCAGTGGAGTTGATGAACATAGTGCCTAGAACAGAACCAATGGAGTTTATGAAAACTGCCTAGAACAGAACCAGTGGAGTTGATGAACATAGTGCCTAGAATAGAACCAATGGAGTTTATGAAAACAGTGCCTAGAACAGAACCAGTGGAGTTGATGAACACAGTGTCTAGAACAGAACTACTGGATTTTATTTAAACAGTGCCTAGAACAGAACTACTGGATTTTATTAAAACAGTGCCTAGAACAGAACTACTGGATTTTTATTAAAACAGTGCCTAGAACAGAACCAGTGGAGTTGATGAACATAGTGCCTAGAACAGAACCAGTGGAATTGATGAAAACAGTGCCTAGAACAGAACCAGTGGAATTGATGAAAACAGTGCCTAGAACAGAACCAGTGGAATTGATGAAAACAGTGCCTAGAACAGAACCAGTGGAGTTGATGAAAACAGTGCCTAGAACAGAACCAGTGGAGTTGATGAACACAGTGCCTAGAACAGAACCAGTGGAGTTGATGAAAACAGTGCCTAGAACAGAACCAGTGGAGTTGATGAAAACAGTGCCTAGAACAGAACCAGTGGAGTTAATGAAAACAGTGCCTAGAACAGAACAGTGGAGTTGATGAAAACAGTGCCTAGAACAGAACAGTGGAGTTGATGAAAACAGAACCAGTGCAGTGATGAAAACAGTGCCTAGAACAGAACCAGTGGAGTTGATGAACACAGTGCCTAGAACAGAACCAGTGGAGTTGATGAAAACAGTGTCTAGAACAGAACCAGTGGAGTTAATGAAAACAGTGCCTAGAACAGAACTACTGGATTTTATTGAAACAGTGCCTAGAACCGAACCAATGGAGTTAATGAAAACACTTGCCTAGAACAGAACCAGTGGAGTTGATGAAAACACTTGCCTAGAACAGAACCAGTGGAGTTGATGAAAACAGTGCCTAGAACAGAACCAGTGGAGTTAATGAAAACACTTGCCTAGAGCAGAACCAGTGGAGTTGATGAAAACAGTGCCTAGAACAGAACCAGTGGAGTTGATGAAAACAGTGCCTAGAACAGAACCAATGGAGTTAATGAAAACACTTGCCTTGAACAGAACCAGTGGAGTTGATGAAAACAGTGCCTAGAACAGAACAGTGGAGTTGATGAAAACAGAACCAGTGCTGTGATGAAAACAGTGGGCTGACACCAGAGACCCAGTTGTGGTAGACCAGGTTTGAGCCCAAAGTTCTGTCTTTGTCCTGTACAGCCACGTCTGACCTTGTGTTTGCGCACCTTGAGTACAGAGAAAGGAGGCCCACATGCACGTCTGCGGAGAAAGTGAAGTGCTGGGAGGAAAAAAACAAACTGCAGTTGTTTGGCAGTCATATAATGCTAGACTTTCAACTGCAGCATACAGGAGAACAGCAGGTGGTACAGCCCCAAAGCCTGTAGCAAAAAATAGGCCACGGTATTGCACAGGGCCCCAAAGCAGTCAAGCATAACAAGGTCTCAAAACCAGCCCGCCTTCAGATTTGAATATAGGCGCTCTTTCAAGCTTGACTCAACCAGTGGGGTTGTCCTTGTGGCATATATGCAGCTGCACTTGAAAACCAGGTCACCAGGTCAGAGAAGGTCAGCAGACAGAGTGTGTGTAGTATGTGCTAACTATTTCTGCGACCTAGAAATGCCTGAATCTGACAGTGATCAATTTACAAGCTTGCAGTCTGGGAGTATACTGTAGTACTTTTTTTTTTCTTTTTCTTCTCCAGTATATAGCCACCATACTGTAGTACTTTTTTTCTTCTCCAGTATATAGCCACCATACTGTAGTACTTTTGTTTTTCTTTTTTCATCTCCAGTATATAGCCACCATACTGTAGTACTATTGTTTATTTTTCTTCTTCTCCAATATATAGCCACCATACTGTAGTACTATTGTTTATTTTTCTTCTTCTCCAATATATAGCCACCATACTGTAGTACTTTTGTTTTTTTTTCTTCTCCAGTATATAGCCACCATACTGTAGTACTTTTTTTTTTCTTTTCTTTTCCAGTATATAGCCACCATACTGTAGTACTATTGTTTATTTTTCTTCTTCTCCAGTATATAGCCACCATACTGTAGTACTTTTTTTTTTTTTTTTCCAGTATATAGCCACCATACTGTAGTACTTTTGTTTTTTTTTCTTCTCCAGTATATAGCCACCATACTGTAGTACTATTGTTTATTTTTCTTCTTCTCCAGTATATAGCCACCATACTGTAGTACTATTGTTTATTTTTCTTCTTCTCCAGTATATAGCCACCATACTGTAGTACTTTTGTTTTTTTTTTCTTCTCCAGTTTATAGCCACCATACTGTAGTACTTTTGTTTTTCTTTTTTCTTCTCCAGTATATAGCCACCATACTGTAGTACTATTGTTTATTTTTCTTCTTCTCCAGTAGATAGCCACCATACTGTAGTACTATTGCATGTTTTTTTCTTCTCCAGTAAAAGCAATGGCGAACTACTGAACATAAAACTTGCCTAGTACATCAACAGCAGCTGAAAAATGTTTTTGTTGACTGCAACGTCCTGTAAGGGATATGCAACATTGAATTAATATAGCCACCATACTGTAGTACTTTTGTTTTCTTTTTCTTCTCCAGTATATAGCCACCATACTGTAGTACTTTTGTGTTTGGTTTCTCCTCCAGTATATAGCCACCATACTGTAGAAGGTTTTTTTTTTCTTATCCAGTATATAGCCACCATACTGTAGTACTTTTGTTCTTTTCTCCTCAAATATACAGCCACCATACTGCACTACTTTTTTTTTGTTTTTTTTCTTCTCCAGCATATAGCCACACTACTGTAGTACTTTTTTCTTCTCCAGTATATAGCCACATAATGTGGTACTTTTGTTATTTTCTCCTCAAGTATATAGCCACCATACTGTAGTACTTTTGTTTTTCTTTTTCTTCTCCAGTATATAGCCACCATACTGTAGTACATTTGTGTCAGGTCTTAGTCAGATATGACTGAGCTACCGTATAACAGTAGACGGTACTACCTGCTTTCTGTTAGCGTCGAACGTTGGGCGGCGCTTACCAAACCCGACACCCCACATTGTGCCAACGGCTTCGGGCGGAAGAGCGCAATTGGCAGGGTACAAGCCTTACCCTGGTGCGAGGAAATGCAACCTAAAGATAAAGTGTCATGGCAGGGCAGACCAGGCCCTAAGCCTTGGTTGGCGGCTGGTCTAGGATCGAAGCTCCGACAGGCGGACAATTAGAGCATTGCTTTGCTGATCCGGCAGCTTCTGCAGCTTGTCTTGTTCCAGATGTAGAGGTGTTACCTTTCCTCTGGAGTGAACTAGGCAGGCCGAGAGAGGGATCATGCTGCATGGGCAACACATGGTCTCTATATTTTAGCCCAGGCTTTGTGCTATGGAGAGGCAATAACTCCATCCCTTACAAACTATCGTCTGTCAAGACGGCAAGGTGCCAATGATGATGTAGTACATTTATTTTCCTCAAGTATATAGCCACCATACTGTAGTACATTTATTTTCCTCCTCAAGTATATAGCCACCATACTGTAGTACATTTATTTTCCTCCTCAAGTATATAGCCACCATACTGTAGTACATTTATTTTCCTCCTCAAGTATATAGCCACCATACTGTAGTACATTTATTTTCCTCCTCAAGTATATAGCCACCATACTGTAGTACATTTATTTTCCTCCTCAAGTATATAGCCACCATACTGTAGTACATTTATTTTCCTCAAGTATATAGCCACCATACTGTAGTACATTTATTTTCCTCCTCAAGTATATAGCCACCATACTGTAGTACATTTATTTTCCTCAAGTATATAGCCACCATACTGTAGTACATTTATTTTCCTCCTCAAGTATATAGCCACCATACTGTAGTACATTTATTTTCCTCCTCAAGTACATAGCCACCATACTGTAGTACATTTATTTTTGTCATTAAGTATAGTTTCCAAACTGCTTGCTTCCTCATCACTTTTCCTTCCTATCATTTGTCTGAGGTTGGGTCAACAACATAGCCACACTGATCAGAAACAATGATCTTTCCTCAGCTGGTAACTGAACACAGAACACAGCCTTGTCAAGAACATGGCGCGTCATTGGCTGAACATATTCGAGACAACCAACATGAGTAACCTAAATGGTGTGGGTCTGTGGCTTGGGAGGTAGAGGAATGCTGTTTGATTGAGAGTTTGAAATCACCCACGAGTACATTGTCAGCAGATCACTTTGTCTTGATTTCCATGGTATAAAGAGTCGGCCATTCAGAAAGCAATGGCAAACTACTAAGAGTAACATTGGCTGGTAAATCACTCACTGGCACCATACTGTCTTGACAGATGATAGTTTGTTACATTGTGATTTTTTTTAAACAGCCTTAATAACTACAACCCATAGTGGGATAGCACACACACAAAAGTTAGTTGCATATCCTTTACAGGACGTCACAGTAAACCCCAGCATTTTTGGACTGTTTGTGATTCCTGGGCAAGTTTACGTCCAGTAGTTTGCCTTGCTTTCTGAATGACCAGCACTAATACCATTGTATAGAAACCAATGCAAAGTGGTCTACTTCCAAATCGCCTGCAGCTGTGTTTTTCGACCACAGTCTACAGAATTATGAATTGCATTCATAACACCTTCACCATAGAGCCTGGGCTGAATAGTAGAGACCTTGCGTTGCAAATAGTAAATCATATACAGCCATTGCATGCTAGGGTTGCTTGCCATGTCCTGTACAGGACATGCAACTAACATTTTAAAATTGTTTTGAAAAAGGCAAAGACACTAAGAGAACTTATCACACGACAACACTGGAACGTATTGTCACAAGTAGAAATATATCAGAGAAGATTATTGACAGCCAGTCAACATGGCACGGAAAAATATCTGCACGTGAATTGACAGCCAGTCATCATGGTACAGACAAATTCTAGCTCATGAATTGATAGCCAGTCATCATAGCACGGACAAATTCTAGCTCATGAATTGATAGCCAATCATCATAGCACGGACAAATTCTAGCACATGAATTGATAGCCAATCATTATGGCACGGACAAAGTCTAGCTCAAATCAAATCAAATCAAATCAACTTTATTAGGGTCACAAATTGGGCGCGCAGGCCCGTCTTACATTCGGCCCTTCCAATCACTCGTCTTTCGTTCATCAAGAGCATTATACATTTACATAGGAAGATAAAATAAACATTGTGAAATGAATGTTGTAAACATAAACAAGGCTAATTACCATGTTATGAGGCCCATCTCCCACCTATCCATACATCACCCCACCCACACAACACCCCCACCTACCGACACACACGCACACCAAGGGACACATACATACCCCACCAACCGATCCATCCCCCTCCCGCACATCCCCCACCCACACACACTGCCCTCACCTGATCCCCCAACCAAAACACACTCGCCACCCACAAACATTCCCCCACCAACCCACACATCCTACGCCCATCCACATACACATACTACCCCACACATCCTCTCCCCACCCACACCTCAAACCACCCATCCCCCAGCCACATCTCCATCGACAACATATTCCCCACCCATGCACACAATCCCCCACCAACCCACACATCGCACATCCACTCACACATTCCCAAACCATACACACACATCCCCACCAACTGACATGTCCCTACCCCCACCCCACACACACACACACATCTCTCTAACCACCCATACATCCCCAATCCACTAACACACACCCCACCACCCACACATACAACTTCCACCCACCCATACATGCCTTAACCTAATCCCCCACCACACAATCCCCCACCCGCACATCACATACACCTCCTACCATGCACTATTCCCAACCCACGCACCACACACACACATATCCCTCACCAACACATCCCCACTTACACACCACACACATATCCCCCACCCAGATACCACACAATATTCCCACCCACACAGATACCCTTACCCATCCACCCCACATACCCCCACTCACACACCACAAAAATCCCCCACCCACACACACATACCTCACCCACACAATATCCCCAACCAACACACCACACACCTCTCCCCACCCACACAGTGTGTACGCTGGTGAATACACGCTCATGAATTGATAGCCAATCCTTATGGCACGGACAAATTCTAGCCCTTCCGGTCACTCATATTCATTCATCAACTAACTGTTGTGCGTGTTACATTCACATAGGGTAAAAGACAATTGTCAAATGAAAGTTGTGAACATAAACAATACATATGACCACGTTATCAGACAGACAGGCAGGCAGCCAGATACACATACACACGCACATGTGTAAACACATACCAGTATATATTCTTAGATTATTTACGCAAACTCTCACAGTTATGCTTCCACTCAATGTCACCCAAATACACACTCCATCGCATACACATATGCTCACTCACAATCACCAAACTCACTAAAAACGTTTACTGATACATACATACCTACTATCTCTCTCTCTCTCTCTCTCTCTCTCTCTCTCTCTCTCTCTCTCTCTCTCTCTCTCTCTCTGGAGAAATATAAAGCATGACAACTGGAATAATTTGTGGAAAGAGAGCTAGAGGAAGGAAGCGAGAGAAAATTCTTGACAGTCTTGTGTCATGTCACGAAAGGGAGTCAACACATGAACCGAAACATGCTGTTAGATATCGCAAGTTGTGGAGAAGCATGGTCGCTCATGCCAGGCAGCCAGGCATTTGATGATGATAGAGAAACATGTTCACCATTGCCAATTAGCATGCGAATTGATGATAATATTTTTAGCTTGATCATTGCTGTCTTTCTTTCACCCTGTTTCCCTTTGGGACATAAACCGCCTGCCACCTCACTGCAAGCTCTCCTATCCCTAGCTGTCCCATGCAGCCCCATTTATGTCCTCCCCATATTATCAATGCTGTATACACCATTATATTCTCATAGCAGCCATGCCAGTAAAGGATGTCTCATTTGCCCACACCGCAATCAAACTAATGCCACAATGGAGATTATTACTGCGAATCTAGTTAACAAACCACAGTCGAAAGTGATACGTGCCACCCACCAATGAATGCTTGCGACGACCGTATGCTGGATCGCCTTTCCCACCACTGGCTGGCAGTGGAGGTCCGTCTTCCCACCAATGACATCATCAGCGTCTGCTTGCTTGCACACAAAAGCATGACTGTCTGGCAGCCATTTTGCTTACACACTTTCTTTCTGTGCCAGTTTTTTTGACATGATTATTGTATCTGTATCTTGTGTGTCAGATGTTTGACATGATTTTTTAGACTTGTTATCTGTGTGTCAACTTTATGACATGGTTTTTCTGTTTTTTTTTTCTGTGTGTTTTTGTGTGCCTTGACTTATATATTTTGGTTAATCTTTGTATGTTTTTGGTTTTACTGTCAGGGTGATTATGATGAAGATGGTGCATGGATCTGTTCGTGTTCCTTGTCGTCGTCACTGGATGAACATGTTCGACATGCTTTAGTACAACATGAGGTGATGGACAGAGGTAGAGTGGGGAAATGTGAGGTGACAGAGGTAGAGTGGGGAAATGTGAGGTGACAGACAGGTAGAGTGGGGAAGTGTGAGGTGACAGACAGAGGTAGAGTGGGGAAGTGTGAGATGACAGACAGATAGAGTGGGGAAGTGTGAGATGACAGACAGATAGAGTGGGGAAGTGTGAGATGACAGACAGAGGTAGAGTGGGGAAGTGTGAGGTGACAGACAGATAGAGTGGGGAAGTGTGAGATGACAGACAGATAGAGTGGGGAAGTGTGAGATGACAGACAGAGGTAGAGTGGGGAAATGTGAGATGACAGAGGTAGATTGGGGATATGTGAGATGACAGAGGTAGAGTGGGGATATGTGAGATGACAGACAGAGGTAGAGTGGGGAAATGTGAGATGACAGAGGTAGACTGGGGATATGTGAGATGACAGAGGTAGAGTGGGGATATGTGAGATGACAGAGGTAAAGTGGGGAAATGTGAGATGACAGACAGAGGTAGAGTGGGGAAATGTGAGATGACAGACAGAGGTAGAGTGGGGAAATGTGAGATGACAGACAGGTAGAGTGGGGATATGTGAGATGACTGAGGTAGAGTGGGGAAATGTGAGATGACAGAGGTAGAGTGGGGATATGTGAGATGACAGAGGTAGAGTGGGGATATGTGAGATGACAGAGGTAGTGTGGGGATATGTGAGATGACAGAGGTATAGTGGGGATATGTGAGATGACAGACAGACGTAGAGTGGGGATATGTGAGATGACAGACAGAGGTAGAGTGGGGATATGTGAGAAGACAGAGGTAGAGTGGGGATATGTGAGATGACAGAGGTAGAGTGGGGATATGTGAGATGACAGAGGTAGTGTGGGGATATGTGAGATGACAGAGGTAGAGTGGGGATATGTGAGATGACAGACAGACGTAGAGTGGGGATATGTGAGATGACAGACAGAGGTAGAGTGGGGATATGTGAGAAGACAGAGGTAGAGTGGGGATATGTTAGATGACAGACAGAGGTAGAGTGGGGAAATGTGAGATGACAGATGTAGAGTGGGGATATGTGAGATGACAGATGTAGAGTGGGGATATGTGAGATGACAGAGGTAGTGTGGGGATATGTGAGATGACAGAGGTAGAGTGGGGATATGTGAGATGACAGACAGACGTAGAGTGGGGATATGTGAGATGACAGACAGAGGTAGAGTGGGGATATGTGAGAAGACAGAGGTAGAGTGGGGATATGTTAGATGACAGACAGAGGTAGAGTGGGGATATGTGAGATGACAGACAGAGGTAGAGTGGGGAAATGTGAGATGACAGAGGTAGAGTGGGGATATGTGAGATGACAGAGGTAGAGTGGGGATATGTGAGATGACAGACAGAGGTAGAGTGGGGAAATGTGAGATGACAGAGGTAGAGTGGGGATATGTGAGATGACAGAGGTAGAGTGGGGATATGTGAGATGACAGACAGAGGTAGAGTGGGGAAATGTGAGATGACAGATGTAGAGTGGGGATATGTGAGATGACAGATGTAGAGTGGGGATATGTGAGATGACAGAGGTAGAGTGGGGATATGTGAGATGACAGAGGTAGAGTGGGGATATGTGAGATGACAGACAGAGGTAGAGTGGGGAAATGTGAGATGACAGATGTAGAGTGGGGATATGTGAGATGACAGAGGTAGAGTGGGGATATGTGAGATGACAGAGGTAGAGTGGGGATATGTGAGATGACAGAGGTAGAGTGGGGAAATGTGAGATGACAGACAGAGGTAGAGTGGGGATATGTGAGATGACAGACAGAGGTAGAGTGGGGAAATGTGAGATGACAGAGGTAGAGTGGGGATATGTGAGATGACAGAGGTAGAGTGGGGATATGTGAGATGACAGACAGAGGTAGAGTGGGGAAATGTGAGATGACAGATGTAGAGTGGGGATATGTGAGATGACAGAGGTAGAGTGGGGATATGTAAGGTGACAGAGGTAGAGTGGGGATATGTGAGATGACAGAGGTAGAGTGGGGATATGTGAGATGACAGAGGTAGAGTGGGGATATGTGAGATGACAGAGGTAGAGTGGGGATATGTGAGATGACAGAGGTAAAGTGGGGATATATGAGAGACAGAGGTAGTGTGGGGATATGTGAAGTGACAGATAGAGGTAGAGTGGGAATATGTGAGGTGACAGACAGAGGTAGAGTGGAGATATGTGAGATGACAGAGGTAGAGTGGGGATATGTGAGATGACAGACAGAGGTAGAGTGGGGATATGTGAGATGACAGACAGAAGTAGAGTGAGGATATGTGAAGTGACATGAGAAATACATTCGCAAGTATTGACCAGCACACTTAGAATACACATAATTACTGAAAGCTGTAGACTCCACATGTTCAAACTTCCCACTTCTAAATGATAACAGCTTGTTGCAAGTACAAGTGTACGTTAGTACCAGACCAACTAGATACCCTAGCTTTAGAGGGTGAGAGGATCCACTCCACTGCAGCGATCTGACCTCATCTGGCTTAGTCTGTCTATAGATAAGCCAGCCCACTGCCTTAAGTATGGCTCAAAGCACAAACACTGGCCTGTGGTTTGAAAGACGCAGGCGGACAGTGAACCCAGGATCTTCAGGATGTGTGTGCAGATGGCAACCCCTACTTGTAACTGGTGTATGATGCTAGCGCTGCAGTGGCCAGCACGCTTGCCTGCTAGCTCAGTGGTGGCGTGTTTGAGTCCTCACCCAGGCTGACTTGTGGACATGGATCTGAGCTCTCAGGTGGACCCAGCCTGAAATAGCTGCCCAGAACTGTACTGGGACATAAAGGCAGCCAGTGTCATACTGACTCCATGACATGTTGGGTGCTGGTGGGGGGTATACCACATACAGGGTTAGCACCATATACCCGGCCTGGAGCTGTGTGAACATGGTATTCACTTTTACCACCTGGAGCTGTGTGAACATGGTATTCACTTTTACCACCTGGAGCTGTGTGAACATGGTATTCACTTTTACCACCTGGAGCTGTGTGAACATGGTATTCACTTTTACCACCTGGAGCTGTGTGAACATGGTATTCACTTTTACCACCTGGAGCTGTGTGAACATGGTATTCACTTTTACCACCTGGAGCTGTGTGAACATGGTATTCACTTTTACCACCTGGAGCTGTGTGAACATGGTATTCACTTTTACCACCTGGAGCTGTGTGAACATGGTATTCACTTCACTTTTACCACCATTCAATATGCCTGGAGCTGTGTGAACAAGGTATCCACTTCACTTTTACCACCGTCCAATATGCCTGGAGCTGTGTGAACATGGTATTCACTTCACTTTTACCACCGTCCAGTATGCCTGGAGCTGTGTGAACAATGTATCCACTTCACTTTTACCACCATTCAATATGCCTGGAGCTGTGTGAACATGGTATCCACTTCACTTTTACCACCGTCCAATATATTATGATACAAGGCCATGTCGATAAGTGTGGGCGGTCAATTTTCACCATCTCACACGGTCACTAGAGTTGTGTATCATCTCTTTGGCTTTGACTTGATTATCCTAATATTTACTTGATGCCCTCCCCTTGTTTTTCCCCACAATCTTACAAGTTGTCCGTAAGTTGTCCAGTTTATTTCTTGTCAAAAGTCAAAAAATCTTGACCATATGTCCCTGCACATAAAAACGGCAGTGTACTGAGACTTGTTTACTTTCTCTACAACAGGATATCCGGTGGATGTAGAGAGCCTTGGACAAACCATCCTGATGACAGACATTTGTACGCCTCCACTTGTGCCACCCACGCCCGTGGATACGTACCCGCCTAGTAAGCATGTATATTATAGACATCTGGCATTTATCTGCACAATTATGTCATCTTATGGTCATTTGTGTCTGGCTGTTAGGGAAAGAAGTTGCAGTTATGCATGTTCTATGTGCATTTTACACTCCAGATATATGAAAGAGACACCAATGCCTGTTGTTATTTCCCACCATGTTATTTCTGTCTTGTACGTATTATATGTATGAGACACAGTTCAGTAGCTGTTATTTCTGTCTTGTACATGCTATATGTATGAGGCAGAGTTCAGTGGCTGTTATTTCTGTTTTATACGTGCTGCTATATGAAGCAGAGTTCAGAGGCTGTTATTTCTGTTTTATACGTGCTGCTATATGAAGCAGAGTTCAGTGGCTGTTATTTCTGTCTTGTACGTATTATATGTATGAGGCAGAGTTCACTGGCTGTTATTTCTGTCTTGTATGTACTATATGTATGAGGCAGAGTTCACTGGCTGTTATTTCTGTCTTGTACGTACTATACACATATATATGAAGCAGAGTTCACTGGCTGTTATTTCTGTCTTGTACGTACTATATGTATGAGGCAGAGTTCACTGGCTGTTATTTCTGTCTTGTACGTACTATACACATATATATGAAGCAGAGTTCACTGGCTGTTATTTCTGTCTTGTACGTACTATATGTATGAGGCAGAGTTCACTGGCTGTTATTTCTGTCTTGTACGTACTATAAGTATGAGGCAGAGTTCACTGGCTGTTATTTCTGTCTTGTACGTACTATACACATATATATGAAGCAGAGTTCAGAGGCTGTTATTTCTGTCTTGTACGTACAATATGTATGATGAAGAGTTCAGTGGCTGTTATTTCTGTCTTTTACATACTATACACATATATATGAGATTTCAGAGGCTGTTATTTCTGTTTTATACGTACTACTATATGAAGCGGAGTTCAGTGGCTGCTGCTATTTTCCGCCTGGTTTACTCTCTTGTATGTCAGAACCAAGTCACAACATTTGAATCTGCTCCCCTCCCATCCCCAGTTCATACCAGGCCTGGGTGTACCCTGACCTACTTTGTGCGCTGTTTGAACATAAAGCATATTCAACAGAAAACTGCCATGTCTCCCGCCTTTCACCTCATTTGTTTAAACATACCGGTAAGCTTTTCTCTTGGCGGCTGCTTGCAGACAAGTCAATCTTCAGTTTGAAAGATGTATGTATACTACATACTTGTCATTTGAAACAAAAGCAGCATATGAAAAGCACGTTTTCTTATACAACCTAGCCAGTGAGAAGCTGGGTACTGTGTGTGCAGAGATCTGAGAAAAGATAACATTTTGTTCCCTGATGTATGAATGGTGATGTGTGATAACAACTCCTCCCACAGTCTCCGACCCGGCTTTGTGTGGCTCTCTGTTGATCTTAAGCAGGTTGATATCATCAGTGTTACACACATGAACATGCTTTCGTACCAGCAGGAAGAGTGTGTATATGTGTACGTACACAATGAAACTAGGTCCCGTGCTAGTGGGCTCAGTGTGGCGGAGAAAACTGCATGGTTGCTTGGTCCGCCATCTTGAAATCTGTTAATTTGAATCGGGTTTTCTTCGCGTCGGTGTTTAAAATATCCGCTTACCTTGATTATAAAGAAGATGTGGGAAAATGGCCCTACCGTGAATGCATGTATTAATACCATCGTCTGCAGGGTTGAAGTGGCTGGTGGATCTCGTAGATGTAACTTGCAGAGAAAATGTACCAAATGTAGGAGATATGGCGTTAGAACAAAGTTGGCTATCGCGCATGCGCTTACGACATAACTTGGTGAAACATGACGCCATCTTCGCATTTTATGCACATTTATATCTATTCACATGAATACAAGTTCAAAGACCTGACATTTCACGCAATTAACGTGACCACAAGCTTGTCATAGCCACTTACATCACATGTCACCTCTGTTCCGAACCGTTTCACTCCTGTTGTGCTTAATCCTTTTTGTGCTTTGGTCTTCTTTTATCCATGTTTCGAATGCCGGTATTATATTCCACATATTTCACGGTCTGAAAAACTTTCAGC
Source organism: Cepaea hortensis (assembly GCA_963921405.1). Classification (NCBI taxonomy): domain Eukaryota; kingdom Metazoa; phylum Mollusca; class Gastropoda; order Stylommatophora; family Helicidae; genus Cepaea; species Cepaea hortensis. The sequence continues at coordinate 5,840,002 of OY992891.1, read as the reverse complement.
ACAGTTGTTTAGTACACAAATCATTCAAGATTGCAGACTCTGAGAACGCATAACAAAAGTGAAAATCAGCACATCTGTGTGATAGTGTGCGCACACAAATGGCACATGTCTGTTTGACATACGCTGGCACATTGTGAAATGCAGGAGTCGACCGCCCCTGACAGCACACACGCACACACACTCATTGCTTCCTAGAAACATCTCAAGAGTTGTACAGGGAGGGAGGAGGGTTGTTGTCAGGCCTGAGCACTAGGGATTTTTTTTATACAGGAGAGAGTGGTTGTGGAGTGGAAATCAGAAGTGCACAAGAGAGTGAGAAAGAATGTTGGGACCAGAAGAGGAAACTAGGTAGTGAGAGGGGAACGGTGCCAAGACTTGGTCATTATTGGAGACTAAGACCATAAATTGTTTCATAGTTTCCTGATTTCTCAGAGACCCTAGAATGTATTGGTTTTATCTGTATATGGTGTTATATATTCTGGGAGAGAAGAACGGCAAAGAGGTGTAGCTATTATATTGGATCAGCAAACATCAAATTCTGTTAAAGGATATTGGGCCGTGTCAGACAGAGTTCTATTAATAAAATTAAACGGAAGACCTTTTAAAATAAATGTCATTCATATATATGCTCCAACAAGTGAATGCAGTGAAGAAAGTATAGTGGAATTTTATAATGACATGGAGTCTGCTGTGAAGAATTGTAAAAAAAAAAGAAATAAAATATCATAATGGGTATTTTCAACGCAAAAGTAGGAAATCAAGGTGATAGATGCAGTATAAGCAACCATGGTTTGGGAGAGCGAAGCGAAAGAGGATACAGACTTGTAGATTGGGTAAAAGAACAAGAAATGGTTGTAGGAAACACCTGGTTTAAACAGCATCATAGAAGATTATGGACATGGAGGAGTCCAGACAGCAGGATTAAAAACCAGATAGATTACATCCTGATTAGCAGAAGATTTTGAAATGCGCTAACAGTCGTAAAAACAGTCCCCAATGCAGACTGTTACAGTGATCACAGATTAATTACAGGCACATTGATGGTAAAGTTAAAGAAAGTCAAGTATACAACAGGAAACCCTAAATAAGATTTGTGCAAATTGAAAGCTGACAAACAAATACAAGATAATTTTAACATAGAAGTAAAGAACAAATTTGATTTATTGTCTGATCTAGAGATCCTATTTCAAGATGTGGATGATCAATGGGAAATGTTGAAGAATTCAATCAGTTGTGCTGCAGAAAAAACTATTCCAAAATTAAAGAAAGTGGGCCGTAAGACATGGATGACTGAAGAAATTTTACAACTAATGGAAACAAGAAGACAGAACAAAAATAATCCTGCCAAATATGAAGAAATTCACAGAAAAGTGAGAACCTTATGTAAGGAGGTAAAAAAAACATGGCACGAGAAAAACTGCATAGAAATTGAAAAACAACACAACAGTAAAAATACCAAACTAATGCACAAAAGAATTCAGAAGATTACTAATCAAAGAACACATACATCAGCAGGCTGCCTAAAGACAAAAGATGGAAAAATTATTACAGAAAAAGATCAGATTTTTCATGTATGGTCAGATATTGTGAAAAACATTTACGATGATAACAGAGAAGAACAGTATAATATTAAAAATAATAATGAAGGATCATGAATTTTGAAGATGGAGGTTCAGAATGCTCTTAACCATATGAAATCTGGCAAGACTCCCTGTTCAGACAGCATCAAAACAGAAATGATTAATGCTTTAGAAGAATACGGAATAGATAAAGTTACCAGACTGCTGAATACAATATATGATACTGGAGATATACCTCATGAATTATGTAACTTTATTTATTGCAATCTCAAAGAAATCAGAAGCCTTGGAATGTGATCAACATCGAACTATTAGTATAATGTGTCACATCACGAAGATTTCGCTTAGAATTATCATGCAAAGAGTGAGGAAGAAAATACAACCTGAAATAGGAGAACAACGTGGGTTTGTTGAAGGCAAGGGTACAGTTAATGCTGTGTATATACTGAGAACAATAATTGAACGTTCTATTGAAGTAAACAAAGATCTACACCTTTGCTTTATTGACTACACAAAGGCTTTTGATAAAGTGACACATGTCGACATGATAAGGATGCTAGAAGATCTACAAATTGATGGAAAAGACCTTTATCTTGTAAAAAAAAAATACAAGTATACTGGAAACAACAAGCTTCCATAAGAACTGATAATGAAGTAGGTCAATATCAGCCTATTAAGAAAGGTGTGAGACAGGGATGTGTAATGTGTCCAGATCTGTTTTCCATGTACAGTGAAAATGTTTTCAGAAATGTAGAAGATAGGAAAGGAATCAACATTGGAGAAGAAACATCAATAATATTACATATGTGGATGATACTGTATTGACTGCAGACAATGAGTAGGATTTGCAACATTTAGTAGATGCTGTTGTTGCACACAGTGAACAACAAAAGTTAGAATTGAATAGTAAGAAGACACAGATTATGGTCGTCACTGGGAACATGGAAATACCACAATGTAATAATACAAGTAAATGGGCATATTCCTAAACAAGTGAATCAGTACAGTTATCTTGGAACAGTCATAAAATCTGATGGGACATGCCTTGAAGAAATTAGAATAAGAATTGCCATTGCAAAGGTAGCCGTTTGCAAGATGAAAAGCATACTGACCAATAAAAAGATATCAATTGAAACGAGAACAAGAGTGTTGAAGTGCTACATAGAACCTGTACTATTGTATGGATGTGAAGCGTGGACAATGAGCAGACAAGCTGAAAAACATCTGATGGCTGTGGAAATGTGGTTTCTGGGGAAATTGCAAAGAATACCACGGACAGCCAGAAAAACAAATGAACAAGTCCTCCAAGAAACAAATGACGGTCATAAACTGATTAGAGACATTATTAGACGTAGACGTAGACAGTCAAAATTTTGTGGACATTTTATGAGAAGAAATGAATTGGAGAACTTGGTGACAACTGGCAAGATCAAAGGGAAGAGACCAAGAGGAAGACTGAGAAGTAAATACCTGGATGGCTTGGCCACGTGGCCTGGTCGAGACAGAAACACGGAGCTGATCCATGACTCTGGTGATTGAGTGAGAGATGGCAAAACATGATCGCCCACACTTATCGGCATGGCATATGATAGATGGATGGATGGTGTTTTGTATATTTTGAGTTTGAAATGTATTTTATTGACCAGTATATGGTAATTTATTTACCAGTATATGGTAATCTGTCTACATGTGCACATTTACAAGCTATTACATCATGTAGAAATGTTCTAAATTTCTTATTAATATAGTAATATCTTCACTTTACAGTTATATCTTCACTCTACAGTTATATCTTCACTGTATAGTTATATCTTCACTCTGCAGTTATATCTTCACTCTATAGTTATATCTTCATTCTACAGTTATATCTTCACTCTACAGTTATATCTTCACTCTACAGTTATATCTTCACTCTACAGTTATATCTTCACTCTGCAGTTATATCTTCACTCTGCAGTTATATCTTCACTCTACAGTTATATCTTCACTCTGCAGTTATATCTTCACTCTACAGTTATATCTTCACTCTACAGTTATATCTTCACTCTACAGTTATATCTTCACTCTACAGTTATATCTTCACTCTACAGTTATATCTTCACTCTACAGTTACATCTACACTCTACAGTTATATCTTCACTCTACATTTATATCTTCACTCTACAGTTATATCTTCACTCTACAGTTATATCTTCACTCTACAGTTATATCTTCACTCTACAGTTATATCTTCACTCTACAGTTAAATCTTCACTCTACAGTTATATCTTCACTCTACAGTTATATCTTCACTCTACAGTTATATCTTCACTCTGCAGTTATATCTTTCATTCATTTATTCAGTAGCATGTCCTTTGCAGAACCTTGCTCCCATAACAACCGTTTGGAAAACTTCTCGGTCATAAACAAAATGTCCCGCATCTGATACACCCATCTGAAGATCATCCGCCACATCCTACACCCATCTTCTCTTTGGCCTTCCTCTTCCTCTCTTCCCAGACAATGCCCCTCCATGATTGTTCTCTCCAAACTTCCATGACGTTTCAAGTGACCACAATATTTAAATTTTCTGTTTTATCGTCTTTCACAGCCAACCTTCTTCAATATTCATTTGGATTCATTTGTTCTTTTCTGTATCCGATATATTCTTAGAGCCCATCTATAACATTTATATTCAAAGGCATTTATGCGCTGTTCAGCTTGTTTAGTAGGTGTCCAGGTATCACAGGCGTATGTTGCAATGGGAAATATGCATGCTCTTAAAAATCTAATTTTTGTAGTTCTGTCTGTCCCCCTCCACAATTTATTCAGTTGTTTTAGTTTTCTTTACTCTGTAGTTATATCTTCACTTTATAGTTATATATTCACTCTACAGTTATGTCTTCATATTGTAGTATTTTCACTCTACAGTTATATCCACACTTTACAGTTATACCTTCACTTTATAGTTAAATCTTCACATGACAATTATATCTTCACTCTACAGTTATATCTTCACTCTACAGTTATATCTTCACTCTACAGTTATATCTTCACTCTATAGTTATATCTTCACTCTATAGCTATATCTTCACTCTACAGTTATATCTTCACTCTATAGCTTTATCTTCACTCTTATATCTTCGCTCTACAGTTACATCTTCACTTTACAGTTATATCTTCACTCTACAGTTATATATTCACTTTACAGTTATATCTTCACTTTACAGTTATATCTTCACTTTACAGTTATATCTTCACTTTATAGTTATATCTTCATTTTACTGTTATGTTTTCACATTATAGTTATATCTTCACTTTATAGTATATTTTCACATTATAGTTATATCCACTGTAGTAACAGAGAGTGCACAGAAAGGACTCTCCTTGAATATCAAGAAAACAGTAACAATGGTAATATCAAAGAAAATGGTGACACCAAAATGTGACATAGAAATAGAAGGAAAAATTCTTGACCAAGTGGATAATTTTAGATACCTAGGGACATTTATAACATCAGATGGAAGATGTACAACCGAGATTAAGAGCATAATAGGGCAAGCAAAAGCCGCATTTCAGAAGATGAAGTGTATCTTGTGCAATAGGTCACTATCAATGAATGAAAGAAAGAGAGTGCTGAAATGCTATAGAACCAGTTTTGCTGTATGGCAGTGAATCTTGGAATGTAAATGAACAAATTAAGAAGAAATTAGAAGCAACAGAGATTTGGTTCCTGAGACGAATGTTGAGAATTCCTTGGACTGCCAGAGTAACTAACAACGATTGCCTGAAACAGGCTAATGAAACTAGAACACTATATACAACAATAAGAAAGAGACAAACATCTTTCTTTGGTCATGTAATGAAAAGAGAGGCATTGGAGAACATCGTGACAACTGGAAAGATCGAGGGGAAGAGAGGCAGAGGCAGACCAAGAAAAATGATGCTGGATGGATTGAGACGGTGGCACGGAGGAATATCAGCAGCAGAGTTGATCCAGAAAACCAAAGACCGAGATCCGTGGAGAGCCATGAACGCCTACGCCAGCTGGCAGGGCACTTGATGATGATGATGATGAGTTATATCCACACTTTACAGTTATATCTTCACTTTATAGTAATATCTTCACTCTACAGTTATATCCACACTTTACAGTTATATCTTCACTCTACAGTTATATCTTCACTCTACAGAGAATGATGCTGCATGGAGTGACCAGAGGATGTAGCTAACACTCCAAACTCCCAGGAAAGGTCAGACAGACACACAGTCAGACTGCTTCTGGTACCATTAGTATTGGGATCCCAGGAAGGTTAACCCGGTCAACAAATGCCCGCAGAAGTCGGGTGTGTCGGCCTAATGGGCAAGAACGCAGCTCTACTGTAAACAGGCACATCGCAATCACGTCAAAAAAAAAAAAAAAAAACTCCAGATGAACGCAGAAGAAGAAGTATTGGGACTCTTCACTGGCTGTTGCAGATGAGGACAGAGCACGCAGGGAATGTTCCAAGTACTGGAATGTTGGTGCTTAACTCATCTCAACTTGAGATGAAGTTAAAGAGAGTTAAAGACTGATTGGATCAGATAGGTGTCTATACTATGTATGATTGGATCAGATAGGTGTCTATACTATGTATGATTGGATCAGATAGGTGTCTATACTATGTACAAAGATTGCCTCTGTAACACAGTGACTAGCACATTGCTGGCTGCTATTTTTCAAATTTCCATAGAGGTGGGAATGTTTGTAAACCTCACCTGGGCTGTCAGGTCGGCCTAGCCTAAACTGGACACCAGGAGGTGTTCTGGGGAGTCAAGGGCAGCCGGCTTGAGACTGACCACAACTCACGTCCAGTGTAGACTGGTCTATACAAATATGGGGGATAGCATTATGTACCCAGGACTCCTCCAGATGTGTAAAAGTTATCTTTACTTCTGTTTTCTTTTTTTTAAATATTTCAGCTGCTGTTGATGTACTAGGCAAGTTTTACGTTCAGTTGTTTGCCATTGCTTTCTGAACGACTGGCTCACATACCCCTGTAAGTTACCAGCGCGGCGTGATCCGCTGTTGAATCTTGTGCAGCTGTTTTTCCCATGTGGATATACAGGATTACGAACAGCATCGTTAACCCCTTGGCCAGGGAGATCGTCTTTACTTCTTACTTTTTAATAATATATTTCTATAAGAAATGTCCATGCTAATTACGACATATGTGTGTGATTTAGTTTCTGACACTAATTAAGGTTCTTGTGCTCTTTCACCCTGCGAGGTTGGCCTGTGAATGGCAAGAAGAAATTGCTGACATTAAGAAAAGCAGGAATTTGGCAGTACTATTGGGGACAAAGTGACCTGGAGCCATTCAAGGCACGCAGATTTGGGACAGAAGGGGCGTATTGACCCCGGGAGAATATGTTTTGATAGGCTGTGTTGTGAATTCATGATGCTGTGTGTAGTGTGTTCTCTTAGCGCATGCGCAGCACACCTTAGAGCATGCGCAGCGCACTTTGGCGCAGACACAACACGGCTACATGTGTGTGTGAACTGCCGGGTCGTATCCACATGCATGTTTGATGGTTAGATGGTCCAGGCAGGCTGTACAAATTGGCGGGAGTTTGGTTCAGATTTAAAGACGCTGTGTTTCCCCTGTAGAAACTGGGCTTGTCATCATGTTATGATATTGACGAGGCAGGTCGGGGGCACACGTTTCTCACACAAAACGAAGATTTAGGGATATATGAGGCATAGAACTAGAACATTCAACCTTGTTGTATCAGTGGTATACATTTTTGATCCACTGATAGTTACTCGGTGACTTAATGGCTGTGTGTTTCTTTTATATGTGATATATACACATACCCATTTAATTGTTGATAGATAGTCGGCCATTTGATTATAACAATGTTGTTTTTGTATGTACACATACATGTTCAGCAGGGCAGACATAAAAATAGATATATACTTGTCTGTTCTTATATACCTGCATGCATAGTAGAATGCGCACTGTATGCGCACACACACACATTCTAATCCATACATACTTACATATGTGCGTTCAATTACATGGTGTATGCTCATATATGCCAATTAACAGACATACCCACGTACAAAACACACCTACGTACAAAATATACATACATACATGCATGCACACACATATACTATGATGCATAAGATATAATAACGTAACATTGCAAACATACAGACAAAGCTACACACATACTGCCGCCATTTCTGAACACATAGTCGACCATCAGAAGACTGATGTCACTGGTACATGCTGAAGGTGGCACTCCACAGGGGCTCTGAGCACTTATGTACTAGTACGAGAGCTATTCAAACATCAGCCACCTTTCTCTGTGATCTCTAACGGTATGGCAACTATTTCTCCATGATCTCTAACAATGTGGCAACTATTTCTCCATGATCTCTAACAGTGTGGCAACTATTTCTCCATGATCTTTAACAGTGTGGCAACTATTTCTCCATGATCTCTAACAGTGTGGCAACTATTTCTCCATGATCTCTAGCAATGTGGCAACTATTTCTCCATATCTCTAACAGTGTGGCAACTATTTCTCCATATCTCTAACAGTGTGGCAACTATTTCTCCATGATCTCTAACAGTGTGGCAACTATTTCTCCATGATCTTTAACAGTGTGGCAACAATTTCTCCATATCTCTAACAATGTGACAACTATTTCTCCATGATCTCTAACAGTGTGGCAACTATTTCTCTGTGTTCTCTAACAGTGTGGCAACTATTTCTCTGTGTTCTCTAACAGTGTGGCAACTATTTCTCTGTGTTCTCTAACAGTGTGGCAACTATTTCTCTGTGATCTCTAACAGTGTGGCAATTATTTCTCTGTGTTCTCTAACAGTGTGGCAACTATTTTTCTGTGATCTCTAACAGTGTGGCAACTATATCACCATGATCTCTAACAGTGTGGCAACTATTTCTCTGTGATCTCTAACAGTGTGGCAAATATTTCTCTGTGTTCTCTAACAGTGTGGCAACTATTTTTCTGTGATCTCTAACAGAGTGGCAATTATTTCTCTGTGTTCTCTAACAGTGTGGCAACTATATCACCATGATCTCTAACAGTGTGGCAACTATTTCTCTGTGTTCTCTAACAGTGTGGCAACTATTTCTCTGTGATATCTAACAGTGTGGCAATTATTTCTCTGTGTTCTCTAACCATGTGGCAACTATTTCTCTGTGATCTCTAACAGTGTGGCAACTATATCACCATGATCTCTAACAATGTGGCAACTATATCACAATGATCTGTAACAGTGTGACAACTATTTCTCTGTGACCTCTAACAGAGTGGCAACTATTTCTCTGTGTCCTCTAATAATGTGGCAACTATTTGTCAGTGACCTCTAACAATGTTGCAACTATTTCTCTGTCATCTTTAACAGCTATTTGCAACTATTTGTCTGTGACCTATAACAGTGTGGCAACTATTTCTTTATGATCTCTATCAGTGTGGCAACTATTTCTCTGTGTCCTCTAATAATGTGGCAACTATTTGTCTGTGACCTCTAACAGTGTGGCAACTACTTCTTTATGATCTCTAACAGTGTGGCAACTATTTCTCTGTGACCTCTAACAGTGTGGCAACTATTTCTCTATGATCTCTAACAGTGTGGCAACTATTTCTCCATATCTCTAACAGTGGCAACTATTTCTCTATGATCTCTAACAGTGTGGCAACTATTTCTCCATATCTCTAACAGTGGCAACTATTTCTCTGTGACCTCTAATAATGTGGCAACTATTTGTCTGTGACCTCTAACAGTGTGGCAACTATTTCTTTATGATCTCTATCAGTGTGGCAACTATTTCTCTGTGTCCTCTAATAATGTGGCAACTATTTGTCAGTGACCTCTAACAGTATTGCAACTATTTCTCTGTCATCTTTAACAGCTATTTGCAACTATTTAGCAACTTTTTGTCTGTGACCTCTAACAGTGTGGCAACTATTTCTTTTTGATCTCTATCAGTGTGGCAACTATTTCTCTGTGTCCTCTAATAATGTGGCAACTATTTGTCTGTGACCTCTATCAGTGTGGCAACTATTTCTTTATGATCTCTAACAGTGTGGCAACTATTTCTTTATGACCTCTATCAGTGTGGCAACTATTTCTTTATGACCTCTATCTGTGTGGCAACTATTTCTTTATGATCTATAACAGTGTGGCAACTATTTCTTTATGATCTCTAACAGTGTGGCAACTATTTCTTTATGACCTCTATCAGTGTGGCAACTATTTCTTTATGACCTCTAACAGTGTGGCAACTATTTCTTTATGACCTCTAACAGTGTGGCAACTATTTGTCTGTGACCTCTAACAGTGTGGCAACTATTTCTCTGTCATCTTTAACAGCGTGACAACAATATGCCTGACAACATAAAATGCCACCAGCTCCATACACTACACCAGACACGTGCAGAAGGCATCATGGAACCCTACTCCATGTCATGTCCTGTGTTGTGTGTTATAATTAGGATATATCACCTGCGTTATCGTGTCAGGTATATAATCAGTTCATTGTTTATGTCTTTTCTGTCATTATATTATGTCTGCTGTGCTTCCCAGGTCCTGCCTTTCCTGGTCTACTGTCCTGATTCTTGTCCTCACTCCCTCAAATATTGAATACACATCACCAATTATAATTGTGGCCTTTGCTGATTTATATTCAGTTTTCTTCTTCTTCTTCTTCTTCTTCTTCTTCTTCTTCTTCTTCTTCTTCTTCTTCTTCTTCTTCTTCTTCTGCGAGAGAGAAAGTGTGAATGATTTAGTGCAGTGATTCTCAACCTTTTTTGGCCCATGCACCCCTTCGCCATATGTTCAGAATGTCATTCCCCCTCTTTCGTATTTCCTTCCCATAAATCCCCCCACCCCCTTTTCCTACACAGTATATGTAAAAATGGAAGCTAAATTTAATAACATATACTAGAACAAGTCTAGATAAAATGTTATTTGTGGGTCTACTTACATTATAAACTGAATTTCAGAAGGGCAAGAAGTACAGAACCATAAAGTATAGAGGGAAAACAATATCAAATAATTGGTTCTTGTATTAACGCGATCTTAAAATAATCTTAATTCTCTCCTTTCCTCCCCCCCCCCCCCCCACCATAAAATTCCCCACCAGTTGAGAACCACTGATTTAGTGTTTGTGACTGAGTGGGTATATGTGTTTGTGTATAAGGATGGGTGTGTGACTGTTGAAGTACGACTGTGTGAGTATTTGTGTATTTGCGCATGTGAAAGTGTGTGTGTGTGTGTCAATTATGTGTGTATGGAAAGGAGTATATGTGGTGCCTTGCTGTATGTATGAATTAGGATAAATGGGAGTGAAAGAGAGTGTTAGTTTGTTAGTCGCTGTTCCAACTTCAGGGCAACGGGTCGTCCCCATTATGCTTTGTTCCTGTGCCAGTGAATATCACACAAAATGCTCCTCACTGCCCAATGTGAAAAGTGGAAAAGACAGGAGTCTTAGCAAGCCAACAGCCCACACAGGTACACTGCATAATGCCGCTGCCAGAATGCCAACACAAAAGTCCTCCATGAAAAATACAGTTCTTCGTCGAGAGTGTTATGGATAAGTAAACTTTTGTTAGTGTGTTTGTGATTGAGAGCAAATATATGAGTATGTGAGGGAGTATTTTATGAGTGGGTGCATAACTGTGAGAATTTGTGTAAATGATTAAGTATGTACGCAGGATTGTATGTACGTGTTTATGGACATGCATACACATGTATTTGTCTCTCCTGTCTCATAACATGGTAATATGCATCGTTTAAATTTATAACATTCATTTGAGAATATTGTTTTCCTATGTGAATGTAATACGTACAATTGATGTACGAAAGATGATTGTTTTCCTATGTGAATGTAATACGTACAATTGATGTACGAACAATATTGTTTTCCTATGTGAATGTAATACGTACAATTGATGTACGAACAATATTGTTTTCCTATGTGAATGTAATACGTACAATTGATGTACGAAAGATGATTGTTTTCCTATGTGAATGTAATACGTACAATTGATGTACGAACAATATTGTTTTCCTATGTGAATGTAATATGTACAATTGATGTACGAACAATATTGTTTTCCTATGTGAATGTAATACGTACAATTGATGTACGAAAGATGATTGTTTTCCTATGTGAATGTAATACGTACAATTGATGTACGAACAATATTGTTTTCCTATGTGAATGTAATACGTACAATTGATGTACGAACAATATTGTTTTCCTATGTGAATGTAATACGTACAATTGATGTACGAAAGATGATTGTTTTCCTATGTGAATGTAATACGTACAATTGATGTACGAACAATATTGTTTTCCTATGTGAATGTAATATGTACAATTGATGTACGAACAATATTGTTTTCCTATGTGAATGTAATACGTACAATTGATGTACGAAAGATGATTGTTTTCCTATGTGAATGTAATACGTACAATTGATGTACGAACAATATTGTTTTCCTATGTGAATGTAATATGTACAATTGATGTACGAACAATATTGTTTTCCTATGTGAATGTAATACGTACAATTGATGTACGAAAGATGAGCCTGCATGCCCAGTTTGTGACCCTTTGAAAATAAAGTTCAATTATACATATATTTAAAGTTCAATTATACATATATTTAAAGTTCAATTATACATATATTCGTACATGGACAACACAAATATGGACTTCTCTAGATGCTGGTCCCATCCAGGGGAATGACAACTGAGTGTTCATAGAATGCCAACCTGTCATAGCTGTCATGTGGTATAGACTGTCTGTCAGTGAAGTTGGGCAGCTGATTGTTCACAACACTGCGATATATATGTGCTTCAACTGGCTTCTGGATGTCCTTGATTAACTCTTACTGAACTCAGTTGTTTCATGGACTCACTCTGAGATGAACTCTTTCAGTTTCAGACAGCTGTTACATGAACTCTATGATTGTGTGACTTTTTAAGTTCTAACTTCCTACAATAAGTCACTGAGTGATTGACGTTTTTTGTTTCATGGATTCAGTTGAATATTGTCACACAGTTCATATTATCTTGGTTAATGAATTGGTGTATACAAATTACATTCTCATAAGTTAATGAATTTATTTGAACAAATTCACATTTTCTAGGTTAATGAATTCACTTAAACAAAGATCACACTGTTCACATTCTCTAGGTTAATCTTCTTCTTTCGTTCGCTTGAAATATGTCTATATCTGCAATGTCGTCTCTTGCATGAATTGAACTGTTTTTTTCAGTTCACACAGTGGTCCATAGAGTTTATCTTCCACTGTCGTCTCTCTAGGCCAGAAGGTTTGCCTAGATATGTTATATTTTGGGCAGTCTTGGAGTATGTGCTCTGCTGTTTGCGACGCCAATCCACATGTGCACATGGCTGTTTCACCAATCTTGAATTTTGTATACATGTGGTTGCGTAATCTATTGTGTCCTGTTCTGAGGCGCAGAATAATGACTTGTTCTGGTCTGTCCATAATGTGGTAGTCATCTTGAGCAGGTTTTGGTGGCTTTCTGACTGATTTGATCATTCTTTTCTTTTGGTGGTATGTAACGGGCACATCAGGCTGTTCCTCTTTGGCTCCTTCCTTAGCCAATTGATCAGCTCTGTCGTTTCCGGGTACTCCACAGTGGGATGGTATCCACTGTATGGTGACTTTATGCTGACTGCTAAGTTCAGAAAGTAGTGTCCTTAGTACTGGCAATTTCCCAGAGAGGAGCGCCTCGAGTACTGATTTTGCATCTGTTAGTAGCACCACAGGTTGTGTACCATTGCTGTTATTTAGTAATTTCTCTGTTGCTATCTTGATTGCCTCAATTTCGGCATCATAGTTATGGCAGTACTTTCCTGTCGGTACTCTGGCTGTGTCCCTAGTATTATTTGGGTATTCTATGTACACTCCCGCTCCTCCGTTTCGAACAGCATTTTGTGCTGACCCATCTGTGTAGACTCGGATCCAGAGGTCCTGTGGGTATTCTTCATCAAGGAAGCTGAGAGTGGCTGTTCTGCGCTGCACACTGTTCTGTTCTTCCTTGTCAAATATTCCTCTCACTTTTGTCTGGATTTGTAACGATAGTCTATGCTCATCTTTCCATGGAGTTCGCTCTGGAATAGTTGTCAGGGGGATACCAACTGTGGGCAGATCAGTGGTTTCTCTGCAGAGTCGTTTGGCCTGGTGGATAAAACTACTTCTTTTCAACCGCCCCATAGCTAGGTTTTCAAATCTGTTCTTCATAGGGTGGCCTGGCAAGCTGAGGAACTTTTCTGCTTGTATTAGCGTTTTCGTATCTCTGCGCTCACTCAGTGCCTGTGTCCTCCCCATCTTCTCCATTTCCACTATAGGGGTTGATCTCATCCCTCCTGTGGTGACTCTAAGTGCTTGATTTTGCACCTTGTCCAGCTCTTGTAGTGTGGTATTTGATGCTGAACACCACGCAGTTGACCCATATTCCAGGTGTGGTCGTATGCTCTGTTGGTAAACTTTGCTAAGTATTTTCGTACTGGCTCCCCATGTGGTTCCACTTAGCTTTCTCAGGATGGCTATTTTCCTTCTGGCTTTTGCTACTGCTTTGTTGATGTGCTTTCTCCATGTCAGCTTGCCATCAAATGTTACTCCAAGGTATGTTGGTTCTTTATCTTCTCTTAGGGGTGTTCCATTTATCTGGATGGTCCCTGCCTTTTGTTTTGGAGAGAGGGTAAATAGGGTGGTGCTGCACTTGTCAGTGTTTATGCTGACACACCATCTATTTGCCCATGCAGCAAATGTATCTACAGCTCTTTGTAGCAATCTGGTGGCCACTGATGCATATTCATTTGTGCTCCATAGAACCAGGTCATCGGCGTACATTGCCGCTTTAATTCCATGCGGTAGGTGAGCAACAAGATCATTGATGAAGATTAGAAAAAGTGTGGGGGACAAGACTCCGCCCTGGGGGACACCGTGACGCAGTAGTACTTTCTTGCTTTTGAGTCCGTCTATCTGTACTCGGGCTCTTCTGTTGTGCAAGTATGCTTTCACCCATTTGTACATTCTTCCATTGACTTTGCAGTTTCTCAGTTTCTTCATCAGACCTTCTTTCCAGACTTTGTCAAAGGCTTTCTTCAGATCTATCCATGCCGCAAGCACCAGCTTCTTCTCTTGGAATGCATCCTCAATTTCTTGAGAGAGGTAGGTTGTCTGATCTTCCGTAGAGTAGCACTGCCTAAAGCCAGCCTGCTGTGGCACAAGGATGTTTTTACTTTCAATGTACCACTGCAGTCTGTGATTGATGATGCGCTCCAGTGTTTTGCAGAGACAGCTGGTGAGGCTAATTGGTCTGTAGCTAGAGGCAATGGAACCATCTTTCCCTGATTTTAGGAGAGGTATCATGATTGCTTCTCTCCAGGCTTGTGGAACACTGCCTAAGGTCCAGCTGTTATTGAAGATCTGCAACAGCTTTGTTTTGGCCTCTGTTCCTAGGTTCCTGATCATTTCATTGGAGATACCATCAGCTCCTGGTGACTTTCTCATTTTCAGTTTTGATATGGCTAGCTCCAGTTCGCTGATTGTGATGGGTGCCTCCAGAACCTCATGTACTATTTCCTTCTGTCCTGTATGTTGTCGTTTCTCTCGAATCTCTTGTTGTTTCTCTGGACTAATTTTGATATTGCTATCTTGTGCGAACGAGTCCGCAAAATGGTCAGCTGCTTGCTTTCTTGTTAAGATTTTTCCATCTTTATGTAGTGCAATTTTTGAGTTTCTCCCTGTGCCCTCGTCATTAAGCTGTTTTATTAGCTTCCACAATTTCCTTGTGTCTCTTTCAAAGTTCAGAGACTCCGTTTTCTCCTGCCAGCTTTTCCGTCTAGCCTGCAGCTTGGCCCTTTGAAATTTGGCTTTTGCATGCTGGAATTTATTGTGGTGCTCTTGGCTGGGTGTGGCCTCTGCTTGCTTTCTACACACTTCAACATCATTATGCAACTGTTCCAGTTCACTACTCCAGTAGGGTTTATATTGTTTACGGGCTCCTCTTGGTACTGTTTCTCGCGCTGCCTGTAGTATGCATTTCCCAAACTCTTCAACTGCTTTATTTATGTCTTTCTCAGTGTTCAGGTTTCTAACCAGTATGCTGGTGCGATGCTTATACATTGCCCAGTCTGCTTTCTTGTAGTTCCACCTCGAGAGGGTGCTGCTTTCACTTACAAGCTCATTTTCTACGGTTAGAAAGACTGGCCGATGGTCACTGCCACCAAGTTGTTTCCCAACAGTTCGTGTAATGTTCCACTCCAGGTCTGGTGAATGAAAAGCCAGGTCAGGTGTAGTTGTAGAGTGCCATGATCTCGAGTAGAAAGTATGTGGGTCGGACAGCTTGTTAATCAACATGAATCTATTCTCATCCTGCCAGTCTTCCAGTCTCTCTCCTCTCTGGTCCATGTGATCATAGCCCCAGCTCTGCGAGTGGCTGTTGAAATCGCCACACACAATCATTTTTTCTTTTAGTGGTAGAGTGTCCAGTGCCTGTGGGCGGTCACTTGGACAGTAGTAATTGATCAGATGTAGATCTGTATTACCTGTCTTAAGTTTAAGTGTCTGATACTCAGCCCCTTCCATGTAGACTTTGATTTGGGAAGCCATGATGTTATTTCTTACAAGGGTCAGTATCCCACCTTTTCGCCTGTTCTTTCGGTCAGATCGGTAACACTGGTAGCCTCTGATTTTGAAGGCTATATTTTCATTGAGGTGAGTTTCTTGCAAGCAACATATGCTTACTTTTTCTTGGTCCAAGATTTTTTCTAATTCTATTTTTTTGTTGCTGACTCCCTCCGCATTCCAGTGCATTATTTTAAGTCTTAGTTTAGTATGGCCAGCTGTTCTATTCTCATGTCCCCTGGCTCCACAGGACATCTGAGAAGGACCTCCAGTAGTTGGGGTTGGACCCTTTCGAGACATAGGGCCCGGCACTGCACCTGCCTGGGGGTCCAAAGCAGGGCGAGCACCATAACGATTAGCAGTAGTCGACATATTCCATTTTGCGTGATTGCGTGGCATCCTGATTTCTGTGGTGCGCCTCTTGGCTGGTTGCCTCCGTCTTCAGCACCTTTCTTTGCTAGAGCAGACTGTGGTCTCACTCGAGTGTAGATGTGTACGCGCGCACACACCTGTCTGCGCATGCATGTACGTGCATACACATCTAGAGCATACTGGTTATTTTCCGGCGCCAGAGACTCGCCGTCGCCCCTTCTCCTGTTAGTTTAAACAGGCCCGCCACGTGAAGGCCAGGAGTTGGACTTTTGCTGCATAGGTTATGTATTCACGAGCCATTGAGGTATTTGAGCAATGTTGGGCGCTCACCCCAACACCGCGCCTCGGCTACATACAGCAACATTTGGAACCCTCTAGGTTAATGAATTCACTTGAACAAAATCATCGTCTGTAAGTTATTGAATTCACTTCATCAATGTCACACTGTTCACATCCTCTCGAATGATGAATTCACATTAACAACATCACAATATTCATATTCTGTAGATTGATGAATTCACTTGAACAAAGTCACACTGTTCACGAATTATAGGGCAATGAACTCACATGAACAACATCGCGCTGTAAACATTCTCTAGGTTTTCACTTGAACAAAATCCGATATTTCACACTCTGTGTTCGGTGCTGTTTGGCTCCATACTTTTCTGGCAGTTTTTGAAGCCTCACTGATGATTATCATGAAAAAGACCAGCTGTTTTTCTCTCATTTCTGTTGCAAATGTGTGGCCGACTGAGGCCTGTCATTGGCCAGAATTGTAGGCTGAGACTGGAAACTAGTCTGACCTTAAACGTGTCCTGCGGGGCATAACGCCCTAACACCCACACCAGCTCTTGCATCCAGACTTGCTTGTGAAGACACAGGGCCACGGCCAGCTTCATGCACTGCAGTTTTCTGTGTTTGATTTCTCCCATTGCTACAGTTGCCACTGCAGTTTTCTGTATTTGAATTTTCCCTTGTCTACAGTTGCCACTGCAGTTTTCTGTATTTGAATTTTCCCTTGTCTACAGTTGCCACTGCAGTTTTCTGTATTTGAATTTTCCCTTGTCTACAGTTGCCACTGCAGTTTTCTGTATTTGAATTTTCCCTTGTCTACAGTTGCCACTGCAGTTTTCTGTATTTGAATTTTCCCTTGTCTACAGTTGCCACTGCAGTTTTCTGTATTTGAATTTTCCCTTGTCTACAGTTGCCACTGCAGTTTTCTGTATTTGAATTTTCCCTTGTCTACAGTTGCCACTGCAGTTTTCTGTATTTGAATTTTCCCTTGTCTACAGTTGCCACTGCAGTTTTCTGTATTTGAATTTTCCCTTGTCTACAGTTGCCACTGCAGTTTTCTGTATTTGAATTTTCCCTTGTCTACAGTTGCCACTGCAGTTTTCTGTATTTGAATTTTCCCTTGTCTACAGTTGCCACTGCAGTTTTCTGTATTTGAATTTTCCCTTGTCTACAGTTGCCACTGCAGTTTTCTGTATTTGAATTTTCCCTTGTCTACAGTTGCCACTGCAGTTTTCTGTATTTGAATTTTCCCTTGTCTACAGTTGCCACTGCAGTTTTCTGTATTTGAATTTTCCCTTGTCTACAGTTGCCACTGCAGTTTTCTGTATTTGAATTTTCCCTTGACTACAGTTGCCACTGCAGTTTTCTGTATTTGAATTTTCCCTTGTCTACAGTTGCCACTGCAGTTTTCTGTATTTGAATTTTCCCTTGTCTACAGTTGCCACTGCAGTTTTCTGTATTTGAATTTTCCCTTGACTACAGTTGCCACTGCAGTTTTCTGTATTTGAATTTTCCCTTGTCTACAGTTGCCACTGCAGTTTTCTGTGTTTGAATTTTCCCTTGTCTACAGTTGCCACTGCAGTTTTCTGTATTTGAATTTTCCCTTGTCTACAGTTGCCACTGCAGTTTTCTGTGTTTGAATTTTCCCTTGTCTACAGTTGCCACTGCAGTTTTCTGTGTTTGAATTTTCCCTTGTCTACAGTTGCCACTGCAGTTTTCTGTATTTGAATTTTCCCTTGTCTACAGTTGCCATTGGTTTTATGAACTAATTCTGCTGCTGGTTCTCAGTCTCTTTAAGCAATGGCTGTATCCTTTTCTCTATATATTCTTTTTCTTACAGTCTTAAGTCATGTGGCGTTGGTGATTATATCTGTACATAATCTTCTGTAAGTCATGTGGCGTTGGTGATTATGTCTGTACATAATCTTTTGTCTCGACTACTGTCAGTTATTTATGATACTGACATTCTTCCATGACATAATGTCAAACTGTCCAACCTCTTCTTTCTTCCTCCTCCCCTACATCTTTCCTATTGTCACAACCACTTGCAATTTTCCCCTTCATTTCTTATAATGGCATAATGTCAAACTGTCCAACCTCTTCTTTCTTCCTCCTCCCCTACATCTTTCCTATTGTCACAACCACCTGCAATTTTCCCCTCCTCATGACACGCCTGCAGAATGTGGATTGTCCTCTTCTGATGCCAGTAACCAGTTCTTTTTGTGAGTGAACTTATTTAAAGTTATCTTCATTGCTCGTTCTATCTGTCCAGTGTTCTCATCATTCTTCCATGAAACCACACATTCAGAGCTTCCATACTGTTCTTCACTTTATGCTACTTGTCTGTCAGTCTCTTTTATACATCAGCATTTGCTCAATACAGCCCTTCAGAACTCTGTGTCTGACCTCAGTTGACAAATGTACATTGTAGAGAGTACTGCTTTTATGCGTGCTTCCATATATGATCTGGCTCTAAGCCTTCAATTAGTCGCTTCTACCTGACTCTAAGGTCCAATAATACCTTCACTTCATCTCTTCTACCTGACTCTAAGGTCCATTAATACCTTCACCTCATCTCTTCTACCTGACTCTAAGGTCCATTAATACCTTCACCTCATCTCTTCTACCTGACTCTAAGGTCCATTAATACCTTCACTTCATCTCTTCTACCTGACTCTAAGGTCCATTAATACCTTCACTTCATCTCTTCTACCTGACTCTAAGGTCCATTAATACCTTCAGCTCATCTCTTCTACCTGACTCTAAGGTCCATTAATACCTTCACTTCATCTCTTCTACCTGACTCTAAGGTCCATTAATACCTTCAGCTCATCTCTTCTACCTGACTCTAAGGTCCATTAATACCTTCAGCTCATCTCTTCCACCTGACTCTAAGGTCCATTAATACTTTCACTTCATCTCTTCCACCTGACTCTAAGGTTCATTAATACCTTCAGCTCATCTCTTCCACATGACTCTAAGCTCTATTAATACCTTCAGCTCATATCTTTCACATAACTCTAAGGTCCATTAATACATTCAGCTCATCTCTTCCACATAACTCTAAGGTCTATTAATACCTTCAGCTCATATCTTCCACATAACTCTAAGGTCCATTAATACATTCAGCTCATATCTTCCACATAACTCTAAGGTCCATTAATACATTCAGCTCATATCTTCCACATAACTCTAAGGTTCATTAATACATTCAGCTCATATCTTCCACATAACTCTAAGGTCCATTAATACCTTCACTTCATCTCTTCCACCTGACTCTAATGTTCATTAATACCTTCAGCTCATCTCTTCCACATGACTCTAAGGTCTATTAATACCTTCAGCTCATCTCTTCCACATAACTCTAAGGTCCATTAATACATTCAGCTCATCTCTTCCACATGACTCTAAGGTCCATTAATACCTTCTCATGTATTTCAGGTTCTTCTGTGGTTCATGAAGGTCCTGTATTCATGACTTTCATATTTCTCTAAGGTGTCCTAATGCTCTATATTCAGTTCTTTCACAATAATCTAAAGTGCTCTAATGTCTAATATTGAATTCATTCACATGTCTGTAACATGAACTAGTGTTGTATTATCTGCATGGTAGCATAGACAAAACCAGACTGTAATACACCATAGAACCAGACTGTGAGATATAATCTTTATATGTATGACAGAAGTGGACAGAGAAAATAATACTGTAACATATCGCTATATGTATGACAGACGTGGACAGAGAAAATTATACTGTAAGATATCGCTATATGTATGACAGACGTGGACAGAGAAAATCAGACTGAGATATCGCTATATGTATGTCAGAAAGGGACAGAGAAAATCGTACTGTAAGAAAACACTATATGTATGACAGAAGTGGACAGAGAAAATCAGACTGTAAGATATCGCTATATGTATGACAGAAGTGGACAGAGAAAATCATACTGTAAGATAATACTATATGTATGACAGAAGTGGACAGAGAAAATCATACTGTAAGATAACACTATATGTATGACAGAAGTGGACAGAGAAAATCATACTGTAAGATAACACTATATGTATGACAGAAGTGGACAGAGAAAATCATACTGTAAGATAACACTATATGTATGACAGAAGTGGACAGAGAAAATCAGACTGTAAGATAATACTATATGTATGTCAGAAATGGACAGAGAAAATCGTACTGTAAGAAAACACTATATGTATGGCAGAAGTGGACAGAGAAAATCAGACTGTGAGATATCGCTGTATGTATGACAGAAGTGGACAGATAAAATCAGACTGTAAGATATCGCTATATGTATGACAGACGTGGACAGAGAAAATCAGACTGAGATATCGCTATATGTATGTCAGAAATGGACAGAGAAAATCATACTGTAAGATAACACTATATGTATAACAGAAATGGACAGAGAAAATCAGATTGTGAGATATTGCTGTATGTATGACAGAAGTGGACAGAGAACATCAGACTAAGATATCGCTATATGTATGACAGACGTGGACAGAGAAAATCAGACTGAGATAGCGCTATATGTATGCCAGAAATGGACAGAGAAAATCATACTGTAAGATAATACTATATGTATGACAGAAGTGGACAGAGAAAATCATACTGAGATATCGCTATATGTATGACAGAAGTGGACAGAGAAAATCATACTGAGATATCGCTATATGTATGACAGAAGTGGACAGAGAAAATCATACTGTAAGATAATACTATATGTATGACAGAAGTGGACAGAGAAAATCATACTGTAAGATAATACTATATGTATGACAGAAGTGGACAGAGAAAATCATACTGTAAGATAATACTATATGTATGACAGAAGTGGACAGAGAAAATAAGACTGAGATATCGCTATATGTATGACAGAAGTGGACAGAGAAAATCAGACTGAGATATCACTAATATGTATGACAGAAGTGGACAGAGAAAATCATACTGTAATATAATAATATATGTATGACAGAAGTGGACAGACAAAATCAGACTGTGAGATATCGATATATGTATGACAAGTGGACAGAGAAAATTAGACTGTAAGATTTTACAAAATCAGACTGCGATATCACGTTATGTAAGACAGATGTGGTCAGACAAAATCAGACAGCGATATCATGTTATCTATGACAGAAGTGGACAGACAAAATCAGACTTTGAGATACCATTATATGTATGGTAGAAGTGGACAGAGAAAATCAGACTGAGATATCACTATATGTATGTCAGAAATGGACAGAGAAAATCGTACTGTAAGAAAACACTATATGTATGACAGAAGTGGACAGAGAAAATCAGACTGTAAGATATCGCTATATGTATGACAGAAGTGGACAGAGAAAATCATACTGTAAGATAATACTATATGTATGACAGAAGTGGACAGAGAAAATCATACTGTAAGATAACACTATATGTATGACAGAAGTGGACAGAGAAAATCGTACTGTAAGATAACACTATATGTATGACAGAAGTGGACAGAGAAAATCATACTGTAAGATAATACTATATGTATGTCAGAAATGGACAGAGAAAATCGTACTGTAAGAAAACACTATATGTATGGCAGAAGTGGACAGAGAAAATCAGACTGTGAGATATCGCTGTATGTATGACAGAAGTGGACAGAGAAAATCAGACTGTAAGATATCGCTATATGTATGACAGACGTGGACAGAGAAAATCAGATTGTAAGATAACACTATATGTATAACAGAAATGGACAGAGAAAATCAGACTGTGAGATATCGCTGTATGTATGACAGAAGTGGACAGAGAAAATCAGACTGTGAGATATCGCTATATGTATGACAGAAGTGGACAGAGAAAATTAGACTAAGATTTTACAAAATCAGACTGCAATATCACGTTATGTATGACAGAAGTGGACAGACAAAATCAGACTTTGAGATACCATTATATGTATGACAGAAGTGGACAGAGAAAATCAGACTGTGAGATATTTGCTATATGTATGACAGACGTGGATAGAGAAAATTAGACTGTGAGATATTTGCTATATGTATGACAGAAGTGGACAGAGAAAATTAGACTGTACGATTTCACAAAATCGGACTGAGATATCACGTTATGTACGGCAGAAGTGGACAGACAGAATCAGACTGAGATATTGCTACATGTATGACAGAAGTGGACAGACAAATCTGTAAGATATTGTTGTATGCATCACAGAAGTGGACAGGCAAAATATTGTTGTATGCATGCCAGAAGAGGACAGACAAAACTGTTAGATAATGTTGTTTACTTCACAGATGATAGACACAACTGTTAGATTTTGTTGTATGTGTGAAAGAAGACAGACAGACAACACTAAGATACTGTTATATGCATGACAGAAGAGGGCAGACAAGATTGCAAGATATTGTTGTATGCTTAATGGAGGGGAACAGACAAAACAAAGGTATTGTTGTATGCATGACAAAGGAGAACAAATATCCTAAGATATTGATGTATGCTTGACAGAAGACAGATAAAACAAAGACAGTATTGTATGCATGACAGAAGAGGACACAAAACTAATATATTGGCATACATATGACAAAAGAGGACAGACATAACTAAGATATTATATGCATGATAGAAGAGAGCAGACAAAACTGTCAGATATTGTTGTATGCATGACAGAATAGGACAAACAAAACTAAGACAGTACTGTATGTGAGTATACGGGGTTACAAATAACGTCCTTAACCCCTATGCCAGGGAGACGGTCGTATAAACATAGGTTGGGAAAATGAGAATCAGATAAAATTGTATTTAATTACACAAGCGAATAGAGGAAACAAGGCGCATAGATACCATGATAGGCAGGGATAGAAGAAATATGTCAGGTGCCTCTATAGCATACGTGAGGTCAGTAAAGTAACTGACCCATTCTCGCCGCATGAGGGGTTTCGCATTTTTATACTTAATCGATACGTTATGTGATGAGTAAATCCATTCGCCTGTACCCCCTGTAAATGTCCTGGTACGCGTGTTAGACTGGCACAACCAGAGAGCTCAGGCCAATGGGAAACAAAAACACTCCCCATCTAATTGGGATTCTAAGACATCGCCACGGCGCTGGCAGGCGAGCGTGCTTACCACTTCCTTCCGCAGCTCTCACAACATGCATAGAAGAGGACAACCCCAACAGGTTATATGGCATCCCACCTAACATGGGTTCCATGAAACGCCTAGGGAAGTAAAGGTCGCCGGTGTGAAGTCGGCCATGACACCCATACAGTACCAGTGGGTCTGTACAAGTCCTGGTTTAGCACCATGTGCCACATGCCTTGGCCGATTTACTGCCATGGGATGATTAATCGTCTTAGGCGAAGCCCCATATCTGCCATGGGAGTATACAGTAGTTTTCCTTGCGCAACCCCTTTTAATGTGATAAACATCATGTCAGCTACGATATTATCAACTCGTCATAACTGTGACACTCCTACTTCCCATTTTCCGCCAATACTTTTCTTATGTCCAAGCCTACATTTTGTTTGGTACAGCATCTATTAAGACGTGAAAAAGCGTCGTTTACCAGAAGCAGGGTAGAATGGACAAGAATGAGGTTGAGTGAGCCAAGCAATCTTATGTTTCACATGTAAGCAAGAACACGGCAATGACGGACGCCTCTATCACTGGATGTCGGCTCGCCAGCAGATGCTTGTCTTCTGGGGGTCTATTTCTGGGCGCTGCGGTTGATAGCAGACTGAGGCAGTTCTCTTTCTGTATGTCCTCAATGTGGGGGTCCAGATAACGGGGACGGAGGCTGGTTGAATCTCGGAGCACAAGTCAGTCTGTTGTGTTGAATGCCTTGTTGATGCTCTTGTTTTCTCTTTCTCTCTCATTCACTCTGTGTATGTGTGTCTTTCCTCCGCTCTCTCTCTCTCTCTCTCTCTCTCTCTCTCTCTCTCTCTCTCTCTCTCTCTCTCTCTCTCTCTCGCGATCTCTTCCTATCGCCCTGTATGTGTTTAAGACGGGATGTTTGCCTCCTGCACCATACATGCACATTGTGTAGTCACCCTCCTGGTCTGACATTACACTCTGGGCAATTCAGGATTAACTGTGACACACAAAACAGTAAAGTAGGAGATATTACATCACAACTACAGCCAAGTATAGAAGAGGAGAAACTACATCACAAATATACGGTATATCTAAAACCAAGTATAGAAGATTAATGACAACAGCATATCTACAACCAAGTATACGTTAGGAAAGAATAAGGTACAAGTGTAAGCTATTACACCCACACTAGACGTTAATTTTTTTTTTTTTTTTGAGGTCGCTCGCTTTGAACTCAAACGTAGTCCATACACACTATTTTTACAGTAGTGATTGACTAAATTTTGCGTGTGGGTTAGCTTTCCCTATTAACAGTGACACTCACCATCAGGCGAACCCACTCCGACTTCAGAGGTACATGTAATTTACGTCCCCCAAGTCAAGGACGACAGGTCAGCAACATTTTAGTCCAGCTGTCCGGTGTAGGGGTTGAACCGCTTACCTCGGCATCAGCACACCGGATGTTTAAGAACACCGTTCTTATCCATTCGGCCATGCGGACCTGCATCAGACGTTAATAGATGGAAGACACTACAAGGTCTGTTGTATATTGATTGTCCTTTGCAGTCACTTCCAGCCTCAACTGACTGGTTTACTGGACAATTTTACGTGCAGTAGTTTGCCATTTATTTCTGAACATAAATAAGGCAACATTTATGTCTAACTGACAGTTGTATGGAATGAACTCTCTACACACGTGAGAATTTTTGCCCTTCATTCACGATCAATTATTTTGAAAACTGTCTGTTGCATCGTTATGAAATTTTTCCTGCCGTCTTATATTTACCCCCACCCAAGGAATATTTCTTTGATAGGTCCAAAAACAACTTAAATCATGGAAAGCGGAGACATTTCTTTGAAGTTTTGGTGAAAAACTAGTGATTTCTCGATAACAAACTTGTTTTATAGTAATGTCCCGTTCCACTACGTGAGGTTCTTGCCATAAGGCAATCCCATGTCCCACGAGAAAATTAACTATTCAGCGCTAGTGTTTCCGTGTGAAGACGTAATACATTTAATAATGTGCACTTCATCTCTGATCCGTAAATTATATACCACATATAAACAAACTTTGAAATATGCTGTACAATCTCCAGAATAAAAATTGTTTTGTTGGGTGGACATAATGATAAGGTTATATGCTAAATCTCATCATTTTCCCTCGGTTGGTTACTGAGATATGGAATTTTATATTGGGGCAGACAAAAGTAAACATACTATAGAATTGTAGATTAGACACATACATAAACAGATGTGCATATAAACATACATAAATCCCAAGATTACATATTAAAAATTTTTTTTTTTTTAGCATATCCTTTACAGGACTTAGCTGTCAACACCAGCATCTTTCAGCTGTATGTTGATCTCTTGGCAAGATTACGCTCAGTAGTTTGCCATTGCTTTCTGAGCGGCCGGCTCACATAGCCCGTAAGTTACCTTTGCGATTCGAACCACTGCTGATTTGAACCGTCATCACGTTGCCGACGAGATTACGGAGAAAAGTCATAACCTCTAAGCCACGAAGCATATAGTACAATAAATTTCCATCAGGTATCAAGTACTTAGGTGTCTGTGACATCCGTGTCCCCAACATCTAGTACTTTAGGTATCCATGAAACCCGTGTCTCAGAGTGTTAGTGTTGGACACCATCTTTCCATCTGACACCTTCTGTCTGTGCCAGTTAGTGCCAGGCGCCAGCAGGATGAACTTGTCAGGGTGTTGACCTGTGACCTCTGTGTTGCCAGTTGTAGCCAGGAGTTTAGAGCAACCCAAGCGGGCGTGTAGAAGTGTGTGTACATTACATCTGTTGTTGGGTATTGAGTACATGTGTGTACATTACATCTGTTGTGGGGTATTGAGTACATGTGTGTACATTACATCTGTTGTGGGGTATTGAGTACATGTGTGTACATTACATCTGTTGTGGGGTATTGAGTACATGTGTGTACATTACATCTGTTGTGGGGTATTGAGTACATGTGTGTACATTACATCTGTTGTGGGGTATTGAGTACATGTGTGTACATTACATCTGTTGTGGGATATTGAGTACATGTGTGTACATTACATCTGTTGTGGGGTATTGAGTACATGTGTGTACATTACATCTGTTGTTGGGTATTGAGTACATGTGTGTACATTACATCTGTTGTGGGGTATTGAGTACATGTGTGTACATTACATCTGTTGTTGGGTATTGAGTACATGTGTGTACATTACATCTGTTGTGGGGTATTGAGTACATGTGTGTACATTATATATGTTGTGGGGTATTGAGTACATGTGTGTACATTACATCTGTTGTGGGGTATTGAGTACATGTGTGTACATTACATCTGTTGTGGGGTATTGAGTACATGTGTGTACATTACATCTGTTGTTGGGTATTGAGTACATGTGTGTACATTACATCTGTTGTGGGGTATTGAGTACATGTGTGTACATTACATCTGTTGTGGGGTATTGAGTACATGTGTGTACATTACATCTGTTGTGGGGTATTGGGTACATGTGTGTACATTACATCTGTTGTTGGGTATTGAGTACATGTGTGTACATTACATCTGTTGTTGGGTATTGAGTACATGTGTGTACATTACATCTGTTGTGGGGTATTGAGTACATGTGTGTACATTACATCTGTTGTTGGGTATTGAGTACATGTGTGTACATTACATCTGTTGTTGGGTATTGAGTACATGTGTGTACATTACATCTGTTGTGGGGTATTGAGTACATGTGTGTACATTACATCTGTTGTGGGGTATTGAGTACATGTGTGTACATTACATCTGTTGTTGGGTATTGAGTACATGTGTGTACATTACATCTGTTGTGGGGTATTGAGTACATGTGTGTACATTACATCTGTTGTTGGGTATTGAGTACATGTGTGTACATTACATCTGTTGTGGGGTATTGAGTACATGTGTGTACATTACATCTGTTGTGGGGTATTGAGTACATGTGTGTACATTACATCTGTTGTTGGGTATTGAGTACATGTGTGTACATTACATCTGTTGTGGGGTATTGAGTACATGTGTGTACATTACATCTGTTGTTGGGTATTGAGTACATGTGTGTACATTACATCTGTTGTGGGGTATTGAGTACATGTGTGTACATTACATCTGTTGTTGGGTATTGAGTACATGTGTGTACATTACATCTGTTGTGGGGTATTGAGTACATGTGTGTACATTACATCTGTTGTGGGGTATTGAGTACATGTGTGTACATTACATCTGTTGTTGGGTATTGAGTACATGTGTGTACATTACATCTGTTGTTGGGTATTGAGTACATGTGTGTACATTACATCTGTTGTGGGGTATTGAGTACATGTGTGTACATTACATCTGTTGTTGGGTATTGAGTACATGTGTGTACATTACATCTGTTGTTGGGTATTGAGTACATGTGTGTACATTACATCTGTTGTGGGGTATTGAGTACATGTGTGTACATTACATCTGTTGTGGTGTATTGAGTACATGTGTGTACATTACATCTGTTGTTGGGTATTGAGTACATGTGTGTACATTACATCTGTTGTGGGGTATTGAGTACATGTGTGTACATTACATCTGTTGTTGGGTATTGAGTACATGTGTGTACATTACATCTGTTGTGGGGTATTGAGTACATGTGTGTACATTACATCTGTTGTGGGGTATTGAGTACATGTGTGTACATTACATCTGTTGTTGGGTATTGAGTACATGTGTGTACATTACATCTGTTGTGGGGTATTGAGTACATGTGTGTACATTACATCTGTTGTTGGGTATTGAGTACATGTGTGTACATTACATCTGTTGTGGGGTATTGAGTACATGTGTGTACATTACATCTGTTGTGGGGTATTGAGTACATGTGTGTACATTACATCTGTTGTGGGGTATTGAGTACATGTGTGTACATTACATCTGTTGTGGGGTATTGAGTACATGTGTGTACATTACATCTGTTGTGGGGTATTGAGTACATGTGTGTACATTACATCTGTTGTGGGGTATTGAGTACATGTGTGTACATTACATCTGTTGTGGGGTATTGAGTACATGTGTGTACATTACATCTGTTGTGGGGTATTGAGTACATGTGTGTACATTACATCTGTTGTGGGGTATTGAGTACATGTGTGTACATTACATCTGTTGTGGGGTATTGAGTACATGTGTGTACATTACATCTGTTGTGGGGTATTGAGTACATGTGTGTACATTACATCTGTTGTGGGGTATTGAGTACATGTGTGTACATTACATCTGTTGTGGGGTATTGAGTACATGTGTGTACATTACATCTGTTGTGGGGTATTGAGTACATGTGTGTACATTACATCTGTTGTTGGCTGTTGAGGACACGAGCCTCGCGCTTCAGGGTTCCTGGGTTCAGTTCCCGACTCATTAGTGCGGTTTTCACTCCGACACTCCTGGGGGAGAGGGGTCGTCGCTGCAGCAACGGAGTTCATGTTTTGTGCAACGCTTTCGGCAGGCCGTCCTACTGAAAGAGACTGAGGGATATGGGACAAAACCTGGTGCATTGAAGTCGGTCCTCGCGTCTTTACACCTTTTGAGTATATGATAAAATTGCAGCAGATAATAATATCACGTGTCTGGCCGGCGTAGGCGTTCATGTCCCTCCACAGATCTCGGTCCTTGGTGATCTAGATTAACTCTGATGATGATATTCTTCCATGCCACCGCCTCAGCCCTTAAGTCTCAGCCCATCCAGCATCATTTCTCTCCAGGGCTTCCATTCTACTTTCTAATTACATCGTCAATGTCCAGGCTTTCCCACTATATAGTAATGTTGAATATACATAACATTTGACAATTCTCATTTTAAAAATAAGTCGAAAATATTCCCTCACTTGCCAGTGTGTGCTTCGACGTAACTTCTCGTTCAGAAAGCAATGGCAAACTACTGAACGTACAATTGCCTACAAATTCAACCTTGAGTTGGGGGTATAAATGCAATGCGACAGACGACATGCATTGTTTTTGCGTGTGAAAGGATTCTGTCTTCAAATATCGCCATTGCTTCGTGGCACGAACTAGCGTACTTCGATAATCGACCAACTAGACACCTTTCATTCCTGGTGTTATGGCGGCGAGAAAAGTGCGGGAGTTTTGTGGCTTGCTTCATTTCACGCATCATTACAGCTGGGTCTATTTCTGCAGTCACGGCCTAGCTCTGTCAGGACGCACCTGCAGGCTAGGGTGTTGTTGGGGCAGATGGGATCTGGTTTTGATAGCAACAAATGGTGTCTGATGTTTGGGTTGTGGTGTTTGTGGTTAGGTCTCGGTCGGAAGTTGTTGGTGTCAGGAAGATTGAGGAGGGGATAGCGGCGAGACGTGCAGGTGAGAGGCTAGACGGGAGCCGTTGGGAGATAGATCAAGATATGGATAAGAGGGAGGTAGACGGGGGGAGACAGACAGGTAGACTGAATGAGGGGAAGATTATGGGAAGACTGATAACGTATAGTGAAGGGGACACTGAAAGATAGATTCAACAAAAGGAAGAATGATAAAGTATAGTGAAGGGGACACTGAAAGATAGATTCAACAAAGAGAAGACAGATAAAGTATTTTTTTAAAAAGTAAGAGAGACAGACTAAACAAAGAGACAACAAATAGGGTGTAGACAAAGGCAGACAGATCTGCTACAGTATCGACAAGGGAAAGAGAGACAGGTAGACTACACCAGTTGAAAAGACCAGGAGAATAGAGACAGGTAGACTAAACCAGGAGAAGAGAGACAGGCAGACTACACCAGGAGAAGAGAAATAGGTAGACTATACAAGCAGAAGAGAGACAGGTAGACTATACAAGCAGAAGAGAGATAGGTAGACTATACAAGGAGAAGAGAGATAGGTAGACAATACAAGGAGAAGAGAGACAGGCAGACTACACCAGGAGAAGAGAGACTTTAGACTACACCAGGAGAAGAGAGATAGGTATGCTACACAAAGAGAAGAGAGACAGGCAAGCTAGATCAAAGGAAAGATTCACATGTAGACCAGACAAAGGTAATAACGAATGAACAAACTGTATTTTCATAGTGGTAAGAAACGCAGACCCGATTAACATATTGCCGTTCGTATCTCTCTCCTGTCATACACTAGTTCAACCATACATTACTTGTGAGGCTAATCTTGGACAACGACAAAACCAATGTATGAGGCTAATCTTGGACAACGACAAAACCAATGTATGAGGCTAATCTTGGACAACGACAAAATCAATGTATGAGGCTAATCTTGGACAACGACAAAACCAATGTATGAGGCTAATCTTGGACAACGACAAAATCAATGTATGAGGCTAATCTTGGACAACGACAAAATCAATGTATGAGGCTAATCTTGGACAACGACAAAACCAATGTATGAGGCTAATCTTGGACAACGACAAAACCAATGTATGAGGCTAATCTTGGACAACGACATTATCAATATATGAGGCTAATCTTGGACAACGAAAAAATCAATGTATGAGGCTAATCTTGGACAACGACAAAACCAATGTAAGAGGCTAATCTTGGACAACGACAAAATCAATGCATGAGGCTAATCTTGGACAACGACAAAATCAATGTATGAGGCTAATATTGGACAACAACATTATCAATTTATGAGGCTAACCTTGGACAACGACAAAATAAATATTTGAGGCTAATCTTGGACAACAACATTATCAATATATGAGGCTAATATTGGACAACAACAAAATCAATGTATGAGGCTAATCTTGGAGAAAGACAAAACCAATGTATGAGGCTAATCTTGGACAACGACAAAATCAATATATGAGGCTAATCTTGGACAACGACATTATCAATATATGAGGCTAATCTTGGACAACGACAAAACCAATGCATGAGGCTAATCTTGGACAACAACATTATCAATATTTGAGGCTAATCTTGGACAACAACAAAATCAATATATGCAGAGACGGGTCGGCTAGACATGGGGGAGATAAATGGATATACTAGCTACATGGGAGAGACACAGGTAGACTCGAAAAGGAAACGAGGGCCAACTAGAAAAGACAAGGGAGAAACAGATAACCTGGCTAGACTAAAGTAATGAATGATAAGAAGAGTAAGAATAGACTATACAAAAGAAGAGGTATAGAAATGGAGATCGAGATAAAGGGCGCAGAGATGGAGAAAAATAAAGTCTTCGATTCTCACGTTAAACCAGTACTGCTGTAAGGATCAAACACATTGAGAACAAACAGAACGATTACCAATAACCTACGAATTGTTAACTAGACAAAATAGGACTAAACCGGCGTGACAGAATGACCAGTGGGGCTCATTGGCAGGACTAAACAGAATGACCAGTGGAGCTCGTGGAGAGAATTGGAACGGAGTGACCAGTGGAGTTCATGGAGAGAATTGGAACGGAGTGACCAGTGGAGTTCGTGGAGAGAACTAAACAAAATTACCAGTGGAGCTCATAGAGAGAATTGGAACGGAGTGACCAGTGGAGAGAATTGGAACGGAGTGACCAGTGGAGTTCATGGAGAGAACTAAACAAAATGACCAGTGGAGCTAAAAGAGAGCACTAAACAGAGTGACCAGTGGAGCTCATGGAGAGATTTAAACAGAATGACCAGTGGAGGTCATGGAGAGAATTAAACAGAATGACCAGTGGAGGTCAAGGAGAGAATTAAACAGAATGACCAGTGGAGGTCATGGAGAGATTTAAACAGAATGACCAGTGGAGCTAAAGGAGAGAACTAAAGAGAATGACCAGTGGAGCCCATGGAGAGAATTAAACAGAATGACCAGTGGAGGTCATGGAGAGATTTAAACAGAATGACCAGTGGAGCTAAAGGAGAGAACTAAAGAGAATGACCAGTGGAGCCCATGGAGAGAATTAAACAGAATGACCAGTGGATGTCATGGAGAGAATTAAACAGAATGACCAGTGGAGCTAAAGGAGAGAACTAAAGAGAATGACCAGTGGAGCCCATGGAGAGAATTAAACAGAATGACCAGTGGAGGTCATGGAGAGAATTAAACAGAATGACCAGTGGAGCTAAAGGAGAGAACTAAAGAGAATAACCAGTGGAGCCCATGGAGAGAATTAATCAGAATGACCAGTGGAGGTCATGGAGAGAATTAAACAGAATGACCAGTGGAGCTAAAGGAGAGAACTAAAGAGAATGACCAGTGGAGCCCATGGAGAGAATTAAACAGAATGACCAGTGGAGCCCATGGAGAGAATTAAACAGAATGACCAGTGGAGATAAAGGAGAGAACTAAAGAGAATGACCAGTGGAGCCCATGGAGAGAACTAAACAGAATGACCAGTGGAGATAAAGGAGAGTACTAAACAGAGTGACCAGTGGAGCTTATGGAGAGATTTAAACAGAATGACCAGCGGAGTTAAAGGAGAGAACTAAACAGAATGACCAGTGGAGATAAAAGAGAGAATTAAACAGAATGGCCAGTGGAGCTAAAGGAGAGGACTAAACAGAGTGACCAGTGGAGCTCATGGAGAGAATTAAACAGAATGACCAGTGAAGCTGATGGAGAGATCTAAACAAATACAATTGAACCAAGAGGCGAAGAAAAGATGATGGCCATTGATATGACACACATAGATTTGTTCTATTTATACTATTCTCAGGTTTTATCTTAAAAAAAAAAAAAAGGTTTTATCTTTTTTTAAGATAAAACCTGAGAATAGTATAAATAGAACAAACATTTGTCTGGGGTCCATAGAGGCGACGAAATAGAGAAAGGGCTAAAACACACGGGGAAGAGAATTCGAGACAGAAATTAATAATATGGAGAAGTTAGGAGCTGCCTGGGACAACTACAGATAGGACGCCTTGGTAGGGGCTGCTTGAGAGTCTTTGCACCAATAGGAGATCAGAAGGCCAAAGAAGAAGAAACAAACAAAAATCAAAAACATGAAAAAAAAGCTCATACACTGGGCTGTAACGCAACCACTGGCCATGTCAGAACAAGTTATGTGTTTCTGTATGTTGTTATATATGTTGTCACGGCTTTCTGAGACACACCAGCTATACTGACGTATCTGTTGCTGTCTGAGACATGTCAGCTATACTAACTTCTCTGCTGCTGTCTGAGACACGCCAGCTATACTACCTTCTCTGAGACACGCCAGCTATACTAACTTCTCTGCTACTGTCTGAGACACGCCAGCTATACTAACTTCTCTGCTGCTGTCTGAGACACTCCCGCTATACTAACTTCTCTGTTGCTGTCATGGCTGTCTGAGACACGCCAGCTATACTAACTTCTCTATTGCTGTCTGAGACAGGTCAGCTACACTAACTTCTCTGTTGCTGTCTGAGACACTCCAGCTATAGTAACTTCTCTGTTGCTGTCATGGCTGTCTGAGACACGCCAGCTATACTAACTTCTCTATTGCTGTCTGAGACATGTCAGCTATACTAACTTCTCTGTTGCTGTCTGAGACACGCCAGCTATACTAACTTCTCTGTTGCTGTCTGAGACACGCCAGCTATACTAACTTCTCTGTTGCTGTCATGGCTGTCTGAGACAGGCCAGCTATACTAACTTCTCTGTTGCTGTCTGAGACACGCCAGCTATACTAACTTCTCTGTTGCTGTCTGAGACACGCCAGCTATACTAACTTCTCTGTTGCTGTCATGGCTGTCTGAGACAGGCCAGCTATACTAACTTCTCTGTTGCTGTCTGAGATACGCCAGCTATACTAACTTCTCTGTTGCTGTCTGAGACACGCCAGCTATACTAACTTCTCTGTTGCTGTCTGAGACACGCCAGCTATACTAACTTCTCTGTTGCTGTCATGGCTGTCTGAGACAGGCCAGCTATACTAACTTCTCTGGTGCTGTCTGAGACACGCCAGCTATATTAACTTCTCTGCTGCTGTCTGAGACACGCCAGTTATACTAACTTCTCTGTTGCTGTCTGAGACACGCCAGCTATACTAACTTCTCTGTTGCTGTCAAGGATGTCTGAGACAGGCCAGCTATACTAACTTCTCTGCTGCTGTCTGAGACACGTCAGCTATACTAACTTCTCTGCTGCTGCCTGAGACACGTCAGCTATACTAACTTCTCTGCTGCTGTCTGAGACACGTCAGCTATACTAACTTCTCTGTTGCTGTCTGAGACATCTCAGCTATACTAACTTCTCTGCTGCTGTCTGAGACACGCCAGCTATACTAACTTCTCTGCTGCTGTCTGAGACATGTCAGCTATACTAACTTCTCTGCTGCTGTCATGGCTGTCTGAGACACGCCAGCTATACTAACTTCTCTGTTGCTGTCTGAGACATCTCAGCTATACTAACTTCTCTGCTGCTGTCTGAGACACGCCAGCTATACTAACTTCTCTGCTGCTGTCTGAGACACGTCAGCTATACTAACTTCTCTGTTGCTGTCTGAGACACGCCAGCTATACTAACTTCTCTGTTGCTGTCATGGCTGTCTGAGACACGCCAGCTATACTAACTTCTCTGCTGCTGTCTGAGACACGCCAGCTATACTAACTTCTCTGTTGCTGTCTGAGACACGCCAGCTATACTAACTTCTCTGTTGCTGTCTGAGACACGTCAGCTATACTAACTTCTCTGCTGCTGTCTGAGACACGTCAGCTATACTAACTTCTCTGTTGCTGTCTGAGACACGCCAGCTATACTAACTTCTCTGTTGCTGTCATGGCTGTCTGAGACACGCCAGCTATACTAACTTCTCTGTTGCTGTCATGGCTGTCTGGGACACGTCAGCTATACTAACTTTTCTGCTGCTGTCTGAGACACGTCAGCTATACTAACTTCTCTGTTGCTGTCTGAGACACGCCAGCTATACTAACTTCTCTGTTGCTGTCTGAGACACGTCAGCTATACTAACGTCTCTGCTGCTGTCTGAGACACGTCAGCTATACTAACTTCTCTGCTGCTGTCTGAGACATGTCAGCTATACTAACTTCTCTGCTGCTGTCATGGCTGTCTGAGACACGCCAGCTATACTAACTTCTCTGTTGCTGTCTGAGACATCTCAGCTATACTAACCTCTCTGCTGCTGTCTGAGACACGTCAGCTATACTAACTTCTCTGTTGCTGTCTGAGACACGCCAGCTATACTAACTTCTCTGTTGCTGTCATGGCTGTCTGAGACACGCCAGCTATACTAACTTCTCTGTTGCTGTCATGGCTGTCTGAGACACGTCAGCTATACTAACTTTTCTGCTGCTGTCTGAGACACGTCAGCTATACTAACTTCTCTGTTGCTGTCTGAGACACGCCAGCTATACTAACTTCTCTGTTGCTGTCTGAGACACGTCAGCTATACTAACGTCTCTGCTGCTGTCTGAGACACGTCAGCTATACTAACTTCTCTGCTGCTGTCTGAGACATGTCAGCTATACTAACTTCTCTGCTGCTGTCATGACTGTCTGAGACACGCCAGCTATACTAACTTCTCTGTTGCTGTCTGAGACATCTCAGCTATACTAACCTCTCTGCTGCTGTCTGAGACACGCCAGCTATACTAACTTCTCTGCTGCTGTCTGAGACATGTCAGCTATACTAACTTCTCTGCTGCTGTCATGGCTGTCTGAGACACGTCAGCTATACTAACTTCTCTGTTGCTGTCTGAGACATCTCAGCTATACTAACTTCTCTGTTGCTGTCTGAGACATCTCAGCTATATTAACTTCTCTGCTGCTGTCTGAGACACGATAGCTATACTAACTTCTCTGCTGCTGTCTGAGACACGCCAGCTATACTAACTTCTCTGCTGCTGTCTGAGACATGTCAGCTATACTGACTTCTCTGCTGCTGTCATGGCTGTCTGAGACACCCCAGCTATACTAACTTCTCTATTGCTGTCATGGCTGTCTGAAACACGCCAGCTATACTAACTTCTCTGTTGCTGTCATGGCTGTCTGAGACACTCCAGCTATACTAACTTCTCTGCTGCTGTCTGAGACACGCCAGCTATACTAACTTCTCTGCTGCTATCTGAGACATCTCAGCTATACTAACTTCTCTGCTGCTGTCTGAGACACGTCAGCTATACTAACTTCTCTATTGCTGTCATGGCTGTCTGAGACACGACAGCTATACTAACTTCTCTGTTGCTATCTGAGACACTCCAGTTATACTAACTTCTCTGCTGCTGTCTGAGACATGTCAGCTATACTAACTTCTCTGCTGCTGTCTGAGACACGCCAGCTATACTAACTTCTCTGCTGCTGTCTGAGACATGTCAGCTATACTAACTTCTCTGCTGCTGTCTGAGACACGTCAGCTATACTAACTTCTCTGTTGCTGTCTGAGACATGTCAGCTATACTAACTTCTCTGCTGCTGTCATGGCTGTCTGAGACACGCCAGCTATACTAACTTCTCTGTTGCTGTCTGAGACATGTCAGCTATACTAACTTCTCTGCTGCTGTCTGAGACACGTCAGCTATACTAACTTCTCTGTTGCTGTCTGAGACACGCCAGCTATACTAACTTCTCTGCTGCTGTCTGAGACACGTCAGCTATACTAACTTCTCTGCTGCTGTCTGAGACACTTCAGCTATACTAACTTCTCTGCTGCTGTCTGAGACACGCCAGCTATACTAACTTCTCTGCTGCTGTCTGAGACATGTCAGCTATACTAACTTCTCTGCTGCTGTCTGAGACATGTCAGCTATACTAACTTCTCTGCTACTGTCTGAGACACGCCAGCAATACTAACTTCTCTGCTGCTGTCTGAGACATGTCAGCTATAATAACTTCTTTGCTACTGTCTGAGACACGCCAGCTATACTAACTTCTCTGCTGCTGTCTGAGACATGTCAGCTATACTGACTTCTCTGTTGCTGTCTGAGACACGCCAGCTATACTAACTTCTCTGTTGCTGTCTGAGACATCTCAGCTATACTAACCTCTCTGTTACTGTCATGGCTGTCTGAGACACTCCAGCTATACTAACTTCTCTGCTGCTCTCTGAGACACGTCAGCTATACGAACTTCTCTATTGCTGTCTGAGACACGTCAGCTATACTAACTTCTCTATTGCTGTCTGAGACACTCCAGCTATACTAACTTCTCTGTTACTGTCTGAGACACGATAGCTATACTAACGTCTCTATTGCTGTCTGAGACACTCCAGCTATACTAACTTCTCTGCTGCTGTCTGAGAAACGTCAGCTATACTAACTTCTCTATTGCTGTCTGAGACACGTCAGCTATACTGACTTCTCTGTTACTGTCATGGCTGTCTGAGACACTCCAGCTATACTAACTTCTCTGCTGCTGTCTGAGACACGCCAGCTATACTAACTTCTCTGTTACTGTCATGGCTGTCTGAGACACTCCAGCTATACTAACTTCTCTGCTGCTGTCTGAGACATCTCAGCTATACTAACTTCTCTGCTGCTGTCTGAGACATGTCAGCTATACTAACTTCTCTGCTGCTGTCATGGCTGTCTGAGACACGCCAGCTATACTAACTTCTCTGCTGCTGTCTGAGACACGCCAGCTATACTAACTTCTCTGCTGCTGTCTGAGACACGCCAGCTATACTAATTTCTCTGTTGCTGTCTGAGACACGCCAGCTATACTAATTTCTCTGTTGCTGTCACTGCTGTCTGAGACACGCCAGCTATACTAACTTCTCTGCTACTGTCAAGACTGTATGACACTTGCCAACTACACTTTCTTCACTTACATGTAGCACGTTCACCTAGATTACATGTATTACACTGTCGCAAAGAGAATGTAAAAGTAGTATTTAAAAAGCGACTTGTCACGCAGCTGCACACACGGCCTGCATCTCAGCCACACAGCTGGGGTAAGAGAAAATCCATGTCAGCCACACCTGGTGTCCGTTAAAATTAATGTCGTGTCGGCCGGACGTTCAACTGTCATCTCTTAAGGCTGACCCGTACCTTGATTACATGGTCACGTGAATAGCTTCTGACCAATGAATAGAGGAGAAGAATGAACATGATTGGAACCATCCAGTCACCCCTCTTGTATAATTGTTCCTAATATACTTGAACCCGTTTATCCCCCCCCCCCCTGCCGATCAGGGTCTCGTGAAGCCATGCGTGCAGGTGGTGGATGAAGTTGAAGAGCAGCAGATAGATAGTTGTCGGTCATGGTCTCCAATTTCACGACGTTAGACAGAGGATCTCTTTTTGCAGACAATGGCTACGGCCATTGGCCAGTATGGTCAATGCTAAGAAGGAAACTAATGGCAAACAACCTTCTTTACAGGTGCCTAGAAAAGGATTATCGTGAATTAATACATCTGGATGGCTTGGCCATGTGGCATGGTTGCGACAAGAACACGGAGCTGATTCACAACTCTGGTGATCGTTTGAGATGACGAAACATAACCGCTAAAGCTTATCGGCATGGCACATGATGATGGATATACTTGACTGAACATAACGGTGTCCTCTGAGAGTTTGAGAAATGCAATCATGATCTCATAATTCCAGAAAGAAAACATCCCAGGGTGGTAGAGGATGGGGAACATCACGGGGTGGTAGAGGATGAGGAACATCGCGGGGTGGCACACGCAGCCCTGGGGACCGTGTATCCATCCATCCATCATGTGCCATGCCGATAAGCGTGGGCGGTCCTGATTCGCTATTTCACTCGATCACCAGAGTCGTGGATCAGCTCAGTGTTCTTGTCTCGACCATGCCATGTGGCAAAGCCATCTAGGTATTTACTTCTCTGTCTTCCCCTTGTTCTCTTTCCTTCGATATTGCCAGTTGTCACCAAGTTCTCCAATTCATTTGTTCTCATAACATGCCCAAAATATGTTGACTGTCTACGATTAATTTCTCTAATCAGTTTAAGATTTTCAGCTGTTTCTTACTGGACTTGGTCATTGGTTTTTCTGTCTGTCCATGGTATTCTTTGCATTTTCCTCAGAAACAACATTTCCACA
Source organism: Cepaea hortensis (assembly GCA_963921405.1). NCBI lineage: Eukaryota > Metazoa > Mollusca > Gastropoda > Stylommatophora > Helicidae > Cepaea > Cepaea hortensis. Next base: position 5,800,044 of record OY992891.1, on the reverse strand, counting down.
GCCATCAGATGTTTTTCAGCTTGACTGCTCATTATCCACGCTTCACATCCATACAAAAGTACAGGTTCTATGTAGCACCTCAACACTCTTTTTCTCGTTTCAACTGACATCTTTTTATTGGTCAGTATGTTTTTATCTTTCAAAAGGCTACCTTCACCATGGTGATTCTTGTTCTAATATCTTCAAGGCACCTCACATCAGATGTTATGACTGTTCTCATCTCTTCAAGGCACCTCACATCAGATGTTATGACTGTTCTAATCTCTTCAAAGCATCTTCCATCAGATGTTATGACCGTTAATCCCGGATAAATGGAAAATTCTGGGGACCAAATACCCACCGTGATTATTGGATAACTTTGCATTTGAACAGGGCATTCACTTGTTCTGACAATTTGAAATTGCCGTCATAGGCAGAGGTAAAATACCCCCGTGGAAACGTGGGAGTCAAGTGAGCACCACCGCATTAATTTTTCAGCATTTCTTGAAATTCTACATATCAGGAGACTCAGAGAACGACGTTAATGATGATATCCTACGACTTCCGGTCCAATACGACGGGTAGGTAGTGGCGCTGTTGAGCATCTGGTGTGGTTTGTGCTTCTGGCCACGGCCTGCTGACGCATTTCCTCATATTGGACTGGCAGTACTTGATTCCGTCGCCCAGCTACTGAGTTAAGTGCGTGGTGCGATACAGTAAACTGTGGATTTCATGTGGAATGTTTTTACATCTGTTCTTGGTTGTTTGTATTGTGAAATGCATGTTCAGAGAAATGGCGGGTGGATGGTTGCTGAACTAGTTGGTTTTGCTTTATGCAGTAATGAGTGTGCAGTTGTTGGTTTTCTAACCATATGTTTGTGTATTCTCATCTGTCATATTATAAGTTAAATACCATTTGATTTTATCATGTATAATTTAAACTTATGTTCATTACTGTAGTTTGAGTGAGAGAGTGAGTGAGTGTGAATGAGAGACAGAAAGAGTGAGCGTGAGAATGAATGAGTGAGCGTGAGAGTGAATGAGTGAGCGTGAGAGTGAATGAGTGAGCGTGAGAGTGAATGAGTGAGCGTGAGAGTGAATGAGTGAGCGTGAGAGTGAATGATTGAGCGTGAGAGTGAATGAGTGAGCGGGAGAGTGAATGAGTGAGAGTGAATGAGTGAGCGGGAGAGTGAATGAGTGAGCGGGAGAGTGAATGAGTGAGCGTGAGAGCGAATGAGTGAGCTGGAGAGTGAATGAGTGAGAGTGTCTGTGTGTGGGAGTGAATGAGTGTGAGTGAATGAGTGAGAGTGAATGAGTGAGCGTGAGAGTGAATGAGTGAGCGGGAGAGTGAATGATTGAGCGGGAGAGTGAATGAGTGAGCGTGAGAGTGAATGAGTGAGCGTGAAAGTGAATGAGTGAGCGTGAGAGTGATTGAGTGAGCGTGAGAGTGAATGAGTGAGAGTGAATGAGTGAGCGTGAGAAGGAATGAGTGAGCGTGAGAGTGAATGAGTGAGCGTGAGAGTGAATCAGTGAGCGGGAGAGTGAATGATTGAGCGTGAGAGTGAATGAGTGGGCGTGTGAGTAAATGAGTGAGCGTGAGAATGAATGAGTGAGCGGCAGAGTGAATGAGTGAGCGGGACAGTGAATGAGTGAGCGGGAGAGTGAATGAGTGAGCGGGAGAGACAGAATGAGTGAGCGTGAGAGTGAATGAGTGAGCGGGAGAGTGAATGAGTGAGAGTGTGTGTGTGAGTGAATGAGTGAGAGTGAGAGTGAATGAGAGAGAGAGAGAGAGAGTGTGGTGTGTGTGTGTGTGTGTGTGTGTGTGTGTGTGTGTGTGTGTGTGTGGGACGCGCTGGCATCACTACTTTTACGTCACATACTTTTTATGTACACATTTTTCTCCATGTTTAGCCTTGTTTATGTTTACAACATTCATTTCACAATGTTTATTTTTCTTCCTATGTAAATGTATAATGCTCTTGATGAACGAAAGACGAGTGATTGGAAGGGCCGAATGTAAGACGGGCCTGCGCGCCCAATTTGTGACCCTAATAAAGTTGATTTGATTTGATTTGATTTGATTTTCTAGTGACTGTCGCTTCCTTCGATGATGAACTGCAATTGTAGTGACGGAATGTTGTGTTGGCATTCTGGCAACGGCCTTATGCATGTATGTCTGTGCCTGCTGTAGGTTTGTCGGGGCTGCTTTTCCACTTTTCATATGGGACAGTTAGGCGCATTTTGCTCGATATTCACTGGCACAAGAACGGAGCATTGTGGGGTGACCCTTTTCCGTGAAGTTGGAACCGCACCTAACAACTAAAGTTCATAAATAAATTCTCTTACTGCCCTCAGCGGGTTCCCCAATTGATAGTTCTCGGTCGTTAGGGACTCTCACAAGTCTCAGATGATATCAGACGTCATCAAACTATGAGTGGTAAAACCACAAGAAGTCGAAAACAGGAACACGAAATGTCGTGACACTAGCTTTGATTGTAAAGTTAGACAATGTAATAGAAGAAGTGACAGATATGAAAATTAATACCCTAGATATGCGTGGGATGAGAGAAAAAGGATACTGTAAAGTTACAACGGACACGCACACTGTAATATATTTAGGAAGATGTCAATTCGGACAAGGAGTGGAGCTACTTTTAACGGAGGATGTGTTAAATAAATGAGTGGTTATCAGAGTGTTTAGTATTGAACCATCAAGGGGAAAATCAATGTCAAACAAACTAATATAAATATAAATATAATAAATATAAATATACAACGATTTTATGAGGAAATATACAAATGTTATGATGGAAATTACAGATGCTGTGATGGAAAATACTAAGATTGCATTATGAAAAATACAACAATTAGATGATTAAAATAACGAGTTTATCGTAAATAATGCTAAGATATTATGGAAAAATACTAAGATTTTGTATTAAAAATTACACAGATTTTATGATGAAAATACTAAGCTTTTATGATTAAAAATACAAACTATATTATTTATTAAAAAATACAAATAGAAAGATTTTATGATGAATATTCAAAGATTTTATGATGAACAAAACCGAGATTTTAGAATGAAACAGAAGTGGCCATCTCTCAGACTAAATCACAAGAAATAAAAATAAAACTTGAATATTCAGCCTAAAAGAGAAAAGGAAAGAATGGGCGAGATAGTTAGAGTCTAAGGTTTAGGAATGATAAACAAGAAGAGAATAACAAACAGAATAGGTACAAATAAAAAGTATACTGATTTAAACACCTGGTTTAGATAACTAAGTAACGACTTGACACATGGACAAGCCATTTAACTAAATAGATTGCGCTCTGGTTAACTAAAGATTTAGAAATGGATTGAGAAATGTGAAGATAATACCTGTCGCTGATTGTTACACCTATCGCGTTCCATTTGTGGAAAAACATGTCAGACTGAAGAACGGAACAAAGGATAACAACATTAACATTTACACAGATATTCTAAGAATATATACAGCAATTTAACGCCGATTTTTGGGCGATGCTCACCACTCCCAACACCCCACATTGTGCCGACGGATTTTTTTTTTTTTTTTGGGGGGGGGGGGGGGCGCAATTGGGAGAGTACAAGCCTCATCCTAGTGCTGTGAGGATATGCAACCTAAAGACTAAATGACATGGTAGGACAGACCAGGCCCTAAGCCTTTGTCAGCAACAGGTCTAGGATCGCAGCTTCGACAGGCGGATAGTTAGAGTATTGCTTTGCTGATCCGGCAGCTTCTGCAGCTTGTCTTGTTCCAGATGTAGGGGTGTTACCTTTCCTCTGGGGTAAACTAGGCAGGCAGAGAGAGGGATCATGGTACATGGGCAACACATGATCTATACAATTCAGCCCAGACTTTGTGCTATAGAGAGGTATAACTCCAACCTTGGTCCCTGCAATGGGTTGTAGTTATTATTATTATTATTATTATTATTATTATTATTATTATTATTATTATTTTGAAACGCACATTGTAACAAACTATCGTTTGTCAAGACAGCAACGGTGCCAGTATAAAGAAAATGAAAAACGACACAGGACGACTGTGAGAGACAGTTACAATACAATACTTAAAATACAAAGTATAGATGAGCAATGGGAAAGGCTAAAGAATTCCATCTATCAAATTAAGCCAAGGAATATCACAGGGAAGAAAATACGATGGGTCGAAAATGGGTGTCAGGAAATGACTGGAGAGGTAAACACGCGCGCGCGCGTGTGTGTGTGTGTGTGGGTGTGTGTGTGTGTGGGGGGGGGGGGTTGCGTGTCCTTCACAGGACGTAGCAGTCAACCCCAGCATTTTTGCTGTTCGTGATTCCATAGCAAATTTTACGTTAAGTAGTTTGCCATTGCTTTCTGACCGACCGGCACCTATACCTTTTTCGAAAAACCAGCACCGCTGTGTTTCGAACCCGGGTATACGGGCTCACAAACCGCGTTCGCAAGTTCTTTGCTACGGAGACCGGTTATATAACTATCTTCTTCTTCTTCAGCGTTCCGAGCCATTGAGGTTCTTTGCTGCAGATACAATCCGTCTCCATTCGTCTCTCTGGTTGACCCTCTCTTGCCAGTCGTTGATTCCAAGTTCTTGTAGGTGTGTATATATATTATCTCTCCACCATCTTCTTGGTCTACATCGGGGTCTACGGTCATTTATTTCTTGAGTGTAAGCGAGTTTTGTTTCCCTATTATCTTCGATTCTTTCTATATGCCCCAGCCATTGTAGTCTATTAGCCTTCATGATACCGGTGATTAGCGGGGACTTAAACAGATCATAAATCTCTTTACTGCTTCTTCTTTTCCACTCTTCACTTTGTGTATACCTAATGGGCCCAAAGATGCGTTTTAAGACTTTGTTCTCAAAGGTTTGTAACAAGGCTTCGTCTCCTTTAGTTGTACTCGAGGTTTCAGAGCCATACAGCACAACTGGTTTAATCAGTGTTTTATACATTGTGATCTTGGTGTTACGAGATAGCGCATTTGATTTTAGTAGATGTTGTAGAGCATAGTATATCTTATCGAGTTGATTCTAGCTTGTATTTCTTCCCTTATTATGTTGGAGCAGTTGAAGATTGTACCCAGGTATTTGTATGTTTCCGTTCTTTTAATGGTCATATTATCTATGTGTATGTGGCCAGAGTTTTTAGCCATTCCTTCCCTTGAAATTACCATAAATTCTGTCTTATCTTGGTTATGTATATATACTGCCAGAGTAACTAACAACGATTGCCTGAAAGAGGCTAGTGTAACTAGAACATTATACACAACAATAAGAAAGATACAAACATCTTTCTTCGGTCATGTGATAAGAAGAGAGGCATTGGAGAACATCGTGACAACTGGAAAGATCGAGGGAAAGTGAGGCAGAGACAGACCAAGAGAAATGATTCTGGATGGATTGAGACTGTGGCACGGAGGAATATCATTGCATTTGACAATGTGTTTTATTTTCTGTGTGAATGTATCATGCACTACTGATAAACGAAAGATGAGTGATTAGAAGGGCCGAATGTAAGACGGGCCTGCGAGTTCAATTTGTTACCCTTTGAAAATAAATTTCGTTCGTTCGTTCGTTCGTTCGTTCGTTCATCAACAGGGGTTGATCCAGAACACCACAGACCGAGATCTGTGGATAGCCATGAATGCCTACGCCAGCCGGCACGGCACTTGATGATGATGATGATGATGATGGGGGGGGGGGTGTGTGTATGTGTGTGTGTGTGCTTTTTTTTTCCTTTTCTTTTCTTAAACGCATTTATATGTGTATGTACATCTGGGCCAGTGTTACTTTGCATATGTTAAAAATAGCTCGGCAGGTAGAACAGGAAAGGAGCAAGTTTAATAATAAGCCACTTCTGAGGCAGAATTTCATATTAGAAGTCCTATCTACAAGATAATATTTATGAACTGCCATTACTGTCTATAGTACCTTGCGGAGTAGGACAGAAGGGTTTGAGCCTGAGGGCGCCTGGCTAGTGCATTCGCGGCGAACTCTGCAGGTTAGGGTTTTCTTTGTGATTTCAGTATACAGATAGTTTCATAGAAATCATTGATGATTCAACGGTCAGGACGGCGTTTACCTGCAAAGCGTTGTGGGACGTAATGAGCCCGGCAAGGCACGCAGAGCGCCCTGGTCATCCACTGCACCTGTATTCGTCTCCAGTCGTCTTGACTTGTCTTGCCAATGGATTCAGATGGACTCAGGCGAGAGAGTGTGGTTCGACGAATTGCGCAACTCGTCCACACTTTAATTCTTCTTCTTCTTCTTCGTTCATCCGGAGTTTTTTTTCGGATGTGATTGCGTTGTGCCTGTTTACAGCAGAGCTGCGTTCTTGCGCCGTTAGGCCGACACATCCGACTTCTGCGGGCATTTGTTGACCGGGTTAACCTTCCCGGGGGTTTCTTAGGACGTTTGACTCTCACTGTTGTGGTGTTATCCCCCATCCCAGCTGGTCCATATAGAACAGCCAAAGATCCTGGTCAGCCCTCAAGGGAAGGCAGGGGCAGACCATGGGCATTCCCCGCCATCCAAGGAGGCTTCCATACTTGCAGAGCCGATACATACCGCTCTGGTACTGGGCTCACCCAAGGAATCGTCACGTCCTGCACATGGCTGCTTAGCCTCACTTCCGTATATTGGGCCTTCCGTTCACCATAGGCTGTTCTTCCGGAAACCAGAAGTATGCAGTCTGCAGATGACATCCACACAGTGAGCTTTCGATTCGGACTTTCCATGTAATGGATTTGCTAGCCAAGCAATATTCCATTTCGTGCCACTAGGACACTTTTCCACCTTTTATGAAGCCCACACAGTGGGCTTTTGATTCAGACTTTCCACGTAATGGATTTGCTATCCAAGCAATATTCCATTTCGTGCCACTAGGACACTTTTCCACCTTTTATGAAGCCCACACAGTGGGCTTTTGATTCGGACTTTCCACGTAATGGATTTGCTATCCAAGCAATATTCCATTTCGTGCCACTAGGACACTTTTCCACCTTTTATGAAGCCCACACAATGGGCTTTTGATTTGGACTTTCCACGTATTGGATTTGCTATCCAAGCAATATTCCATTTCATGCCTCTGGGTCTTCATGCACCTTTAAATGTCAACCTGTATATAGTTAAAGTAATCTGCGGTCAACTTTAGCTTGTTGATATCTCCATAGAGCTTGTCCTCAAATGAAGCAGGTGTGGGCCAAAATATCTTTCTCTGTTCTGCATACGTTGGGCAATCCTGCAGCAAATGTTTTGCTGTCATTTTTCCAGTTCTACAATTACATTCATCGGTATCTCCTATCTTTAGTTTATTGAACAAGTGGTATTTCAGCCTGTTGTGTCCTGTGCGGAGTCTGAAGATTGCTACTTGTTCTCTTCGGTCGAGTTTGTAATATGCATCATCCTTCTGATGGCCTGGATGCTCTGATTCCCATTTGGTTCTATAAGTGCTTTTTATCAACCTCTTTGCCTCATTATAGGTTATGTCTATGTCAGGCTGTGGTAGTCGTCCGCCCTCTTTTGCCAGTCTGTCAGCCTCTTCGTTTCCAGGTATACTGCAATGTGATGGGATCCACTGTATTACAACTTTTTTGGATTTCTGGCATAGACCATGGAGTGCTGCTCTTAGGTCAGTTAGTTCTGTGCTGTTATTGCTCTTCAGTATTGAGACAGCTGACTTTGCATCTGTGAAGATAGCTATTTGCTTCTCTTTATTTTCCTCCATCAGGAGCATTTCTGCTGCAGTTTTCAGAGCCTCTACCTCCGCTTTGAAGTTACTTGAAAATTTTCCAGTTGCCATTGAATGTGTTTTTTTCGCTCCATTTTTTAAATTTAGGAGAATTCCTCCTCCTCCATTCTCTATTGAATTTTTGGCTGATCCATCTGTATATGCATGGGTCCAATTCCTGCTTGGGTAATGTTCTTTTATGTAGTTTAGGGTTATTTCTCTTCTTTCGGTTTCATGCTGAGTGTTCTTTTTCTCAATACCAGGAATGTTTTCTATCATCTCAGGCAGTTGCTGCTGTCTCCAAGCTGGGAACTTGTGTGCATTGTGTATGGGCTTGACTGTTGATATGTTAAGAGTAGGATCTGACCTAATCCTTCGTTTTGCAGTTTCTACAAAGTTGCTACGCTTCAGTCTTCCCTTTCCAAAACCATTAAATCTGTTGTACATAGGGTGGTCTGTCAATCTTCTAAATTTTTCTGCTTGTTGCTGGGCTCTGCTATCTCTTCTATCCTGCATTGGTTGTAAACAAGTGATCTTTTCTAATTCATTAATAGGCGTTGTCTTCAGGCTTCCAGTTATGATTCGCATTCCTTGATTTTGGACTCTACTTATTTTGTTAAAGTTTGACTTAGCTGCTGTTGCCCAAGCTGCAATGCCATATTCCAGTACTGGCCTCACCCGCCCAGTATATAACTTCTTGAGAACTTTCTCATCTGCTCCCCATGTTGTACCAGCAAGCTTTTTCATGATTGCCATTCTTTGCCTTGCGCTTGTTCGATTTTTCTCAACCTGTGTCTTCCATGTCAGGCGACGATCAAAGGTGACTCCTAGATAGTTTGGATTTTCTTCATGGCGCAATATTTTTCCATTCAATACCAGCTTAGGTTGCTGAGTTTTAGTTGAGAGGGAGAACACTGTGCATGTTGTTTTCTCCTCACTTATCTTCACTAGCCATGATTTTGACCAGTCCTCTAGCGCTAATAGGGCTTGCTGTATTCTGCTGTTAGCTGTACTAATATATTCTTCAGATGTCCATATGGCTAGGTCATCTGCAAAGGATGATGTGTGTACTCTGGCTGGAAAATTTTCCGTGATGTCGTTTATATATGCTAGGAATAATGTTGGTGAAAGAACTCCTCCTTGGGGGACACCTTGCTCCAACAGCATCATTTTGCTGGTTTGTCCTTGTACTTTTGTCCTAGCAGTTCTGTTCTCAAGGTAGTGGCTGATCCATTTGTACATTTTCCCGCAAACATGCATTTTTTGCAGTTTTACTTTCAGTCCTTCCTTCCATACTTTATCAAATGCTTTTTCTAAATCTATCCAGACTGCTAGTGTGTGCTTTTTCTCTTGGAAGGCATCCTCTATTTCCTGAGCTATATAGGTTATTTGATCTTCAGTGGATCTGTACTTTCTGAATCCTGCTTGGTGAGGTGTTAAGAGTTGGTTTTCTTCCAGATGCCATGTTAGCCTGCCATTGATAATGCGTTCCATTAATTTTCCTACACAGCTAAGAAGACTGATAGGTCGATAGCCATTTGGTTCTTCCAGGTCTTTTCCTTTCTTTGGGACTGGTATTAGTATAGCTTCCTTCCATGCCTGTGGGACTATTCCCCTCTTCCAGCTGTAATTTAGGACTGCTAGTAGTTTCTTTTTTGCCTTAGTGCCTAGTCCTATTAGCATTTCATTTGTGATTCCATCCTTTCCTGGTGATGTCTTCTTTTTTAGGGTATTCATTGCCTGTTCCATTTCTTCCATTGTTAGATTTGCCATCATATATTCTGCTGCTGTCTCTGTATATGTATTATGCATCTGTTTATCTTTGATTGCTTTCTTCTGTTCGGCTGTAATATCAATGTGGTTTGCACTGGCATAGTGTTCCATTAGTGCATTTGCAGCCTTTTTGCCTGTAAGCAAGGCATTTCCTTGTTTAATTGTTATTTGTTTGTTTCTAGGTCCTTCATTGTTCATGGCTTTCACTAGTTTCCATAGTTTGTTTCCATCCCTGTCAAAATTCAGGTTTTCTGTTTTTTTCCTCCAACAATCTCTTGTTGTTTGATTTACTGTTCTTTTATATTTTGCTGAGATGGCTTTGAGAGAGATGTTCGCTTCAGTTGTTCGTTCTCTCTCTGCGGTCTTCCTAGCATCTTCAACTTTGTCCTCCAAAAATTGTAGTTCTTCAGTCCAGTATGGTTTGTAATTTTTCCTTGCTCCTCTTGGAATAGACTCAGTGGCTGCCTGTATTATTGCTCTGTTTAGACTTTCAACCATTTGCTTCATGTTGCCATATCGTGTATTTACGTTTTCACAATATTTGTCTGTTAGTATGGCAAATCTGTCCCAATCTGCTCGTTTGTAATTCCAACGGGGCAAAGGCTTTTGCTCCTGTGGAACATACTCCATATTTATTACAAGCTTGATTGGTCTGTGGTCACTACCTGCTAATTGGTCCAGCACATGGCGATCGATTTTGTGGAGGATGTCTCCTGTGCAGAAAGCTAAGTCTGGAGTAGAAGTGGTAATCCATCTTCTGGAGTAGAAGCTCGGTGTGTCATCCGCTTTGTTAAGTAGATGGAGATTTGAGTCTATTTCCCAGTCCTCCACTTCATCTCCTCTTTTGTCAGTATCTGGGTATCCCCATCTTTCTGAACGGCTATTAAAGTCTCCGACAACAATGCAATTTGTGTCAGTTATTTCCATGTTTGAGAGTGTAAGATCCTTATCTGCCGGGCTATATAGATTGTAAATTCTTATTTTCACGTCCTTTATCATTATATCAACACCTATAATTTCCGTTTGGTTGTCAGAGATCACAGATACTTCGCTGCAAGGTATTGTATTTCGTGTAAGTATTACAACTCCTCCTTTATGTCCTTCGCGGTCGAAACGTGTGGCCTGATATCCCTCGACTGAAAATGTGCGATTGGCGTTGAGGTGTGTCTCTTGAATGCATGCCACATCTATTCTATCTTTATGAAGACGCTGTGTTATGGAGGCTTTCTTGTTATAAACTCCTTCTGCATTCCATTGTAGTATGTTGAGTGTCCGGGGTGTTTGGTCAATAGCTCTTAACCTACTCCTCTGTGCCTTGACTCCACAGCACAGGGGAAGGTGACCACCAGTAGTCATGGGTGGACCCCCTCGAGGCAGGGGGCCCGGCACTATCACCGCCTGATGGGACTTCACGGGATTAGCACCATATCGATTAACTTTCATCTGTGGCATCATGAAATGATAAAGTTACGTTGCACTTCTTTGTCAAGCCTGTGGCTCAGTACATCCGATTTTGACAAGCATTTGTTCGGGATGCTTTCCCTAGCCTTTGACTGTCCCCAGTCTACCTACAAGGCAGCAGGTTTGTGCGTCACTTCGTCTGGTCCCTCTCCCTTGACCTGTCCGACATGGGTGACCCTACCAGTAGCTGTGCTACCGTCGGCATAGCTCTTGGGGTCATTGGAACGCTCAAGCCCCTCTACCTCGTCAAGGTGGACGCACGGCAGAGGGGCTTTAATTCAATTCATCGCGCAAGTCATCTTTGCCCACATTGTCAAAGAACATTTCGAGCCAAAATAGCCTTTACCAGCCATCTTAGAACTCACGAACCCATACTTTCAACCCCACTGGATGAACTGAATGGTCATCATCATTCTTGATGGACCAACAACAATCTGGCCTTCCCCAGTGCTACGGAGTTTGTGAGCTGTGTAGATATTCTCTTTGTGTGATGCATATGCGTAGACTGAAGACATCCGGTTGCACTAAAAGTGATCCGTGACCAAAATAACTAACTTCGTGATTAATCTACTTATGTTCAGAACTGAAAACAAACAAACGCCATCTTAGGTCAAGGACGGACGTGGGCAGACATTAATGTGAGCTATTTATGGCACTGGCTGTCAAGGATGCGCGGTTTGACTAATGACATGTTGAAGTTGTGTTACCTGTAAGGTGTCACTGACATCAGACAGCAGCTCATCAGTATCTCAGACATGACTACCTTCATCTCTGTGTGAATGGGTACCCCAGCTAATTTCTTCTTCGTTTTTGGTGTTTGTTTGTATCCATGTTTATTCAACTGCCTCTCTCAATATATGTGTGTTTATTATGCCCTGTGTATTTGGATAATCATAATAACCTGGTACCTGGCCGACTGGCGTTGAAGATCATGTCTCTCCACATCTTGCGATCTCCAACTGCATGTATCAGTTCGTACACAGACACCCTGCCTTGCCACAAGACTTCAGAATTTTCTCTCCCTATCTACTGTTAAAAGTACCATATCACAGTACATGGTACTATTCAAAGTATCATATCACAATAAACGGTGCTACCTGTTTTCTGTTATCTCCGAATGTTGGGCGGCGCTAACCAAACCAAACATCCCATAATGTGCCAACGGCTTCAGGTGGAGGAGTGCATAGAGAGGGTACATGCATTATCCTGGTGCGGGGAAATTGAACCTAAAGACTAAATGTCGTGGTAGGGCAGGCAGGGCCCTAAGCCTTTGTTGGCAACTGGTCTAAGATCGAAGCTCCGACAGGCGGACAGTTAAAGTATTGCTTTTGCTATTCTGGTAGCTTCTGCAACTTGTCTTATTTCAGATGTATTTGTGTTACCTGTACTCAGGAGTAAACTAGGTAGGCCAAGAGAGGGATCTTGCTGCATGGGCAACACATGGTCTCTATATTTAGCCCAGGCTTTGTGCTATTTTTGAAGCACAATGTAACAGTAACAAATGAAGCCCACAATTAAGCAGGACTTGTTGTCAGGCTGGTGAATACAGATGGTAAAGGTCTGCTACCTGACATTATAAGCAGCCTTCTGGTGTATGTGACTTGATGTGAGCATGTCGTGCACGTAGGGCGCTGTTTGACGTGCCAATATTTTATAACATGACACAACAAGCTGTACCAACAAACGAACTTTATTTTCACAAGGTCACACATTGGTCACGCAGGCCAGTCTTAAATCTGCTGCTGCTGTTGCCACTACTACTACTACTACTACTACTACTACTACTACTACTACTACTACTACTACTACTACTACTACTACTACTACTACTACTACTACTACTACTACTACTATTGCTGCTGCTGCTGCTGCTACTACTACTACTACTACTATTACTACTACTACTACTACTACTACTACTACTACTACTACTACTACTACTACTACTACTACTACTACTAATAATAATAATACTGCTTCTGCTACAGTTACTACTGCTGCTGCTGCTACTACTGCTGCTGCTGCTGCTGCTGATGCTACTACTACTACTACTACTACTACTACTACTACTACTACTACTACTACTACTACTACTACTACTACTACTACTACTACTACTACTACTACTACTACTAATAATAATAATAATACTGCTTCTGCTACAGTTACTACTGCTGCTGCTGCTACTACTGCTGCTGCTGCTGCTGCTGATGCTACTACTACTACTACTACTACTACTACTACTACTACTACTACTACTACTACTACTACTACTACTACTACTACTACTACTACTACTACTACTACTACTACTACTACTGCTGGTGCTTCTAATGCTGCTGCTGCTGTTGTTGCTTCTGATGCTACATGCAATGAACAGTTGGGTGAGCTTCCCTCAACAATATCTTCCTCTTCTTCTTGACTTCTTCTGCGTCCCTTCCCTCGCTGTATCCGCGTGTTTGTGCCTGTTTGATCTTGCAGCTGTCATGGTCACAGTTCGAACACCATGTGACATAATTATCGTTGTTGGCCACACCCCCACACACAAAGAAATATCACTTTGTTTACACGCCGTGCAACAACTGTCGAAGAATGTTTGAAAACACTGCCCTGCCCTTTCGCCTTCTTTAACCGGAATGATAGTGCCCGCAAATGAACGAAGACACGCGATCATCAGACACCAGGCGTTCACACAAGACTGGAGATAATTCGCACCCAGAGCAGACATAACATGAGATACAACTGCCGTGAATGTTCGGGCTATTTATCGCAACAAGTTTATACACAAGATGTCGGTAACATGATTCCAACATGAGCGCTCTTTCATTCTCCGGCAAGTCTTATCTGTCACCTGGTATTACTCTCTTAAGTCTGGCCTTTTCCCGACTCATCCTCATTTTGCCCTGCATTGGCTATCTCTATCCCTTCCCTTGTATTCGTTTTGGTTCTCGCTGTGTAAGCACACACTCATTATGTCTGCCACACATCAACACACTCACTCTTTCTGCCACACATACACACATTAACTTTGTCTGCCACACATACACTCACACATAAAACACAGCCTCTTTCTCCTTCTCCTCCTCTTTCGCTTCCCCCTCTTATTGGTACCGTGCATGCGACGGAGTGTGTATTTGTGAGTTATTGAGTTGATGTATAACTGTACGAGGTTATGTAAATATTGTATGCATGTGTGTGTTTATACATCTGTGAGTGTGTGTTTATACATCTGTGAGTGTGTGTTTATACATCTGTGAGAGTGTGTTTATACATCTGTGAGTGTGTGTTTATACATCTGTGAGTGTGTGTTTATACATCTGTGAGTGTGTGTTTATACATCTGTGAGTGTGTGTTTATACATCTGTGAGTGTGTGTTTATACATCTGTGAGTGTGTGTTTATACATCTGTGAGTGTGTGTTTATACATCTGTGAGTGTGTGTTTATACATCTGTGAGTGTGTGTTTATACATCTGTGAGTGTGTGTTTATACATCTGTGAGTGTGTGTGCCTGCCTGTCTCATAATATGCAATGTTTACGTTCACAGCATTAATTTGACAATGTTGTTTTCTATATGGATGTAACATACACAATAGATAACTGATGTACGAAAGGTGAGTGGTTGGAGGCCGAATGTAAGACGGGCCTGCGTGCCCAATTTGTGATCCTTTAAAAATAAAGTTTGTTCATTCGTTCTAATCTTTTTCTACTTACGCCTCCTTTTTGCCTCGTCCGGCAGGCAAAGCTAAAAAGCTTTAAAATGTCCGGCTTTTCTTGTATTTTATGTTACAATGTTTTAATGTATTGTTGTTACAACTTAGAATGTATCTACTCTCTACCGTATGTTTACATTGTTAAAATGTGATGACCTTTTGACATGCATATTGTACTTAAAAGAGAAGGATATTATTGTAGATGATGTGCAATTGTTTGACTAATACCGCAATCTTAAATCATTTGTGCAAGACAAGAATAAAGAATTTTTTTGGAAGACTCTTGCATGAACAGTGGAGTTTATTTTTCCAAAGTTGCCCAAATGCGTGTTGCTTTTCAGAGTTACTTAAAATTTGTGAAGTATTCTTCTGTATCCCTGGACACAATGGCAATGTGGAAAGAGTGTTCTCCTTGATGGACAAAGGAAAGGAACAGACTCTTACTTGACTCTGTAAAGGGCATCATTCTCACAAAGTACAATTTGAAGAATCTTACCTGTGAACAGTTTTATGCATATGTGATTGCTAAAGAGGATCTTCTACAAAAAGTTGGCTCCTCCGAGAAATATGTTGTGTAATTAATAAAGATTATAAGGTAATAACTGTACAATCGGCTGTTTAAATAATGTTTTTTTTTAGCATTTTGAAAAAGGCCTCCATTGAATTTATATTTATTTTTTTAACATGATTGTTTCTTGGTCGATTCACTAAAAGAAAGATGCACTTATTGGCAGCTATTGTAATAAAATTGTACTGATTGTGGGTTTAATCTGGAACGATTCAAATGAAACAATCAATATGTCCTCCTTGGTCCTCTTTTTTGTCTTTATATGTCCTACTTTTGGCGCCCACGTATCTGGCAACCCTACCCTAAGACAGATTTCTTTCTTAATTGTCTGCCATGGCAGCTTCCGTATGGCCTACCCTTTGTACTTTCTAAATGCCGTTGGATATGTCAGATTCCACAACTTGCACACAGGACCGCCTGTCTTTTGCTCTTACCTGAGAAATCTGGGTATTCAATCTCATTACCCAAACTCTAACAAGGACGTGTGCTATCATTAGGTATCTATGATTCTTTGACAAATTCGCAGCTCTGGCCAGAGTTTAAACCCTGGACCCTCTGAGATTCAGACAGACACCATAACATCTCAAGAAAAAAAAAAAAAAATCCAGCCATGAGCACGATTCGAACCAAGACCTCGGGCCGGCAGGCCATAGGACAAACCATCGAGTCAGCCGAGCCGTGGTAAGGAGGCGAGCTGGCCTAGAGAGAATATATTGTGTTGCAGAAATGAGCTTCAAGAAAGACGCCAACCTAGGGTCACGTGTCAAACGTGGAGCCCGCCAAATGTAGACCCAGCCAATGAAATCCCGCGTTTTGTGAGGGTAAGCACGCGTGTGTGGGTGTGTGGCTATGGGAGTGCAGAATAAAGTGGGGGTGGGGGGGGGGTGGGGGGGGGGAGGCTCACACAATAAGATAGGATTGAAAATGGAGGGAACTATCACGTTAATTTAAACACTCACATGAGTGAGGTTGTGGTGTTGTTGTCGTGTGTTGTCGTGTGTTGTGTGGTGTGTTGTGTGGTGTGTTGTGTGGTGTTGTTATGTGTTGTCGTTGTGTGTAATTTTGGTGTGTTGTTGTGTGATGTTGTGAGTTGTTGTATGTTATTGTGGTGTCTTGTTATGGTGTGTTGTTGTGTGCTGTTGTGTGTTGTTGTGTGATGTTGTGAGTTGTTGTGTGTTGTTGTGGTGTCTGGTTATGGTGTGTTGTTGTGTGATGTTGTGTGTTGTTGTGGTGTCTGGTTATGGTGTGTTGTTGTGTGTTGTTGTGTGATGTTGTGAGTTGTTGTGGTGTCTGGTTATGGTGTGTTGTTGTGTGATGTTGTGAGTTGTTGTGTGTTGTTGTGGTGTCTGGTTATGGTGTGTTGTTGTGTGTTGTGTGATGTTGTGAGTTGTTGGGTGTTGTTGTGGTGTCTGGTTATGGTGTGTTGTTGTGTGTTGTTGTGTGATGTTGTGAGTTGTTGTGTGTTGTTGTTGTGTCTGGTTATGGTGTGTTGTTGTGTGATGTTGTGAGTTGTTGTGTGTTGTTGTGGTGTCTGGTTATGGTGTGTTGTTGTGTGTTGTTGTGTGATGTTGTGAGTTGTTGTGTGTTGTTGTGTCTGGTTATGGTGTGTTGTTGTGTGTTGTTGTGTGATGTTGTGAGTTGTTGTGTGTTGTTGTGGTGTCTGGTTATGGTGTGTTGTTGTGTGATGTTGTGAGCTGTTGTGTGTTGTTGTGGTGTCTGGTTATGGTGTGTTGTTGTGTGATGTTGTGAGTTGTTGGGTGTTGTTGTGGTGTCTGGTTATGGTGTGTTGTTGTGTGCTGTTGTGTGTTGTTGTGTGATGTTGTGAGTTGTTGTGTGTTGTTGTGGTGTCTGGTTATGGTGTGTTGTTGTGTGATGTTGTGAGTTGTTGTGTCTTGTGGTGTCTGGTTATGGCGTGGTGTTGTTTGTTGTTGAGGTGCGTAATTGTGGTGTGATATTGTGTATTGTTGTGAGTTGTTGTGTGTTGTTGTGGTGTCTTGTTATGGTGTGTTGTTGTTTGTTGTTGTGGTGAGTAATTGTGGTGTGTTGTTGTGGTGTGCTGCTGTGGTGTGTTGTTGTGGTGTGTAATTGTGGTGTGTTGTTGTGGTGTGCTGCTGTGGTGTGTTGTTGTGGTGTGTCAGGTAGGAGCAAGTCACAACTACACCCCCACCCTCCCCTTCTCGTAAAAGTTGCCAACAGTGACGTGTATCATCATCATAATCATCATCATCATCATCATCATCCCCATCATCCAGTGCTTTGCCGGCTGTCGTGTGCGATTGTGCTTCTCCAGAAATGTCGATCTCAGACAGCATAGATTAATTCGTGTGTTGACTCTCTTCCGCGCCATGGCACAAAGCTGTCAAGAATCTTCTCCCGCTGTCTTCCTCTATTTCTCTTTATCACAAATCTTTCCGGTTTTCATAACATGTTCCAGATTTTGCCGTCCCATAATGTGGCAACAACATCTTTCTGATGTTTGTGATAAGTTGTCTTTGCG
The DNA here is from genome assembly GCA_963921405.1 of Cepaea hortensis. NCBI lineage: Eukaryota > Metazoa > Mollusca > Gastropoda > Stylommatophora > Helicidae > Cepaea > Cepaea hortensis. Next base: position 5,782,302 of record OY992891.1, on the reverse strand, counting down.
ACTCAGCTTCCCTCAAAATATCCAGACTGCTCATTGTAGCTGTCCAATTAATTTTCATAAATCTTCTATAAAACCACATCTCCAAGGCTTCAAGGGATATTTTCATCTGTGTACTAATTGTCCAGGATTCACAGACGTATGTTAAAATTAATTCTATGTAACATGCAAGAACTCTTTTTCTAACTTCCGAGGACAATGATCTATTGAAAAACAATGTTCTTCATTTGATAGAATAGATGTTTAAACAAGAAACGAATTGCATAAATAGACAATATATTTCAAGTGAACGAAAGAAGAAGAAGACAAGTTGATGAAGACGTGTGCAAGGAATGAATCGCCAAGACACGAAAAGTAGAATAAACTCTGCTATAACACAATCACAAGTCACAAAACGATAAGCGTGGGCGGTCATGTTTTACTATCTCACTCGATCACCAGAGTCGTGGACCAGCTCCGTGTTCCTGTCTCGACCATGCTACGTGGCCAAGTCATCCAGGTATATTCTTCTTGGTCTTCCCCTTGGTCTCTTCCCTTCGATCTTGCCAGTTGTCACCAATTTCTCCAAGTCATTTCTTCTCATAACATGCCCAAAAATATTTGACTGTCTACGTCAAATGTCTTTAATCAGTTTACGATCTTCATTTGTTTCTTGTAGACCTTGTTCATTGGTTTTTCTGCCTGTCCATGTATTCTTTGCATTTTCCTCAGAAACCACATTTCCATAGCCTTCAGATGTTTTTCAGCTTGTCTACTCATTGTCCACGCTTCACATCCATACACAAGTACAGGTTCTATGTAGCACTTCAACACTCTTTTTCTCGTTTCAATTGATATCATGGTATTGGTCAGTTTGTTTTTCATCTTGCAAAAGGCTACCTTCGCAATGACAATTCTTGTTCTAATCTCTTTAAGGTATCTCCCATCAGATGTTATGACTGTTCCGAGATAGCTGTACCAATTCACTTGTTTAAGAATATGCCCATTTACTTGTATATTACATTGTGGTATTTCTTCCTTCCTAGTGACGACCATAATCTGTGTCTTCTTTCAATTCAATTCTAACCCTCGTTGTTCACTGTGTGCAACAACCGCATCTACTAAATGTTACAGGTCCTGTTCATTGCCTACAATCAAGACTGTGTCATCTGCATATCTAATGCTATTGATGTATCGTCCCCCAATGTTGATTCCTTCCATATCTTCTATATTTCTGAAAATATTTTCACTGTACAGGTAAAAAAGATCTGGAGACATTACACATCCCTGTCTCACACCTCTCTTAATAGGCTGATACAGTGATATTGACCTACTTCATGATCAATTCTTATGGCAGCTTGTTGTTTCCAATATATGTCTTTTACATGTCTAAGGTCTTTTCCATCAATTTGTAGATCTTCAAGCATCCTTATCATGTTGACAAGTCTCACTTTATCGAAAGGCTTTGTGTAGTCAATAAAGCAAAGGTTTAGATCTTTGTTTACTTCTATAGAACGTTCGATTACTGTTCTCAGTATATACACAGCATTTACTGTACCCTTGCATTCTACAAAATAAAAACAGTCTTCTTCTCCTATTTCAGGTTGTATTTTTTTTCTAACTCTTTGCATGATAATTCTTAGCAAAATCTTCGTGATGTGACTCATTATACTAATTGTTCGATGTTGATCACATTCCAAGGGCTCCTGATTTCTTCGGGATTGCAATAAATACAGAATTACATAATTCATGAGGTGTATCTCCAGTATCATATATTATATTCAGGAGTTTGGTAACTTTATCTATTCCCTATTTTGCTAAAGCATTAATCATTTCTGTTGTGATGCTTTCTGAACATGGGGGTCTTGCCAGTTTTCATATGGTTAAGAGCATTCTGATCCTCCATCTTCAAAATTGGTGGTCCTTCATTATTAAATCGAATATCATACTGTCCCTCTCTGTTATCATCATAAAGGTTTTTCACATAATCTGACCATACATGTAGAATCTGATCTTTTTCAATTATGATTTTGCCATCTTTTGTCTTTAGGTAGCCTGCTGATGTATGTGTTCTTTGATTAGTAAGCTCCTGAATTCTTTTGTGCATTAGTTTGGTATTTTTACTGTTGTGTTGTTTTTCAATCTCTATGCAATTTTTCTCGAGCCAGGCTTCTTTTGCCTCCTTACATAATGTTCTGAATTTTCTGTGAATTTCTTTATATTTGACTGGATTATTTTTGTTCTGACTTCTTGTTTCCATTAGTTGTAATATTTCTTCAGTCATCCATGTCTTACGACCCACTTTTTAAAATTTTGGAATATTATTTTCTGCAGCTAAACTGATTGAATTCTTCAACATTTCCCATTGATCATCCACATCTTGAAATAAGATCTCTAGATCAGACAATATATCAGATTTGTTCTTTACTTCTATGTTAAAATTATCTTGTATTTCTTTGTCAGTTTTCAATTTGCACAAATCATATTTAGTGTTTCTGATTGTATACTTGACTTTCTTTAAATTTACCCTCAGTGTGCCTGTAATTAATCTGTGATCACTGTAACAGTCCGCATTGGGAACTATTTTTATGACTGTTAACGCATGTCGAAATCTTCTGTTAATCAGGATGTAATCTGTCTGGTTTTTAATCCTGCTGTCTGGACTCCTCCATGTCCATAATCTTCTAGGATGCTGTTTAAACCAGATGTTTCCTACAACCATTTCTTGTTCTTTTGCCCATTCTACAAGTCTGTATCCTCTTTCATTTCTCTCTCCCAAGAGAGAGTCAACCAGAGAGACGAATGGAGACGGATTGTATCTGCAGCAAAGAACCTCAATAGCTCGGAACGCTGAAGAAGAAGAAACTATGGTTGCCAACACTGCATCCATCGCCTTGATTTCCCACTTTTGCGTTGAAATCACCCATTATAATATTTATTTCTGATGTATTTTTTTTTTTTTTTTTATTTTTTTTTTTTTTAACAATTCTTCAAACCACGCTCCATGTCATTATAAAATTCATCTATACTTTCTCCGGAAGGCTAACCCGGTAAACAAATGCCCGCAGAAGTCGGATGTGTCGGCCTAACGGTGCAAGAACGCAGCTCTGCTGTAAACAGGCACAACGCAATCACGTCCGAAAAAAAAAGAAAAAACAAACAAACTCCGGATTAACGAAGAAGAAGAATCTATACTTCTTCACTGCATTCACTCGTTGGAGCATATATTTGAATGACATTTATTTTAGAAGGTCTTCTGTTTAATTTTACTAATAGAACTCTGTCCCACACAGCGCAATATCTTTAACAGAATTTGATGTTTGCCGATCCGGCATAATGGCTACACTTCTTTGCCGTTCTTCTCCTCCAGAATAAATAATCTTACAATCCTCTCCTGCCTTTATCCCTGCCCCTCTCCATCTGGTTTCACACATTCCTAATTTATATTCTCTCTTCCCATTTCTCGTTTGATGTTATCCAATTGTCCATCTGCATTCATTGTTCTGACAATCCAGGTTCTTACTTTTAATGACAGTAATCTTTTGCACCTAGTAAAAAAAAAAAAAAAAACTACTACTACTACTGACGGTCTGGAGTCACCCCGTTTCTGTGATATCCAAAATATTAGATACTTGTTACTTGTGATGGTATCTCCCCGTTTACTGTGATGTACAAGATATTAGAAACCTGTTACTTGTTTTAGTATCTCCCCATCACTGGACTACAAATGGCCTGGATTGTGTGTTGGTCGGCCTATGTGCAAAAAAGGGAACGCCCCCCACCCCCTCCCAAGAGTTGAAGATGAACGAAGAGGATGACGAACACATACACAATAGCCTCAAGTCGTGAAATAGGGTACGTTACTTGTTCACGTCAGAGAGAATCAGAACCGCGCACCTCACGTGTGAGTGAACAGTGCCAGACACATGCAAGATGTTGGTGTGTCGGGTCTGCTGCACCCCTGTGATTTCAAGGCCCAGAATCCTCACCTGCAGGCTGACAGAGTTATCTGAAGCTTTTGAAAACAATCTCCGCCGACAACAGAGGCCGCGCTGTCTGCGGTCGGGACAGGAACGGCATGCGGTTTCACACGGCATGAATACAGCCCTTGATGTGTGGTAATCGTAGACCCGGCGTTTGTTTAGTCTGCTAGAGCCCCCCCCCCCTCCCCCACCCAACCCTCAACCATACCCTTATTCCACATCTGTAGGTCTGTGTGTGTGTGTGTGTGTGCACCTCACTACGTTTTTTGCTGTTGTGGGTTTTCTTTGTGAGGGTATCAATGGGGGAGCGGAGATGTGAGGGTATCACTGGAGGAGGGTGGTTGTGAGGGTATTTCTGGAGCGGGAGATATGAGGGTATCACTTGGGGGAGCAGGAGATGTGAGGGTATCTCTGGAGCGGAGATGTGAGGGTATCATTGGAGCGGGAGATGTGAGGGTATCTCAGGAGCGGGAGATGTGAGGGTATTCCTGGAGCGGATGATGTTATGGTATCTCTGGAGCGAGAGATGTGAGGGTATCACTAGGGGAGCAGGACATGTGAGGGTATCTCTGGAGCGGATGATGTGAGGGTATCTCTGGAGCAGGAGATGTGAGGGTATCATTGGAGCGGGAGATGTGAGGGTATCATTGGAGCGGGAGATGTGAGAGTATAACTGGAGCGGGAGATGTGAGGGTATCTCAGGAGCGGGAGATGTGAGGGTATCACTGGAGCGGGAGATGTAAAGGTATCATTGTTGGAGAAAGAAATGGTGCGACATGGGTGTGAATATGGGTATGGGTATGTATGTCGACCGGGTCATCAAGGATTAGGGACAAAAGCGTCGGGAAAAGGGACAACACTTAGATTCTTCAGGGACATGTTAATTGTGTGTGGTTATGGCGAGAGTGCTGTATATTTAACGACCGCTGGCATTCCTTTTCCAAGTTTCCTAAGATGTTTTCATTGGTTTCAAGAGACATCACAAGGGTGATGGTGATGAAGATAGTTACAGTAAACAAATACGCGTCGAGTGTTGACATTAAATAAGTTAAGAGACAGGTACAAACAACGCGCTTACCTTAATTGCTGTTGTCTTAACTCATGCCCCGCCAACTCCCAGAGTGTCCCTGTGGGCAAGCATGGCGTAGTCTGTGTTAGGTCAGTCGCAGTGGGTGGTTGTTATTTGTCCCCCGCGAAATATGTCCCTACTGGCATTTTGTTGTCTTGACAGATAATAGTTTGTTATATTGTGCTTCACAATTAGCACAAAGCCTGGCCTGAACTGCAGAGACCATGTGTTGCCCATGCAGCACGATCCTTCCCTCGACCTGCCCTGTTTACTCCAGAAGAAAGATAGTACCAATATATCTAGAACACGACAACGTGCAGAAGCTGCCGGATCAGCACAGCATTGCTCTCTAACCATCCGCCTGTCGAAGCTTCGATCCTAGACCAGTTGACAACCAAGGCTTGGGGTCTGGACTATCTGGTTATATCTGACTAAGACCCGACACTTTAACAGAAAAGTTAGTTGCATGTCTTTTACAGGTCGTAGCAGTCAACCCCATCATATTTTGGCTGTTTGTGATTCCTGGGCAAGTATACGATCAGTAGTTTGCCATTGCTTTCTGAAGGACCATCACCCATAACATTTCATAAAAAAACCGACACAGCGGTGTTTCGGACGCGGCTTTGCAGGATTACGAACTGCATCCATGACCTCGTGGCCACGAAGCCGGTTTCCCAACACTTAATTTGTCACTACAACATGTCATATTCGTGGCCAACAGGTGTTGTAGTTCTAGAGATGGTCGTGAAACTTCCCGGAGGTAAAGACACGCAATTTTATGTTTCTTTGAATTGTTACTGTCGTGATATTATGGTCTTGATGCCTTTGCCTACAACGGTTAAATTCGTCGTTGATGTAATTTTTAAATTCGTCGTTGATATAACTGTTAAATTCGTCGTTGATATAACAGTTAAATTCGTCGTTGATATAACGTTTGAATTCGTCGTTTATTTAACGGTTAAATTCGTTGTTGATATAACGGTTAAATTCGTCGTTGATATAACCGTTAAGTTCACTGCATTTACAGAACGTTGATGTCAACCTTAGCATTTATTGGCTGTATGTGATTTGCTAGGACATTTTACGTCCAGTACTTTGCCGTTGCTTTCCGAACGGCCGACGCTGATCCCATTGTGAAAATCAACGCGTGAGTATCACTGGCGTCTGACTTCAAACCCATGCGATGATGATGTCACGTGGTTTGGAGAGTCCTCTGTGATTGTCCGTGGAGATAAAGGCAGGTCTACCGCAGCGGCCACTCCATCGGCGATGATTGTCCCCCACACACAGAGTGCCCCACCTGTAGGAATAAAACATTGTACACAGTTAAACTCAATGATATTCTACAGAGAATAACATCCCTGTATGTAAATGAACACTGCTCAAGTGATGTATGGTAACTTTAACAACATGGATGTATACTGAGGAACATTACAGAGTGTACATACTGGAAAAAGGTTAATATGTCAGTGTATACATGAACATTAAACACAATATACACAGCACAGAGAATACAACATACAACAAATTTAAAACATGAACACACAATCACCCCACATATAGTGTATGAACACACACACCACACATAGTGTATGAACACACAATCACCCCACACATAGTGTATGAACACACACACACACACCGCATAGTGTATGAACACACAATCACCCCACACATAGTGTATGCACACACACACCACACATAGTGTATGAACACACAATCACCCCACACATAGTGTATGAACACACACACCACACATAGTGTATGAACACACAATCACCCCACACATAGTGTATGAACAAACACACCACACATAGTATATGAACACACAATCACCCCACACATAGTGTATGAACAAACACACCACACATAGTATATGAACACACAATCACCCACACATAGTGCATCAACACACAATCACCCCATATATAGTGTATGAACACACAATTACCCCACACATAGTGCATCAACACACAATCACGGCTGAATCTCCAGCATCACTGAACCATGAAGATGGTGGAGGCAGTTGTCAAGCATTGATTTGAACCGAAACCATCGTGGAACATAACGAGAAAATGACAACTATTCAGGGACAATTGGAATAAAATTGCTATTGTTCTAGATTGCCGTAATCCAAAAACTACAAAAAATTCTTAAACGTTCAACAATTCTTTGAAAAAACTTTATCGGCAAACAGATTTGCGACACAAAGGGAAGAAACTCGAAATGATTTAATTGCCATAAATTGTATATTGATGCCCTTGTCTCTTAAACGATGCTTGGTCTAATAATTATAATTAGCTTTGTCTTATGTATGTCATTTGTTGTTTGATGTTTAAAACAGATTTTCGGTGTTTCACATAGATGCAATGTAGGTTACCAGAGCGTTGGGTGACAGCAAACTGGATAACGCTAAAATTAGAAGAGATACCATTATGACGTGGCAAAGATATAAAGTGAGAAACGCCAGGGAAAGATAGGTGGTTGAATAATTCAGACAAAGACAGCGTTCCATGGGATAAGGGAAGGTCTGTGTAGAGTGTTTATGTCTATAAAACTGTGTGAGTTTTATTATGTTATATATTGACCATTCTTCTGTATGAGTGTGAATAATAAACACTGAATAAAGAGAGTACACGAAAGCTAAAGAGTACGGAGGTGTTGTTCCCCCACAGAATGATGATAGTGCTGTGGTGTTTGTCCATCAAGAATGATGATGACCATTCATTTCATCGAGTGGGGTTGAAAGTATGGGCCGTGAGTTCTAAGATGGCTGATAAGGCCTATTTTGGCTCGAAATGTTCTTTGACAATGTGGACAAAGAATGCTTGACGTTTCTGGAGGAGGATTTCCTGCAGTGGTTTTTCTGTCCAGCCTTTCTTCACAGCTCTTGCAGTCCTGGTTGCTTTAAAAGTGACTGCACCCTTGCGTAATGATGTACGCCACGAATTACGGTCTTTAGCAGCAGTCTGCCAGTTGTCAAGATGAATTCCAAAAGCTTTCAGTGAAATTTTCAGAGTGTCTTTAAAGCGTTTCCTCTGGCCGCCTTTGGAGCGTTTACCACAACGCAGCTCGCCGTAAAAAAATTGTTTAGGGAGTGTGTGATCTGGCTTACGAGTTAAGTGACCAGCCCAGCGAATCTGATTTTTCATTAGTAGAGTGTGGATATTGGGCATGGACGCTCTTTCTAGAACTTCAGGATGAGATGATGAGAGTACGGAGGTATTGTACCTCCATAGAATGATGATAGTACGGGGGTGTTGCACCTCCATAGAATAATGACAATATACCATCGTGGATATATTGTGCTGGTACGATAGCACATTGTACTCACACGGTGATCAAGTTGTACCCACATATAGATCGAGTTGTACCCATACGGTGATCAAGTTATACCCACAAGATGGTCAAGTTGTACCCATATATAGATCAAGTTGTACCCACATGATGGTCAAGTTGTACCCACATGTATATCAAGTTGTACCCACATATAGATCATGATTTACCCACATATAGATCAAGTTGCACCCACATAAAGATCAAGTTGTTCCCACATAAAGATAAAGTTGTACCCACATACAGATCTAGTTGTACTCACAAGATGGTCAAGTTGTACCCACACTGTGGTCGATTTGTACCCACATATAGATCTAGTTGTACCCACATATACATCAAGTTGTACCCACATATAGATCCAAGTTTTACCCAAATATAGATCAAGTTGTACCCACATATAGATCAAGTTGACCCACATATAGATCAAGTTGTACCCACATATAGATCAAGTTGTACCCACATATAGATCAAGTTGTACCCACATATAGATCAAGTTGTACCCAGTTGTGTCATGGCACGGAAGGGCGTCAACACATGAATTGATTCGTGACGTCGGAGATCGTAATTTGTGGAGAGGCATGATCACCCACGCCAGCCGTAAGCACTAGATCAGTGGTTCTCAACCCGTGGGGAATTCCCCCTCCCCGCCAGGGGGGAATTTTAGGGTTTCCATGGGGGGGGGGGGGGGGAAATGAAGACCATTTCAAGATCGCGTTAATACACGAACCGATTACTTGATATTGTTTTTCCCTTCATACTTTACAGTTAAGTACGTCTCATCCTTCTAAAATTCATTTTATAAAGTCAGTAGACCCACAAATCATGTTTTATGTGGATGTCTAGACTTGTTTTAGTATGTGCTATTAAATTTACCTTACATTTTTACGTATACTGTATAGGGGTGGGGGAATTTAGATAAGAAATATGAAAGGGGGGTGGGAAATGACGTTCTGAAAATACGGTGGGGGGGGGGGGGGCACGGGCCAAATTTTTAATAGGAAGGGGGGAATGACGTTCTGAAAATATGGTGAAGGGGGGCACGGGCCAAAAAAGGTTGAGAACCACTGCACTAGATGATTATGACTATCCATGCAATTATGTTACAATCTTTACTTTACGTTCCATCATGTGTGTATTTGTTACACATTTCACATTGTGCCAATCGCTGCGCGTGGAGGAGCGTGACTGGGATTGTACAAACCTTATCCTGGTGCCAGGAAATGCAACCTTCAGACTAAATGCCATGGCAGGGCAGACCAGCCCCTAAGCCTAGGGTCGGCAGTTGGCCTAGGATCGAAGCTCAGACAGTCTGACATTTAGAGCATTGCTTTGCTGATCCGGCAGCTTGTGCAGCTGGTCTTGTTCCAGAAGTATTTGTGTCACCTTTTCTTTGGAGTAAACTAGGCAGGCAGAGAGAGGGATCATGCTGCAAGGGCACTCATGATCTCTACAGTTTAGCCCAGACTTAGTGCTATCGAGAGGTTGTTATGTCTTTTGTGGACGCATAATGCTGCAAACTGTCGCCTGTCAAGACGGCAAGGCACCAATAGCTAAAGTTACGCATTTTTCTGTATAGTTAGTTAATTAGTCGTTGCTCCAATGTCACGGCAATGTTCACCCCATAATGCTCCATTCCTGTGCCAGTGAAGACCACACAAAATGCTCCTCACTGTCACATGTGAAAGGTGGAACAGACAACAGTCCCGACAAACTAACAGCACGTACAGGCACGCATGCATAGGGCCACTACCAGAATACCAAGACAACAATCTGTGACTAGCAGTGGTAAGCACTTCGACCACTCGTATCGTCTAATACCCAGCCAGTCTTCATATCTTCTTGGAGCACCTATTTCTGACTCCATCCTCCTTTCCATTCAACACCCGAGAAAGACGAGTTCACAGACACGTTCGGAATGCGCCATCTTTCAATCCAGGAACAAGCGAGATACCTACGTCACAAAACCCAGATGTTGATGTTCCAGAATGATCTAGAAAGTCTCTTGGGGAAAAAATAAATCTACAGAACTGGTAACAACCTACGCTAGTTCTGTAAATAGCTGAGCGTGGGAACTTCTGTGAGTTCAGACAGGTAGAGAGAGAGAGAGAGAGAGAGAGAGAGAGAGAGAGAGAGAGAGAGAGAGAGAGAGAGAGAGAGAGGGAGAGAGAGAGAGAGAGAGAGAGAGAGAGAGAATTGATAGGCGTGGGAAAAATTTCTTGGTTCTAAGTGTAGCATTTCTAATTAGTTGACTTACTGGGCAAGGCGACAGGTAACAGCTTCTTCTTCTTCTTCTTCTTCTTCTTCTTCTTCTTCTTCTTCTTCTTCTTCTTCTTCTTCTTCTTCTTCTTCTTCTTCTTCTTCTTCTTCTTCTTCTTCTTCTTCTTCTTCCTTCTCCTCCTCCTCCTCCTCCTCCTCCTCCTCCTTCTCCTCTCCTTTCTTCTTCTTCTTCTTCTTCTTCTTCTTCTTCTTCTTCTTCTTCTTCTTCTTCTTCTTCTTCTTCTTCTTCTTCTTCTTCTTCTTCTTCTTCTGCTTCTTCTTCTCCTCCTTCTTCTTCTTCTTCTTCTTCTTCTCCTCCTCCTCCTCCTCCTCCTCCTCCTCCTTCTTCTTCTTCTTCTTCTTTCACCTTCCCCTGTTCTACTACTTCTACTACAACTATGACAACTACCACCAACACTGCTACTATAATGATCACCACTACTACTAACACATTAATTCCTCAAGCTGTCCAAAAGTTCACAACTGGAATCATCGGCTCACGAGCCATGTCACACATCCAGTAAAGCCCACCCCGTGTTAGACACCGCACACATTTCCGTGGAGAGTTACAACGTTGTCCAACATTGGACTATTTCACCCGGGCGACACAAACGACCAACGAAGAATCAATATCCGAGGATTCTCAATTAAAACCTTGCATGGTTCCAGCCGATTACATGATCAGTGCGAGGAGAGAGAGAGAGAGAGAAACGGGGCGGGGGGAGGGGAGGGCGCCCTCTGCCACTTCTCCACAGCACCCTTGATGGCGCACAAAGAAGGATGGGCAGAGATGGGCTGTTTTACAATTCCCTTTAGGGTATGAGTTGTCTGGTGCTGATGCACGTTAGGGTCGCAGAGAAGATTGTGAACTACAGTAGCCCGTTTGTGTGTGTGTGTGTGTGTGCGCGCGCGCGTGCGCGCGCATGTGTGTGAGTGTGAGCGAGCTAGCGAGAGAGAGAAAGAAAGAAAGAGAGAGAGAGAAAGAGGGAGAGAGAGAGAGAGAGAGAGAGAGGAGAGAGAGAGAAGAGAGAGAGAGAGAGAGAGAGAGAGAGAGAGAGTTAGTAAACATACGGGAGAGAACAAACGAGCGAGAAAAAAATAAAAAAGACATAAAGGAGTTTTCATGGGGAATGACGAACACGAGGGTTGAGATTTAGGATGGTCAGGGAATAGAAATTACACGGAAAGAGAAATGTAGAGGACAAGCAATACGGGAAACAAGAAATACAATGGATTAGAAAAGCAGGAATAAGACATACCGATATTTAAACATTTGGGAATAATGGGGGGGGGGGGGGGGGGGGGGGGGGGGTGAAACAGACAAAACGAAAGGAGCTTGCGGTGTAGGCAAAGGATTCTGGGTGGGGGGGGGGGGGACCGAAAACAGAAACTTTGAAATTAAACATTCGGAAATAACAAAACAGGGAATAACATTAGGGATCTACAGAAACATGCGGCATAACGAAGACAAGCTGTGGACACGTTAGACAGACATAGGGAACGACAAGGAGATGAAACTTATCTCAAATAACAATAATATAACAATTAATGTTGATAATATTAATCTTATAATAATAATAATAATAATAATAATAATAATAATAATAATAATATTTTCTTCGCTTTCATGTGCGTGGTTATGGTTTAAAGATAGTAGTTTTACTGACATACTGACCAATTCAAAGCTTGACAGAGCCCGTGGTATTACTGACATACTGCCAGTTCACGGCGTGTAGTATTACAGTCAGACACAACATCAGTACTTCAGGCACTCCAACTCAGAAAAACCAGATCAACTAAGCTGAGAGAGACGCAACAAAAGAGTAGCCAGATGTACTAGTTCAATACTACCAAAAGAAAAGAATCATCAAACCGATCAGAAAGCCATTAGCACCAGCACAAGACGATTGTCACACAGGAAGACGAGTGCAGTCAAGGCTTCACGAATCACTGGGTTGGGTGTGCTGAAAACGGCAATGAAGTTTATACAAGAGGAAATATTGCAGATGTAGACAATTTATTTCAAGCCAACGAAACCAGAGGAACATACTTTGGTCAGCATGATACGAGCGTTCGGTCTTGAACTTCCGGTTCGCTGATTGCGAGATACAACCCCAACACCTGTCAGTTGGACTAAAATGCTGATTTCTAGCACTTGACTTTGCGACGTAAATTACAAGCCGGAGTGGGTTCGCCTGATGGCGAGGGGCACTGGGAATAGGGACAGCTAATCCACACGCAAACATCAGTACAGGGCACTTCCGGGTAGTACAGTAGTACAGTTTATAACTAAATATACATGTATTGATTGGCGCTCATAGAAGTAGAGGAAAGAAGTAGATACTAGAGGATAATTACTTCCGAGTCGTAGCAAGTATGTGGATTACATCTGGGTTCAGAACTTACGAATGAGGAACAAACAACAGAAAACAGAGAAACCAGGCAGAATCACGTTCACAGATCACGGGCATTCACGCTGCGCGCAATAAACACACACACATTCAGTGTCAAAGACGATATAAGACACTTGTATCAAATGCACACACACACACACACACACACACACTTACACATACACACACTTAATCATATACACACACTCACAGGCACACATTTCTTCCGATAAACGTAGATATTGTACAGACCGATTTAGTGCCGCCCCGTCAGTCGATGCCATCAGACGGAAATCAGGGCCGTGGTCATGTAGTGACAGTACAACTGGTAACTGACGAGAGTTCGTGGACCTCGTGATGTCATCGGCAGCGGCGGGCAATGTCATTGTGACTGTCATTTACTGCCAATATATTATCTTGCGGTGTATGGCAGGGGAGGGGGAGGGGGGGGGGAGTCGGGGGTCTGAGCCTGAGGAATTAAGGCGGCGACAGATCAAATGACAGCGCAGAGATCACTTGTGAACAGACACGATTATATGATAAGCACATTTGTTAAAATATAATCACAAATAATTCATTTATTACCTTTTTATGGGAGGTCAGCGTGGACTAATGGACAATATCGCTCCTTCTTAAACTTCTGGTGCGCTGATGACGAGGTTGCGGGGTCAACCCCTACACTGGTCAGTTATCTAAAATGTTGTGTTCTCGCTCTTGACTTGGGGATGTAAATTACAAGTACCTCAGAAATCGGAGGGGATTCACCAGATGGCAAAGATAATCCACCGGCAAAAATCAATCCAGTGGACAAGAAGTAATAGTACATGTTTGGACTACGCTTGAGTTCAAAGCTAGCTAACAAGAAAACAAACGTCCCCCTGATCCCGGGGAAGTGAGGTCGGATACATAGCCTTTTGAGACAAGGGCGAAAAACTGGAGGTCTGGTATGAAAGTTGTGCACGTTGACATTCCCAGGGAACAGTGGGAAATGGTTAAGAGTAGACCCTAAAGCGAATGTCCTGGCAACGTTGTTACCAAAGAAAATTTGGGATTTTGGATGGATCTGTCCAGAGGAAGCAAATCCGAGACACATGGTAGCCCGCACACAATGACCTGTGAGGGGCGTAACTTGTTGTGAAGTACTCTCGGCAGAGGAGCATGGGAGGTGGCGGACATCATTGTAGCTTCGCATTTCTGGAAAATGGGGGAAAAGAGAAACCAATGTGGCACGGTGAAAGTGTTCACGACAACTCCCCCCCCCCCCCCACACACACACACGAAAACACCAGATCATAAACAGCAAACAGCCTCGTAAACTGACCTACTTTGATTATATTACGCGACTCGGAGATGTGGTTTTATAGAAGAATGCAGAAAATTAGTTGGACAGCCAAAATGAGCAATCTGGACATTTTAGGGGAAGCTGAGTCGCAAAGACAAACTTATCACAAACATCAGAAAGAGGCAAGTCATGGTTTTTTGGCCACGTGATGAGAAGGCAAAAACTGGAACATGGGACAACCGGAAAGATTTGCGGAAAGAGAGATAGAGGAAGACAGCGTGAGAAGATTCTTGACAGTCTTGTGTCATGGCACGGGAGGGAGTCAACACACGAATTTATCAACGACTTCGGCGATCGTAATTTGTGGAGAGGCATGATCGCCCACGCCAGCCGGCAAGGCACTGAATGATGATTACACATCAGAGTGGTTTAGTGAAAAAAATAACAATGAAGGAAGATATGGTTTCTAGAGGGAAGAGGCTGGGACCTGTCAACACGAACGCACTCTGGGCATTGAAAACAGAATGGACATGAAACTATATGTGGCAAGGGAACTAGCCAAGCACGGAGTCTTGTACAGAGACATAATGGCAGCAGCGGAACAGAACAATACCAATGGAAACAGTCGGTACGTATAACTGCTGCAAAAAAAAAAACAAAAAAACAACAAAAACAAACTTTATCTTTCATTTTTCGCAGGAGTTACACATATTTATTTTTTTTTATTTTTTTTTTTTAAATATATATTTTGTTTTGGATTCTTTTCTGCGGGATGTTATGAGGACCATGTTCTGCAGGGGGGCTGCTTTATAATAAGTATTATAATATCGAGAAACGTTAGTTGCATGTTCATTACAGAACGTCGCAGTTAACACCAGCATTTTTTTGCTGTTGTGATCTCTTGGCAAGTTTACGTTCAGTAGTTTGCCACTGCCGTATGAACAACCGGCCACCCATACCATTTCGTAACAAGCCAAAGCAAGGCGGTCTGCTGCCAAATCGCCAGCAGCTGTATTTTGAACGCGGGTATGCGGGATTATGAACTGCATACGTAACAACTTTGCCACGGAGCAATCATATTATCGAGAACGCATTAAAAATGAGAATTGTCAAATGTTCCTTATATATATATATATATATATATATATATATATATATATATATATATATATATATATATATATATATATATATATATATATATATATATATATATATATATATATATTCACCGCTACTGTATGACGCGGAAGCCTGGACATTGAACAAGCAACTAGAAAGTCGAATAGAGGCCCTGGAGATGTGGATATACAGACGAATAGGTCGTATTTCATGGAAACACAAACAATCAAATACAGAGGCTCTAGAAAAAACTGGGAATGAAAAGAGAGCTGATGAAAGAAATGACAAAAGAGACAAGTGGAATATTTCGACCATTAAAAGGTATAAACATATTTATAAACACCATACTGAAGGATAAGGTTGAAGGCAAGAGAGCGAGAGGTAGACAACGATACAAGTTCAAGTGGGAGATAACATCAAGAGATGGATGAATAGCAATCGGACAGAATGTACAGTCAGGGTGAGAGACAGACATTTTTGGAGATCTATTGCAGCCAACCTTCATCGTGAAGATGGCACGTGATTAATTGACATTGTCGAGAAACTAACAACGTATGAGTTATTTCGTTGATATAGTGAGATAAAATCTGACCAAAGATGGCGGTAAAATAACAATTGAAATTAACAACGAGGCTGGTCAGTCGTCCGAAATCATAACCAGGCAACACTCAACCAGTGGGAAAGTAAGTCACAATGAACAATTTCTCCCGTCGCTCCTGTAGCAGAAGCGAGCGCTCGCTGCGTCACACACTCGCCACACAGCTCGGCCACGACTGGTTCAGCTTCTCGCGAGGTCTCGCTGTCTCGTGTCCCCAGCCTCGCGAGGACAGACAGCATTGATCGCCAGCGGATCTCCAGTATCGCTGTCTTAACGGCGGACATACAGACCTGGCTGGCCACTGAGCCAGACAATGGGAATGACCAGTCTGGTGTTAGGAACGACTCTATTTAAGATGCTTTTCTGTTGCTCCGCCTTGATGCTTAGTGTAAGATGTGGGGCGGGAACAGGCCGGGTTTGCCGGGTCATAATTACGTTTGATTGTTGTACTAATGTTGGACCAAAGAGGTCAGATAATTGAGGGCAGGAGGGTGGGATGAAGGCATGGGAACGAGAGTGAAGGAAGCTGCATGAGATGGACGGACTGCAGTCTGCCAGAGTGTGTCACCAGGGAAAAAGAGAGAGAAGGGAGGGGAGGTAGAGATAGGAAGAGGGTGAAGAATTAAAAACAAGGGGAAATAGAGAGAAAGAGAGAGGGAGAGAGAGAAAGAAGGGGAGGTAGAGAGGGTGGAGAAAAAAGATAGACGAGTGATGGAGAAAGAAAGGGAGAAAGAGAGTAGTGTAGAAAAAGAGATGAGAGAGAGATACAGGGGGCGGTGGGGAGGGGAGAAGAGCCAGAGAGAGGGAGAAAGAGAGAGAGAAAGGTAGAGGGTGGAAAAAAAGAGATGAGGAAGAGAGAGGTGAAGAGAGAAGAGACAGGGAGAAGGAAAAAGAAAGACGGGGCAGAGGGAGAATCAGAGGGAGATGAAGAAATATAGAAAGGAGAGAGAGAGAGAGAGAGAGAGAGAGAGAGAGAGAGAGAGGAGAGAGAGAGAGAGAGAGAGAGAGAGAGAGAGCGAACTAACAAATGGTTTAATAAATGAAAAAATTCTGCATTTCTTATCTGAGAGAGAGAGAGAGAGAAAGAAAGAGAGAGAGAGAGAGAGAGAGAGAGAAAGAAAGAAAGAGAGAGAGAGAGAGAGAGAAAGAAAGAAAGAGAGAGAGAGAGAGAGAGAGAGAGAGAGGAGAGAGAGAGAGAGAGAGAGAGAGAGAATTAACAAAAATGATTAATAATAGTTGAAAAAAAATTCTGCATTTCGTATATGAGAGAGAGAGAGAGAGAGAGAGAGAGAGAGAGAGAGAGAGAGAGAGAGAGAGAGAGAGAGAGAGAGAGAGAGAGAGGGAGAGAGAGAGAGAGAGAGAGGGGGGGGGGAGAGAGAGAGAGAGAGAGAGAGAGAGAGAGAAATCTTGAAGATCTATTGCAACCAACCTCACTGTGGAGATGGCACTTCATTGATCAACTGAAACAGTTAACATTCTGCATCGTCTACCACAATAACAATACACAACATACATTCATATCCCGACATCTTCTTATAGTCCATGCCGTGTGGCGTTGGTGATCATGTCTGTCCACAACCCCTTCTGTCTCATATACTGCCAATCTTCCTTATAATCCATGCCGTGTGGGCGTTGGTGATCATGTCTGTCCACAACCTTCTGTCTCGTGTACTGCCAATCTTCTTATAGTCATGCGTGTGGCATTGGTGATCATGTCTATCCACAAGCTCTTCTGTCTCGTGTACTGCCAATCTTCTTATAGGTCCATGCCGTGTGGCGTTGGTGATCACGTCTGTCCACAACCTTCTGTCTCGTGTACTGCCAATCTTCTTATAGTCCATGCCGTGTGGCATTGGTGATCATGTCTATCCACAACCTTCTGTCTCGTGTACTGCCAATCTTCTTATAGTCCATGTCGTGTGGCGTTGGTGATCATGTCTGTCCACAGCCTTCTCTCTCGTGTACTGCCAATCTTCTTATAGTCCATGCCGTGTGGCATTGGTGATCATGTCTATCCACAACCTTCTGTCTCGTGTACTGTCAATCTTCTTATAGTCCATGCCGTGTGGCGTTGGTGATCATGTCTGTCCACAGCCTTCTGCCTCGTGTACTGCCAATCTTCTTATAGTCCATGCCGTGTGACGTTGGTGATCATGTCTGTCCACAGCCTTCTGCCTCATGTACTGCCAATCTTCTTATAGTCCATGCCGTGTGACGTTGGTGATCATGTCTGTCCACAACCTTCCGTCTGGTGTACTATCAATCGTCTTATAGTCCATGCCGTGTGGTGTTGGTGATCATGTCTGTCCACATCCTTCTATCTTGTGTACTGCCAATCTTCTTATAGTCTATGCCGTGTGGCGTTGGTGATCATGTCTGTCCACAGCTTTCTGCCTTGTGTACTGCCATTCTTCTTATAGTCCATGCCTTGGGGCGTTGGTGATCATGTCTGTCCACAGAATAAAGTTTACAAAAAAATAGTACAAGACTCATTTTTCACGACCTTGAGGGGATTGAGCAGTGACCAGTTGCAACTCGAGGGCTGATGTGATCACGTCACTAGTCGCAATTACTTCCCCAAACATTTCCTGGTACCATTGGCACCTTGCCGTCTTGACAGACGATAGTTTGTGCTTTAAAAAGGCATAATAACTTTTACCTATGGCGGTAGCGATTGTGACTGATAAGGCCAATTCGCGCTGTAAATGTCCGTTCACAGTGGGTGCATCTGAACACGTGGTCATTTCCACCATCATGCACCATCTTACGTCTCAAACGCTTGGTGTGTGACTTTTCTGCAATAATTTTCTCCTTTGACTTTATTCCATTTCTGATATTTGCCCTCCATGCAACACGTTCAGCGGCGACTTGCTCCCAATGTGCATTATCAATGCCTGTATCAACCATGTCCCACTTACACACATCTTTGTATCGTAGTAGAGGCCGACCCTGAGATCTCCTACATATCTGTAATTCACCAAAAAAGATGTCCTTTGGTATTCTACCATCATCCATCCTCCTAAGATGTCCTATCCATCTAAGTCTACGAAGACTGAGCATGGAATAAACTGTCACACAACCTGATCTTTCCAATACTTCAGTATTTGTGATTTTGTCTTGCCACTTAATACCAAGAATTCTTCGCAGACACCGCAAATGAAAGCTGTTTAAATTGTTCTCTTGGTGTGAGTAAGTTGTCCAGGTTTCACTGCCATAGAGAAGAGTACTAAGGACACAGGCTTGATAGACAAGGACTTTTGTTTTGGCAGTAAGCTTCCTGTTCTCCCAGACTCTTTTTCTTAACCTGTTCATTGATGTTGCTGCCTTACCAATCCGGATGTTGATTTCCTGATCTAGGGATAATTTGCTATTTACCGCTGATCCTAGATATGTAAAATGGTCTACTATCTCTAGTTCGGCGTCGTCAATAAAGATTGATGGTACCCCATGTGCACCTTGTGACATAATCTGTGTCTTCTTTTTGCTAATTGTTAAACCAAATTCAGAACAAGCATTGGAGAATGCAGATAGTAGACATTGCAATTCTTCCTCAGAGTGGGTCGTAACTGCAGCATCATCTGCAAAAAGCAACTCTCTGATCAGTACCCTCCTAATTTTGGTCTTAGCCTTCAATCTCTGAGCATGTCTGTCCACAACCTTCCTGGTACACATTTTAAACTAACCCCCTCCTCAACCCACACCTTTTCCCCGGAGAGCCTTGGTCTATTTTAACATCCCGAAACCATTTATTTCTGTTTTCTTTTATTACCTCTGAACTCGAGCGCAGTCCATACCAGATGATACTGATAGATGATACTACTAGATGATACTGCTAGCTGATACTGTTAGATGATACTGCTAGATGATACTACAAGATGATACTGCTAGATGATACTGCTAGATGATACTGCTAGATGATACTGCTAGATGATACTGCTAGATGATACTGCTAGATGATACTGCTAGATGATACTGCTAGATGATACTGATAGATGATAATACTAGATGATACTGCTAGATGATACTGTTAGATGATACTGCTAGATGATACTACAAGATGATACTGCTAGATGATACTGCTAGATGATACTGCTAGATGATACCACAAGATGATACTACTAGATGATACTGCTAGATGATACTACTAGATGATACTGCTAGATGATACTGCTAGATGATATTGCTAGATGATATTGCTAGATGATACTACTAGATGATACTGCTAGAAGATACTGCTAGATGATACTACAAGATGATACTACTAGATGATACTGCTAGATGATATTTCTAGAGGATACTACAAGATGATACTGCTAGATGATACTGCTAGAGGATATTTCTAGATGATACTGCTAGATGATACTGCTAGATGATACTGTTAGATGATAATAACTGCCAAGGGGTAGTTCACTGATTATTTGCCATGGAAGGATTTATCGTCTTTAGTGGCCTCCCCTATCTGCCAAGAGCTTATATACAGTAGTGGTCCTCATGCAAGCCCCTTTTATTTGATATAATGCAACATGTCGCTAGCATATTAACACATGTTAAGTCATAACTGTGCCACGCCCCTACTTCCCATTTTTCGCCATCCATTTTTGTTTGGCCCAAACCTACATTTTGTTTAACACTGAATCTGTTAATATGCACAACTTTCACAAGGGATCTCTTGTTTTATTTCGCCCTCATCAGAGAAGGCTAGGTGTCAGACGTCAATGCCCTAAAAATTAAGTTGAAATGTACACATCAAATATTCTTATAAAAGTGGCCAGCCTTATGCAGGGATTCCAACCTGGCAACTTCCGAACCTAAAGGCGAGATCTTAACCTGATAATAAAGCCGCTTCGTCAGAAGGAACCAGCTTACATGGAACGGGTGTAAGCGCAGAAGTATCCCGCTTTCAATCATTGCTCAATATGGATGGATGCGCAGATGAGATCAGCGCATGACAGCTGCGCACACCGGATGTTCCGGTTGGCAGGTGGCATGGCGACAGTGATTGATACAATGTCCTGTCCAAGAAATCGCCGGCGATGTCACGTGGTCAGGGTGATACCCCTGGCAGGTAGTGTCGCAGAGCTGACAAATGGCAGGTTTGAATATATGCTAGGCGTGATTATGTGACCGGTTCACTTTCTTTCGCAAGTCATAGCATATATGCAGAATGTATCACCAATCACTGTGGTCACGAAGTATCTAGATCCCTTGCCAGCTCCTCTGCCATCATTCACCTTCATGTTCAAGGTCTCTACAGTATCATGTATCCATCTTCGTACTGGTCAACTCTTGCCACTTCTTCCAGCAACCATGCCTTCCGTCACTGTTCTCTCCCAGCAACTGCCACGCACGTTTAATATGGCCAGAGAATTTTAGTGTCCGCAGACGAAATCATACATCTATGTGGGGAGCAATGTGGATACAACTTGGGGGGGGAAGAGATCATCATCATCATCAAGCACCATACCAACTGGCGTAGGCGTTCATGTCTCTGGACAGATCTCGGTCTGTGGTGTTTTGGATCAATTCTGCTGATTTTTATTCCTCCATGCCACGGTCTCAGTTAGTCCAGCATCATTTCTCTTGTTCTGCCTCTGCCTCTCTTCCCCTCGATCTTTTCAGTTGTCACGATGTTCTCCAATGCCTCTCTTCTCATCACATGACCTTAGAAAGCTGTTTGTCTATTTCTCATTGTATATAATGCTCTAGTTTCATTAGCCTCTTTCAGGCAATCGTTGTTAGTTACTTTGGCAGTCCAAGGAATTCGCAACATTCGTCTTAGGAACCACATCTCAGTTGCTTCTAATCTCTTCAAAATTTGTTCATTTACATTCCAAGATTCACTGCCATACAGCAAAACAGGTTCTATGTAGAAGTTAAGCATTCTCTTTCTTACATTTATTGATAGTGACTTATTGCATAAGATATTCTTCATTTTCTGAAATGCAGCTTGTGTTTGCCGGTCTCTCTGGCCGAGGGGTTACAACACTTTCTCCGTAATCCCGTTTATCACGCAGAGTCTCGTTGCGGGCGAGAGCTGGGAGCGGTTCGACCCCCGCTGGTGACTTACGGGATAACTGAGCCGGCCGCTCAGAAAGCAATGGCAAACTACTGAGCGTAATCTTGCCAAGAAATCAACAGACAGCTGAAAGATGCTGCTGTTGACAGCGATCTCCTGTAAAGGATATGCGAATTGAAAAGAAAAAAAAAAGCTTGTGCTTGCCCAAATCTGTTCTTAATCTCTGTTGTGCACCTTTCATCTGATGTTTAAATGTTCCTAGGTATTTAAAATTATCCACCTCGGAAGAGATAGAGAGACAGAGATATTAAAATAAGAAAACAAAAGGCAAGAGAAGCTGTCATAACACTGGGAAATCTCTTGATGTCAAAGGAAGATAAACTTAGCAACAACTTTTTTTTTTGCGCTCGCTCGCTTTCAACTCAAGCCTAGTCCATACACTACTTCTAGTAGTTCCGGACTGAATTTTGCGTGTGGATTAGCGTTCCTTATGAACAGTTTTCCTCGCCATCAGGCGAACCCACTCCATCATCATCATGTGCCATGCCGGTAAGCCATGGCGACCATGTTTTGCAATCTCACTTGAGACGTGGATCAGCTCTGTGTTCCTGTCTCGACCATACAAGATGGCCAAGCAATCGAGGTATTTACTTTTCCGCCCTCCATTTTTTCTCTTTCCCTCGATCTTGCCAGTTGCCACCAAGTTCTCCAAATTATTTCATCTCATAGCGTGACCAAAATTTTTGACTGTTTACGTCTAATTTCTCTAACCAGTTTACGGTTTTCATTTGTTTCTTATTCATATCTAATGGTTCTGTAAATCTGGTATTCCTCGGTGATATGTCTGTAAATATGGATTTCCTGTGTTACGTTGCTATAAATGCGGTATTTCTGGGTGTTAAGTCTGTAAATACAGTATTCCTGTGCTATATTGCTGTAAATGTAGTATTTCTCGACCAAGTTTTGTAAATATAGTATTTCCCACAGATATCTCTGTGAACATGGTAATCCCCTGTGACGGCGATTATGCCCCGACGAAGACTCTAATAAAGAAATAATGAAGTGTAATCTCAAAGGAAGCCAAGGCGTCACTGGGCCAGGGTTCGGACTCATACATTCGTAATTGTGTCAGCAGCGATGACATCAGAGGCGCGATCGATGGCCGAGCCAGGCAATCACATAATTGGAGGTTACAGGAGCCGACTAGGGTCTTCGTCAGGGGCGGACACAGACAGACGGACAGACGGATCCCGGCCCTAATGTCTGAGAGCAGATATGCCAGTACACGTGGGGAGCGAATAATTCTTCCTCTTCCTCGTCGGCACTCAGAGTTGCACGTTAATGTGGCTAGCGGAAGTTGTCATTAGTTGTTGGTTGAGGATATTTCCAGTACGGGTTTCCGTGGAATGAAGCTGGTTGATGGCATATTTGTTTATGTTTGTTGTTGTAAGTTGGAATGTTGTAAGTTGGAATGTTGTAAGTTGGAATGTTGTAAGTTGGATTGATGTAAGTTGGATTGTTGTAAGTTCAATTATTGCACGTTGGATTGTTGCAAGTTGTATTGTTGCAAGTTGGATTGTTGTAAGCTGGATTGTTGAAAATTGGATTGTTGTAGATTGGATTTTTGTAAGTTGAATTGTTGCAAGTTGGATTTTTGCAAGTTGGATTGTTGTAAGTTGAACTGTTGCAAGTTGGATTGTGTAAGTTCTATTGTTATAAGCTGGATTTTTGTAAGGTGGTTTATTGTAAATTGGATTGTTGTACATTAGAATGTTGTAAATTGGATTGCTGCAAGTTGAAATGTTGTAAGTCGGATTGTTGTAAATTGGATTGTTG
The DNA here is from genome assembly GCA_963921405.1 of Cepaea hortensis. Lineage (NCBI taxonomy): Eukaryota > Metazoa > Mollusca > Gastropoda > Stylommatophora > Helicidae > Cepaea > Cepaea hortensis. Next base: position 5,758,435 of record OY992891.1, on the reverse strand, counting down.
TAAATTGGATTGTTGTAAATTGGTTGTTCTAAGATGAATTGTCAAGTTGGATTGTTATAATTTGGATTGTTGCAAATTGGATTGTTATAAGTTGGATTGTAGCAAATTGGATTGTTGTAAATTGGATTGTTGAAGGTTCAATTGCTGTAAGCTGCGTTGTGGTATATCGGATTGTTGTAAATTGGGTTGTTGTAAATTGGATTGTTGTAAACTGGATTGTTGTAAACTGGATTGTTGTACACTTGATTGCTGTAAATTTGATTGTTGTAAAATTTGTTGTAAACTGAATTGTTGTAAATTAGATTGTTATAAGTATTATTGTTGTAAACTGGATAGTTGTATACTGGATTGTTGTAAATTTGATTGTTATAAGTTGGATTGTTGTAAATTTGATTGTTGTAAATTGGATTGTTGTATATTGGATTGTTGTAAATTGGATTGTTGTATATTGGATTGTTGTAAGTTGGATTGTTGTAAACTGGATTGTAGTAAACTGGATTGCTGTAAATTGGATTCTTGTAAGTTGGGTTGTTGTAAGTTTCATTGTTGTAAATGGGATTGTTCTAAACCTGGTTGTTGTAAATTTGATTGTTGTAAGTTTGGTTGCTGTAAGTTGAATTGTTGTAAACTGGATTGTTGTAAGTTTATTTGCTGTAAATTGGATTTTTGTAAGTTGGATTGTTGTAATCTGGATTGTTGCAAACGGGATTGTTGTAAATTTGATTGTTGAAAATTGAGTTATTGTAAACTGGATTGTTGTAAATCGGATTGTTGTAAGTTGGATTGTTGTAAACCGGATTGTTGTATATTGGACTATTGTAAATTTGATTGTTGTAAGTTGGGTTGTTGTAAGTTGAATTGTTGTAAATTAGATTGTTGTAAATTGGATTGTTGTAAGTTGGATTATTGTAACTTGCATTGTTGTAAATTGGATTGTTGTAAACTGGATTGTTGAAAATTTGATTGTTGTAAGTTGGGTTGTTGTATGTTGAATTGTTGTAAGTTGGATTGCTGTAAGTTGAATTTCTGTAAATTGGATTGTTGTAAGTTGGATTGTTGAAGTTGAACAGGGTTGTAGAAGGTGATTGGCTGTAATGGGGGATATTGCCACAGATACAAACGTACAGACACATACACTCGCATATATACACACATAAACTTATAGACAGGCAGACAGACAGACAGACAGACAGACAGACAAGCCTACAGACAAAGGACAAAGAGAGAAAGAGAGTGACAGAGAGAGAGACACAGATAAGATATATATATATATATATATATATATATATATATATATATATATATATATAGAGAGAGAGAGAGAGAGAGAGAGAGAGAGAGAGATAGAGAGAGAGAGAGAGATAGAGAGAGAGATGGAGATAGACAGGCAGTGATAAATAGAGGGAGGCGGAGAGAAAGACAATGAGACACAGAGAAACACAGAGAGAGATATAAAGAAAGACAAGGAGAGACAAAAAGAGATATACAGAGAGGCAGAGAGAGACATATATAGACAGAGAACAGAGAGAGATAAATAAAGAGAGAGAAAGAGAGAGAATGAGAGACAGAGAAAGAGAGCGAGAAAGAGACAGAAAGAGAGAGGGAGGGGAGAAAGAGAGAGAGAGAGAGAGAGAGAGAGACCGGGAAAGAAAGAGAGAGATCGAGAGAGAGATAGAGAGAGATAGATTGAGAGAGAGAGAGAGAGAGAGAGAGAGAGAGAGAGAGAGAGAGAGAGAGAGAGAGAGAGAGAGAGATCCGATAAACCAAAGTTTAATATGTAATATAAATAATAATCAGCAAACAAAAAAAAAAAAAAACAAAAAAAAAAACATAGAAACTTCAATGATGTGCTTTTACAGAAGGATGCTAAATCTGCAGGATTGTAAATGTCCTCGCCCTACACGACCTAGGCCAGGAACACAACCTGCCCGGAGACAGTGCCTGGCCTGGCACCAGGCACACCTCAGCCCACGTCAAACGCTACCGACATACACCAGCGGTTGAGTGGCAAGAACCTGTCAAATGGCTAGCAACTGTCAGAGTAATCCAGTTGGGGTTCTTCTTCTTCTGCGTTCATCCGGAGAGTTTTGGACGTGATTGCGTTGTGCCTTTTTACAGCAGAGCTGCGTTCTTGCGCTGTTAGGCCGACACATCCGACTTCTCCGGACATTTGTTGACCGGGATAAACTTCCCGGGGGTTGGGGTTCTATCACTCCGCCTGATCGAGTCATAATAAGGACAATTTCTTCCTAAGCAGGTTCCTGTGGTGGTTCTGTGATTTGTTAGCGTCAGCCATTTTGTAGGCCTGAAAGCAAGGCGGTATAGGTGGCAAATCTTCCACTCAAGTGACGAACCCAAGTGTCCAGTTCATATCAACTTCGTCAGCGCGACACAACACCAAAGTGCAATCCCCACCGGTAGCAGCGCTCACTTTCCCCTCTCCAAATTCCCCTGAAACTTACATACAAAATAACACACACAAAGAACTCTTTATATACACATAACTCGAACTAACAAACGAACGAACCTTATTTTCAAGGGTTAAGAATTGGGTACGCAGGCCCGTCTAACATTCTGACCTTATCATTCAGAGCTCATTATATAAAACCACTCATTATTTCACAATAACTCATAATAATAACAGAACTCGTTACACATCAAAAACTCATTGCTTACAAACAAGTATCAATAATTTATTATATTAAAAAAAATATTCTTAACTCATTATTCTAAAAGAACTCAAAATACCAAAATAACACAATATGTAAAAATAAGTTATTATACATAAATAACACATTTCGCATCCATGTACCATGAGCCATGCCGGTAAGTGTGGGCGGTCATGATTCGCCATTTCACTCGATCACCAGGGTCGTGGATAAGCTCGGTGTTCTTGTCTCTACCATGCCACGTGGTCAAGCCATCCAGGTATTTACTTCTCTGGCCTCCCCTTGTTCTCTTCTCCTCGATCTTCTCCCCCAGTTGTCACCAAATTCTCCAATTTATTTCTTCTCATTACATGTCCCAAAAATGTTGACTGTCGACGTCTAATTTCTCTAATCATTTTACGATTTTCATTTGTTTCTTGTAAGAATTGGTCATTGGATTTTCTGTCTGTCCATTGTATTCTTTGCATAGTCCTCAGAAACCACATTTCCACAGCTATCGGGTGTTTTTCAGCTTGGCCCACAGTGTGTAAAAAGTTTATTTTAAACATAGAAAAAAAAAAAAACTGATTAGATTAAATTATTTAAAAAAAAATAATTAAAACACACACACACACACACACACACACACACACACACACACACACACACACACACACACACACACACACACACACACACAACTACTTGCTCACAACGTACTCATATTAAAAACCACCTATTTATAAACCAATAACTATTTATATCTAACTAATGTATTTTCGTAAAAGTGCTCAAGATGAACAAATAGTTTTTATGTTCGGAGAACGCGACATATTAAAAAAGTCATACATATAACACACATAGAGAAGGAACTCACACATAAAAACTCACATATAAAGAAGACACAGACACAGAATTCACATAGAATGAATTCACATAGAATAAACTCGCATACAAATAACTTACATACAGAGTACATACATATGAAAGATCTCGCATACGAAAGAATTCACACACTCTTATACCAAGAACTCAAATATGAAAGAACTCACACACAAAGAACATATTATAAACCAGAAGCTCACTATACGTTCAGTATTGATGATAAATTCTCCATGATATTGTTTAACATTTGACCTCGTTATAATTTCCACAAAGATCTGAACCCCAGACGCCCACTCAAAACTTTAATTAACGAATTACGAACACATTTTTATTTCACGAGCAACGAACGTGTTAACAGATTAGATCTTCGCCAAGGACAATAAACGGACAAATAAATAAAAGAGCTACCAAAGAAGATAACAACTTGGCGCGAACCAGACAACAGTAACAGACAACTTCAGACAGTAACTATGGGGGGTCAAACATATAAATCGGTACTAGAAAGTGTCCATAAAGCAATGTACAGTCAGCGTGGAGACATGGTTGTCAGGGCAAAGAAAACCGTTAAGTTTGTCCGGGTTCAGATTTAACGACTTTAGTGCCTGATTTTATCGAGTTGGTTGTGTCCGCTGGTTGTGTACTAAAATCTAAGTGAACAACTTGGAATACTCGGTGTATGAAAGAGAGTGATAGAAGGGAAGAATGTTAGACGGGCCTGCGTGCCCAATCCTTAACCCTTTGAAAATAAAGTTTGTTCGTTCTTTCGTTCGATCCTTCGTTCATTATCTCTCCCTCTCTCTCCCCTCTCTAGTCCTCTCTTCCCTCTCTCCCCCTCTCTTTCCCAATCTCCCCCTCTCTTTCTCGCTCTCCTTCTCTCCCACACTCTCTCTATCTCTCCCACTCTCTTCCTCTAGCTCCGCCTCTCTCCCTCTCTCTCTCTCTCTCGCTTTCTCCCTCTCCCTCTCTCTTTCCTGTCTCTCCATCTCTCCCTCCCTCTCCCTATCTCACCTGCTTTCTCCCTATCTCTCCCCTCTTTCTCCCTCTCCCCTCTCTCTCTCTCTCTCTCTCACTATCTCTCCATCCCTCTCTCTGCGTCTCTCCCTGTTACTCTCTTCCTCTCTCTCTTCCTCTCTGTCTCCCCCGTCTCTCCCCCTCTACTCTATTTCTCTATCTCCCCTCCTGCCCACTCTCTCTCTCTCTCTCTCACACACACACACACACACATACACATACACATCAATATGAGATATATCTCTCTCCATATAAACTCAATCGCTAATCATTATCATCATCATCATGTGTTGGGGAGAGAGATTACGTTGTTGGCATGTTATCATGATGATGATGATAATGATTAGCGATTGAGTTTATATGGAGAGAGATATATCTCATATTGATGTGTATGTGTGTGTGTGTGTATGTGTGTGTGTGTGAGAGAGAGAGAGTGGGCAGGAGGGAAGATAGAGAAATAGAGTAGAGGGGGAGAGACGGGGGAGACAGAGAGGAAGAGAGAGAGGAAGAGAGTAACAGGGAGAGACGCAGAGAGAGAGGGATGGAGAGATAGTGAGAGAGAGAGGGGAGAGGGAGAAAGAGGGGAGAGATAGGGAGAAAGCAGGTGAGATAGGGAGAGGGAGGGAGAGATGGAGAGACAGGAAAGAGAGAGGGAGAGGGAGAAAGCGAGAGAGAGAGAAAGGGAGAGAGGCGGAGATAGAGGAAGAGAGTGGGAGAGATAGAGAGAGTGTGGGAGAGAAGGAGAGAGAGAAAGAGAGGGGGAGATTGGGAAAGAGAGGGGGAGAGAGGGAGAGAGAGGGAAGAGAGGACTAGAGAGGGGAGAGAGAGGGAAAGATAATGAACGAAGGATCGAACGAAAGAACGAACAAACTTTATTTTCAAAGGGTTAAGGATTGGGCACGCAGGCCCGTCTAACATTCTTCCCTTCTATCACTCTCTTTCATACATTATTTCACCTACACATCAGAGGGAAACAGAGGGAGAGGGAGAGAGAGAGGAGATAGAGGAAGAGGGAAAAGAGACGGGGAGAGAGAACGAACGAACGAACGAACGAACGAACAGACTTTATTTTCAAAGGGTAACAAATTGGGCACGCTTACATTCGGCCCTTCCAATCATTCATCTTTCTTTCATCAACAGTGCATAGGAAAAAAACATTGTCACATGAATTTTGTAAACATAAACAATGCATATTACTATGTTATGAGACACATCCACCACCCACCCACCCACACATCCCCCATTCACTCCAACTTCCCCACCCAACCACACACACATACAATACATTCCCACACAAGGAACGAGAGATAGAGAGAGAGAGGGAGGGAGATAGGAAGAGAAAGGAAGCGAAAGGGAGAAACAGAGAGAGAGAGAGTGGGAGAGAGAAGGAGAGAGAGGGAGAGTGAGAAAGAGAGGGGGAGATATGGAGAGAGAGAGAGAGAGAGAGAGAGAGAGAGAGAGAGAGAGAGAGAGAGAGGAGGAGGAGGAACGAGAGAAGGGTGGAAAGGGGGGGGGGGACAGAGATATGTAGAATCCTTGAGTAAAACATCCGTACCAATTTAAGGAGCCTTGATGTTCACTGGCCGGACTCCCTGGCGTAGGATTTAAGGACGTTTTACGTAATATAGTATACTCTCGAACGAAACACAGCTGCGCGAGATTCGGCAACGGATCGCGTCTCATTGATTACTTACGGAGGTTTGTGAGCCGGTCGTTCAGAAAGCAATGGCAAACTACTGAACGTAAAACTTGCCAAGATATCAACAGCAGCTCAAAAATTCCGGTGTTGACTGCAATGTCCTGTAAAATGATACGCGAAAGAAAATGTTCGTTGGGCTCACGATGCTAGACACCACTAACTAACAAACTAACTAACTAACTAACTAACTAACTAACTAACTAACTAACTAACTAACTAACTAACTAACTAACTAACTAACTAACTAACTAACTAACTAACTAACTACCTACCTAACTAACTAACTAACTAACTACCTACCTACCTACCTAACTAACTAACTAACAAACTACCTACCTACCTAACTAACTAACTAACTAACTAACTAACTACCTACCTACCTACCTACCTAACTAACTAACTAACTACCTACCTACCTACCTACCTAACTAACTAACTAACTAACTAACTAACTAACTAACTAACTAACTACCTACCTACCTACCTACCTAACTAACTAACTAACTAACTAACTAACTACCTACCTACCTAACTAACTAACTAACTACCTACCTACCTACCTACCTACCTAACTAACTAACTACCTACCTACCTAACTAACTAACTAACTAACTAACTAACTAACTAACTAACTAACTAACTAACTAACTAACTAACTAACTAACTAACTAACTACCTACCTACCTACCTAACTAACTAACTAACTAACTAACTACCTACCTACCTAACTAACTAACTAACTAACTAACTAACTAACTAACTAACTACCTACCTACCTACCTAACTAACTAACTAACTAACTACCTACCTACCTAACTAACTAACTAACTAACTAACTACCTACCTACCTACCTAACTAACTAACTAACTACCTAACTAACTAACTAACTACCTAACTAACTAACTAACTAACTAACTAACTAACTACCTACCTACCTACCTAACTAACTAACTAACTAACTAACTAACTAACTACCTACCTACCTACCTAACTAACTAACTAACTAACTAACTACCTACCTACCTACCTACCTACCTAACTAACTAACTAACTAGCTAACTAACTAACTAACTAACTAACTACCTACCTACCTAACTAACTAACTAACTAACTAACTAACTAACTAACTAACTACCTACCTACCTACCTAACTAACTAACTAACTAACTACCTACCTACCTACCAGTTATTTAGTTAGTTAGTTAGTTAGCTATCTAGTCAGTTGGTCAGTCAGTCAGTTAATCAGTTAGTTAGTCAACAATTCATCCTCATTGCACATAGAAATATTAGCCCATAACTGCTCAGACCTCTTCTCAGTATATCCCACAGCTTGTTATCTCTAGTTACTTATGAAACGGTGCTAACTTGAGAATTTAAATTTGGCGGTTATATTTGAAAAATCTTGTCACCACTCGGAAAGAAGAGACTGGTTAAAACTAAGACAAAAGGGATATACCAGTCCTTCCTTTCTATTATGTTGTTTTCGACCCACCTGCATTGTGACTAAGAAATCTGCAGTTGTAGTTTTACCCTGTGTAAATAATTTATTTGTGTGCAGTCTTTGATGGCCGGTTTCGTGGCTTAGAGGTTATGACTTTTCTCCGTAATCTCGTATACTCTCGTCGGTAACGTGATGACGGTGAGAATCAGTAGTGGTTCGAATCGCATCGGTAACTTACAGGGTATGTGAGCCGGCCGCTCAGAAATCAATGGCAAATTACTGAGCGTAATCTTGCCAAGAAATCAACATACAGCTGAAAGATGCTGGTGTTGACAGCGATGTCCTGTAAAGGATATGCACACACACAAAAAAAAAAATATGCAAAAGTCTTTGATGTAATGAAGCCAGTGGCTAATAACTGTAATGTCAAAGATCTACTGGGCTTTTGTCAAGTGTCACATCCTTTCTTGTTTAGGTGTCACATTTCTTTTGTTTATGTGTTAATTCATTTAGTTTGAGTGTAGACTGTTGTAGACTTTCCACTTTGGTTAGGGTGACAAGTAGTTATATGGATCGATCATTCAGTTGTTGTACTTGGCGTACCTGTCGGTTAGAGGGTAGAGGCCTGGTTATTATTGCTAGAAACCACTCACCATTATTCGTGTTTGATTCTAGACTACAATTGTTTTCAGTGTTTTTTAAAAATTGTATGTGAATGTTTATGTGAATATTAATTGTCCCTTGAGTTGTAGAAGTTGTAGAGAAATCAAGAGTTTCTATGTGTCTCCTAGTTTGTTAGTTTAGTCTCTGTAAGTATAGAGTGTGTGCCCACTGTTACGATTACAGCCTAACAATTTAATCCATTCACTTGTTGGGAGATGCTCATTTTAGTCCCTATTCGCAATTCCAACCTCACGGCAAAGGGTCGTCTAGTAATGCTCCGTTCCTATGCCAGCGAATACCAAACAACATGTCCCTCATTGTCCTATGTGAGAAGTGGAACAGGCAGCAGTCCCGACAAATCAACAGCACGCACAACCCGTATCTAACACCAGATATCAGTTCCAACATCGATGACTGCTAATGTCCTTCCCCTGTTTCTAACCTCCCTAGCGACCACGCCCCTACCTCGGTAGCTCTTCTATTTCTACGAATGCAATAATACGTTAGTGATTGCCAGATAAGAAATGTCTGGCTTTTCTAGCCATTCATAAATAATAATAATAATAATAATAATAATAATTTCCGGAGTGAACTTCAATAACGAAGACAAAAACAATTGATTGCACGATTTATTTCCTGGCATATTTCGCTGCATCTCGACTGCATCATAACTGCAGAAATAGCACAACATAAACTAAAGCAAAAAGAAAAATCCTTCAAGCTGAAATATACAACACAAATCTACACAGTAATTTGAATTATCTACCACGGTAATTTTAAACTGACTATCGTATCCCTTTCTGTGCATAAAGTTGGTTTCTATAAATGAATGGTAAATGTCTCTGCCAGCTTTAACATGTGACCATTGTGTGTGTTGATAAACACATGAAAGGTATCACACTGCAACACAGTGAGTTATGTTTTTCCTTGTCCCTCCCTTATTTGTATTGGATCATTTCTAATTTCGCTATGTCCATTTATCTCATGCTTCTTCTTTCAGTTTTAATTTCAATGTATACAGTTCCTAATTCTCTTTGTTTATTTCTTTTTATTGCCCTTTAGAACAGAATAGGACACGCAAGAACAGAATAGGGCAAGCAAAAACTGCAGTCTGTCAAATGAAGAACATGTTGTACAATAAGTTCTTGTTCTTGAGGGTTTGAAGGAAAAATCTTGCGTGTTATATAGAACCAATGTTAACATACGGCCGCGAATCATGGACAATTATTAAACAGGCTAAACAAATCCTTAGAAGCCTTGGAGATGTGGTTTTATAGAAGTATGCTGAAAAATAATTGGACAGCCAAAATGAGCAGTCTGGACATTTTGAGGGAAGCTGAGTTGCAAAAACAACTTATCACAAAAATCAGAAAGAAGCAGTCCTAATCCTCCCCCCCCCCCCCACATTATGTGAAGACAAAAACAGGAAAATGTGACAACCGGAAAGATTTGTGGGCAGAGAGATAGAGGAAGACAGTGTGAGAAAATCATTGACAGTCTTGTGTCATGGCACGGAAGGGAATCAACACACGAATTGATCCATACCGTCGGAGATCGCAATTTGTGGAGGGGCATGATCATCTACGCCAGACGGCAAGGCACTGGATGATGGTGATGGTCATTTCTGTAGTCCTAAATCTGAACATTGACGACAAAGATCTGCGAATGAAAAGAGCTTATATTGGCAGCAAACAGCAGCCACAAGAATTAACAACCTAAGAAACATTCCAGTACATAAAGAAGGGCGTCAGACAAGGTAGTGTAATGTCTCCTGATTTGTTCTCATTGTACAGTGAACATATAATGGGATCTATAGATAGAACATATGCCAGGGATCCTGATTAGTGGATACAATATATATATATATATATATATATATATATATATATATATATATATATATATATATATATATATATATATATATATATATATATATATATATATATATATATATACACACACACACACACGAGGGTAAGTTAATAAGTAAGTCACAAATGGCTGTAGAAAAATAACTAAATATGATAACAACTTGAGACAAAGTTTATTTTTATACATACATTGTCTCTCGTACAAGGCCCTCACCTGTGGGACTTGGCTGAACGCCTCTAAGCCGGGTCCCTTGGGTGTCAGGGTCTGGCCATACCTCGCCACCGGCTCGTGGTGGTGAGGTCTCGGTGGATTGACGCTGAGCGGCCAGCGTCTGCAGCCTACCTTGTGCCAGACGTAATGGTTACCCATTCCTCTGGAATACACAAGACTAGGTCGAGAGAGAGGTCATGTCGTTTGGGCATCACATGATTCTCTGAAGCTCTGCCCAGACATTGTGATGGAATATTGGTCACATTCCACTCACATACTTGGGTCTGTCAAGACTGCAAGGTGTCTACTACTACATTGTCTCTTTATGTCTCAACATAATTTCCACCAACATTGATGCACTTATCCCATCGTTTTATCAGTCCTGCCAAACCGGCTGCATAGAACTGCGTGCTCTGTTTTCTACACCACGTTTTCACTTCACATTCAACTTCGGTGTTATTCGCGGTATGTCTCCCGCCAAGGCGGGTTTCCTGTTTATGCTGACACATGTTTGTCCCGTAAAGCGGTGCATAGCTGAGTAGAAACATTACGAGGGCGTGTCAATAAGTAAGTCACACTGTTCTGTGGGATGGCAGGTGACTGAAAACAAAGCACGTAGTTCTATGCAGCGGGTTTGGCAGGACTGATAAAACGATGGGATAAGTGCATCAATGTTGGTGGAAATTATGTTGTGAAATAAAGGGACAATGTAGTATAAAAATAAACTGGTTTCAAGTTGTAATCATATTTAGTTATTTTTCTACAGCCATTTGTGACTTTCTTATTAACTTACCCTCGTATAACTTACCTTATGCTGATGACACCGTCTTGATAGCAACAAGTGAGAAGGATCTACAGGAACAGATAGCAACAGCGGTTGTAGAAAGTGAAAAAAATGGGCCTTAGTTTGAGTAATAGAATGGCAGAAGTCATGGTGATATCGAAGAAACAGATTGTGGCTAAATGTGCAATTAAAGTGCAGGATGCTATTTTGGGACAAGTGCAGAAATTAATATATCTAGGCACATGGATAACATCAGATGGAAGATGCATCACTGAGATAAAGAACAGAATAGGACAAGCAACAACTGCTTTCTATCAAATGAAGAACGTTATGTGTAATAAGTCGCTGTTCTGAAAGTTAGAAAAATAATTCTTGCATATGACATAGAACCAGTTAAAACACATGGCTTGGAATCCTGGACAATTAGTAAACAGGCGGGAAAACAATGAATTTGGGGGGGGGGGGGTGTTTGTAGATACAGTATAACAGAAGAATACTGAAAATGTCGCTGGCAGTCAAAATGAGCAATCTGGATATTTTGAGGGAAGCTAAGTCGCAAAGACAACTTATCACAAACATCAAAAAGAAGCAATCATCATTTTGGGACCACATTATGTGAAAACAAAAACAGGAACGTCTTGTGACAACCGGAAAGATTTGTGGAAAGAGAGATATAGGAAGACAGCGTGAGCGAGTCTTAAGCAGTTTTTATGCCATGGCACGAAAGGGAGTCAACACACGAACTGATGCGTGCCTTTGAAGATCGCAAGCTGCGGAGAGGCATGATCGCCCACGTCAGTCGGCAAGGCACTTGATGATGATGCTAATTCGTATGACTATTTGTTCACTTCATACACCCTAATGTCCATTCCTTTTATTTCCATGTTTACAGTTCCTATTTCTTTTTGTCCTGGTCGTATCTCTTATTGTCCTTTTCTATTATTTCCATTCTTACGTCCCCCTACGTTCATATTTTATTTCTCGTTCCTCAGCTCTTGTTTCCTTTAGTGCCTCTGTTTATTTCCTTTCTAGAAGTCACAAATCCGAGAATGAGAAATCCAAGACACAACGAAACAGCGGAGGATGTAACAAATAGCCCCAGAAGCATTTGTAAAAATGGCATTTCCCATTCTGGCATTCCCCAGGGGGAAGAGAACTGGCTGACTCAGCCAAGATGGGCGGGCACAAACCATAGTTATGTATTAGTACTTCGTGTAATGAATGCGTTGAACAATTTCCCAAAAACTGGGTGCGAGGATAGATGTGAAGATTAAGTCAAATACGAGTACAATAGCCGTGGTTAATATTGGGTGAGAATTTACGCACGGGACAAGAGGAAATGGCCGTGAAAATTGAAATTCCTTTATTTTGTAGCAGTGAGAGAATGTGTTTGTTCACTAGTGTGTTTGTTGAACAGTCGTAGTGAAAACAAGTGAACAGTTATGTTACTGGTTAGTTAGTTAGTTAGTTAGTTAGTTAGTTAGTTAGTTAGTTAGTTAGTTAGTTAGTTAGTTAGCTAGCTAGCTGTGATGTCGGTTCCTAAATCAATCAATTAATTAGTTAGTAAGTTAGTTTTCATTGGCATTTTGCCGTCTTGACAGACGATAGTAGGGAGCTGAGTGGTCTCGAGGTAAGGTGTCCGCCTCGAGTGCTGGAGGTCCCGGGTTCGGGCCCCGGCGAGGACGAGGGTTTATTTAAAAAATCCACCTGGACTTCCAGTAATAACATTTCCCCTGGTCTCTGGGTAGTAAGATCGGACGCCCGTGTGTATTGTTGCACACGTAAAAAATCCCTTGGCAGTTGGAAATCGAAAAAGAGTAGCCTAACGGCGCTGCCCGGGCAAAATTTCGAGTTAAAAATCTACCCAAAGTATTTCAGGATCCTCGCCGATGCAACGGAGTTCGTGCATTGAGCTGAGTTTCTCCAGACTCAGGTTTGAGTTAGGAGGAAAACGGAGCACTTATGGGTTAAACCGTGTGCCGTAATGTTGATCCATCGACTAAAACTAAACTAAAAAAACTAAACTAAACAGACGATAGTTTGTTACATTGTACTTCAAAAAGGCATAATAACTACAACCCATGGCGGTAGCGAATGTGTCTGATCAGACCAATTCACTCTGTAAATATTCGTCCACAATGGATGCATGTGAACACATGGTCATTCTCATTACCACGCACCATCTGACGTCTCATAAGCTCAATGTATGTCCTGTCTGCAATCATTTACTCCTTTGCCTTTATTCCATTTCTGATATTTGCCCTCCATGCAACACATTCGGCGGCGACTTGCTCCCAATGTGTATTATCAATTAGTTAGTTGTTTAGTTAGTGAGAATTGTATGGAATTTTTACCCTGGCCATGCGGGAGTGCGGGGGGGGGGGGGATGAACAGGCTGATAGGCTGGCAGGGAATGCACCTCTTGGTTGTAGATTACCTATGGACAAGGTAGCGGTGGTCGTGCGCCTGTGGGACCAGGTGGAGAAGACTGTATGTGGAAAGGATGAGATTTCGGGGGATCGGCAGGGGTTCTGGTAGAATCTCAAAACTGAGAGGGAAGACCTGGAGAACTTTCAATCAGATAGCGGCGGGAACGATTAGTAGTGTGGTTCTTCGCTGGCTGTTGAACGAGGGGACGGAGCGCGTTTGGGAATGTACTGGGTGCAGTGATGTCGGTTCTTAGCTCAACTCAACTTAGTAAAAGAAACCCCTAACCTGCACAGTTCGTGGTGGCTGCACTAGCCAGGCGGCCTTATTTCTTTAGGCTGGACCCCCCTCTATGTGGCGAAGTGGTAAAATCTTCTGCCTCGCGCTCCGTAGGTTGTGGGTTCGATTCTGGGCTATATCTTTCAGTACACGAGTGCATATTTCTCGGAGACTCCTGGGGGTCGTCGCTGGAGCTACGGAGTTCGTGCTTTGTGCGACGCTTTCGACAGGCCGTCCTGCGGAAAAAGACCGAGCCATATGGGATAAAACCACGTGCAATGAAGTCGAACTTGTCGACTTTTAAGACTTTTTTTAAAAGAACCCCCCCTCCCCCCCCCCCTCCTCCTATACTACACCGGACGTAATATGTGCAGTAGATAACAGTTAGACACTTAGTTATCTGTTGGGGTATCATACTTGTTCTACGGACACATCCATATTGTGTTATTTGTTTATGTGATCTGTGTTGCATTGCGTTATTTGTTATTAATAACTCAGTGGGGGTTATAGCAGCGCTAGATTTCATCAGAAAACCACAAGATAAATAGTTTGGCAATATAACAAGGCTACCAACTGACTGATACAACTACAAGCAATGATGTACAGACTAAACGGAATAAGAGGCCGACCATGTAAATGATAAAGATAGGGGAAAACAGAGTCCATGGGAATCTCGATACATGAAGCCCATAAACGGGCACTCTCCCTTTGTTTGTGCTTTCACCTGGACACCGCAAGGTACACGAGGACAGGCCCGTGCCGTGCTATGATATATGTTGACTAACTAACTAACTAACTAACTAACTAACTAACTAACTGACTAACTGACTGACTAAAGATGATTTGTTGACAAACTGACTAACTGACTGGCTGAGGATGGTTTGTTGACTAACTAAGTGACTAATTGCTATAGCAAAGTTCTTAGAACCTCTTGAACTAAGAAGAAGAAAATACATAAATTGTAAAAGATCTGAACGTGGAAGAGAACTGACTCACAAACAGTGTCATATCTGGGAAACTGGAATACTTTAGCCCAGTGGTTCTCAACCTTTTTTGGCCCGTGCCCCCCTTCACCATATTTTCAGAACGTCATTCCCCCCCCCCCCTCCCCTACTATCAAAAATTTGGCCCGTGCCCTCTTCACCGTATTTTCAGAACGCCATCCCCCCCCACCCCCTTTCATATTTCCTGTATAAAAATCCCCCACCCCTACACAGTATACGTAGAAATGTAAGGTAAATTTAATAGCATATACTAAAACAAGTCTAGACATCCACATAAAACATGATTTGTGGGTCTACTTACTTTATAAAATGTATTTTAGAAGGATGAGACATACATAACTGTAAAGTATGAAGGGAAAAACAATATCAAGTAATCGGTTCTTGTATTAACGCGATCTTGAAATGGTCTTCATTCGGGGGGAATGTGAAACCCTAAAATTCCCCCCTGGGAGGGAATTCCCCACCGGTTGAGAACCACTGCTTTAGCTACATTCAAAGTCACCTGGCTGGGAGAGAACAGTGATGTGGGAGAGGACAGTGATGTGGGAGAGAACAGTGATGTGGGAGAGAACAGTGATGTGGGAGAGAACAGTGATGTGGGAGAGAACAGTGATGTGGGAGAGAACAGTGATGTGGGAGAGAACAGTGATGTGGGAGAGAACAGTGATGTGGGAGAGAACAGTGATGTGGGAGAGAACAGTGATGTGGGAGAGAACAGTGATGTGGGAGAGAACAGTGATGTGGGAGAGAACAGTGATGGAGGTGTGGTTCCTGGGTGAAATGGCAGGGG
This sequence comes from Cepaea hortensis, assembly GCA_963921405.1. NCBI lineage: Eukaryota > Metazoa > Mollusca > Gastropoda > Stylommatophora > Helicidae > Cepaea > Cepaea hortensis. The sequence goes on along the minus strand of OY992891.1, from coordinate 5,742,718 downwards.
TCGACCAGCATGGAGATGGACACATGACATGGCTGACGCCCTGGACATGAGGGTGCGTGAGACCGGAGACATGGCCAGGGATCGAGAGGCTTGTCATCGCGCCGTGAAGAGAGTGACGTTCCGCAATAGAGCTACTATATGATGATATGAATTACTACTTTAACTCCAGCTGTGATGTGAATGCATTATTGTAAAGTAACAACTACCCTAGACTGGGAGAGTTAAAGGTAGGCGGCAGACACCCTTGTTTAAGGAAAGAAAAAGCCAGGTGATGACTACAGGACAAGGACAATGTCCAAGAGATTTTTATTTATTTATTTTTTTTTTTTTTTTTTTTTAGCATATCCTTTTACAGGACTTAGCTGTCAACACCAGCATCTTTCAGCTGTCTGTTGATCTCTTGGCAAGATTACGCTCAGTAGTTTGCCATTGCTTTCTGAGCGGCCGGCTCAGTATCCCGCAAGTCACGAGCGGGGGTCGAACCGCCTCAGCTCTCGCTCCGCTACGAGACTCTGCGTGATAAACGGGATTACAGAGAGAAAGTGTTGTAACCCCACAGCCAGAGAGACCGGCGTCCAAGAGATACTTTTTGTTATGCTTCAATATTGATATATTGACTAACTGCACCTGGCTGTCTTGATATACCATAATTTCTAAAATGGAGTTATACCTCTCCATAACACAAAGCCTGGGCTGAATTGTGGGAACCATATGTTTCCCATGCAGCAAGATGCCCCTCACTGCCTGCCTAGTTTACTCCAGAGAAAAGGTAACACCAATACGACTGGAACACACTGACCCGTATTGAAATACATTGTCTGTACCCCTTTACCCGTGTGATTATACAATGTCTTTGATGCCGTCAATTAATGTTGTTCTCCGGCGTCCGCTTGCCATCTCATCAGATCTTCTTTGATGTATAACATTATCCGTTGTCACCCATCAGGCGCTGGAACATCAACTATTAAAAAAGAAAGTCGCTTTTTCATCCCCACGAAGCTTGACGGCAAGGGTGGAAGATGATGATGATGATGATCCTTTTACAATCATACACCAGTATACATATGGTCCTAGAGCGAAAGTTTTATCATCCACATTCAGGACTCGTTAATACGAGGGGGCTTCATATGAAAACCTTAAAAGTGCTATAGAAATTACAGTAATTATGTCAGTGTCTTATAACTGATCAATATTATTGTTAAAGATGGCAATAGTGTTGATAACGTGACCTCACGGTGCAGACGAACACGGTGACGTCATAAGTTCAGTTTACAGATGGCCGTCCCACTTTTGACATGCACCAAAGAGGAGCAGCGTTCTGTATCCGTTTTGTGACCTGGTAAAACCTATAGAAATTCATCGGCGAATGAATGCCCTGTATGGTGACGTATGCCTGTCAGTCCAGCAAGTGTATGTAGGAAGGGTAAGACTGGTTTCACTTTACCGGCGCTGGAGGACTCGCATTGAACGCAGTGGTAACTACATCGAAAAATGATACATGTGTTCTTTACTTTTTCAAAATATAATTACCCCCCCCCCCCACCAATATATATATATATATATATATATATATATATATATATATATATATATATATATATATATATAATATATATATATATATATATATACGAGTTTAAGTTAATAAGTAAGTCACAAATGGCTGTAGGAAAATAACTAAATATGATTACAACTTGAAACCAGTTTATTTTTATACATACATTGTCCCTTTATTTCTCAACATAATTTCCACCAACATTGATGCACTTATCCCATCGTTTTTTTTTTTTCAGTCGTCCCAAACCAGCTGCTTAGACCTGCGTGCTTTGGTTTCATTTACCCGCCATCCCACAGAACTGTGTGACTTACTTATTGACTCGCCCTCGTAACTTTTTCTACCCAACTATGCACCGCTTTACAAGACAAACATTTGTCAGCATAAACACTGACAACCCACCTCGGCGGGAAACATTTCGGGAATGATGTCGAATTTGTATGTGAAGGAAAACGTGGTTTAGAAAAGAGAGCACGCAGTTCCATGCAGCCGGTTTGGGAGGAGTGATAAAACGATGGGATAAGTGCATCCATGTTGGTGGAAATTATGTTAAGCAATAAAGGGACAATGTATGTATAAAACTAAACTGGTTTCAAGTTGTTATCATATTTAGTTATTTTTCTACAGCCATTTGTTACTTACTTATGGACTTACCCTCATATAATTTTTTCATTTGAAGCCCCTGGTGTAACAGGGATCGTCTTTACTTCCGAACATTTAATGGTACTCATGTTCGGTTGGATCGATCGATACAGAAGCCCAGACAAATAAAAACAAATCTATCTGGTTAAAGATTGGAACACATAACTACCAACCTGCCAGGTAAATGTGCTAGCCATCGCACTATCTCGGATACCCATGTTGACATAGGCGAGTTTAAACAAAATACTCACCCCATTTGATAAAGACTTCCGGAGCGCGAAACATTGTCAATCACAGTCGCACATTTCCAAGAATTCCCTCACCCAGGAAACAAAACAGACCAGAATACAGCAGAGACAGGGACTAACTTTGACCGGTCTAAGATCGTGAGTAACAAACTAGATCATGACACAACGCGATGTTTTTGGGCCGGTCTTGGGTGAGTATGGGACGAGCAGATGACAGTACAAATCCCGCTTTCATTACATAATTTACTGTTGATGTACTTAGGGGCTCGCTAGTTCCGGAGAGGTGGGAGTGGGGGAGGGGAGAGGGGAGTGTCTGGGGAGCAGTCGTCTAGTTAGTGGCTGTTTCAACAAGTGTTGTCGCGGTAGTAGGGAATGTGGCAGAACTATTCTCGCAATTGTAGTGTCTTGTCTTGTGGTATTAAACACTGGTATTCTTACAATTATAGTGCGTGTATTGATGGAATGTGTTAAGATCTATTCTCACATTTGTTGTGTCTTTACCTGTGGAATTAAACACTGGTATTCTCACAATTATAGTGAGTGTATTGATGGAATGTGATAAGACCTATTCTCACATTTGGTGTGTCTTTACCTGTGAAATTAAACACTGGGATTCCGCTGCGAAGGCGTTACGAACGCGATTCGTAAAACCGTCCACCCGAGTTCGAAACACATCGGTGTTGGTTTTTTCGATAAAGCTATAGATGCCGGTTGCTCAGAAAGCAATGGCAAACTACTGAACGTGAAAATTGCCCAGGAATCACGAACAGTCAAAATGCTGGGGTTGACTGCTACGTCCTGTGAAGGACATGTAACTAAAAAAAACTCCCACAACGGTTGTGTTGTCTTGTGGAATGAACACTGGTATTCTCACAATTTTAGTGCATGCATTGGTGGAATGTGTCAGAACTATTCTCACAAACTTAGTGTCTGATTTGGTGGAATAGTTCACAGCTATTTTCACAATAATAGTGTTTGTAATAGTGACACTAGTGAAAACTATTCTCACAAGTATAGTGCCTTTACTAGTGACATGTTTCACAACTATTCTCACAATAATTATCACAGCTATTCTCACAACTATTCTCACAACTATTCTCACAGCTATACTCACAACTGTTCTCACAACTGTTCTCACAACTATTCCCACAACTATAGAAGCTTTAATGGAGACATGTTTCACGGCTAATATTACAGCTAATCTCACAATTATTCTGACAGTTATTCTCACAACTATAGTGTCTTTTCTAGTGACATGTTTCACACATATTCCCACAACTACAGTGTCTTTAATAGTGACATGTTTCACGGCTATTCTCACAGCTAATCTCACAATTATTCTCACCGCTATTCTCACAGCTATTCTCACAACTATAGTGTCTTTACTAGTGACATGTTTCACAGCTATTCTCACAACTATCCTCACAGCTGTTCTCACAATTATTCTAACAGCTATTCTCACAACTATTCCCACAACTATTCTCACAGCTGGTCTCACAACTATTCTCACAACTATTCCCATAACTATAGTTTCTCTGTCTAGTAAGAATACAAATTAAGGAAAATGTATAGGGCCCTTACCCACACCTGAAGGCTGTCCGGGTATATGGTGCTAACCCCACGTGTGTATGGACCCATCTGGGTTGATGTAGTCAGTATCACACTGGCCACCTTCACCTTCCCAAGACATTTCCCGGTAGCCATTTTAGGCTGGGTCGACCCGGGACCCCAGGTCCATTTTAAAATCATCTGGATGTGAATACGAACCCATGATAACCAGATAGTCGGGCCACCGTTTAGCCACTACACTAACCCCCGGTCTAGTGAAGTGCATCAACATTATCATCATCATGCGGCAGGCCCGCCCAGAACGCCGCCCTCATCACGGCCCCTGGACAAGCTTCTCGACCTCTGGCCATGTCAGCAGCCTCATGCATCCCCATGCCCCGTGTGTCAGCAATTTCCCGTGTCCATCTTCGTTCTGGTCGATCCTTGCCACTTCCCCAGGAACCACGCCCTCCATCACGGCTCTCTCCAACCAACTGTGACGGGTAATATGGCCAAAGTTGGAGTCTTCATGGCGAAGTGATCAAGCCGTTTGGGGCTCCGGAGGTTGTGGGTTCGATTCCGGACCGCGTCCTTCGGTTTACGAGTGAAATTTTTCGAAGACTCCTGTGATTCGTTGCTAGAGCTACGAAGTTCGTGCTGTGTGCGACTCTTTCCGCGCTGCGGAAAGAGACCGAGCCATATGGGATAAAAACCCGGTGCAATGAAGTCGACCTTGTCGACTTTTAAGCGACTTGTTATTATGGCCAAAGTATTTCAGTCTACCAGAAATGGTTCTGTGTATGAGCCAGGTTTCCTCCACGTTCGGACTGGTCTGTCTAAACATGGAGGAAGGAGCAGGTAACCAACACATCTCGAAGTGTGACATAATTTCCCTCGGAGATGTGGTTGTACAGAGAATGCTGACAAGTCCTTGGGTAGCCACAAGGGGTGTTGCACTCGGTTTGAGAGAGGATAAGACACAATGACAACTTGTTATCACAAGCATTAGACAGAGGCTAGGACATAATGACAACTTGTTATCACAAGCATTAGACAGAGGCTAGGACATAATGACAATTTGTTATCACAAGCATTAGACAGTGACAATCGTCAGTATGTGACCAGATTATGATAAGACACAAACTTGAATATGTTCAGACGACTGGATATATTTGAAGGAGGAAGAGAGAGAGAGAGGGGGGGGGGAACTACAGCGGGACGGAGAGGAGGAGAGAGGAAGAGTGGGAGAGAGAAGGAGAGAGGGGAAGAGAGGCACAGAGAGAGAGAGAGAGAGGGATACAGAAGAGAGAAAGAGAGAGAGAGAGAGGAAGACAGACAGACAGACAAGACAGACAGACAGACAGACAGACAGACAGACAGACAGAGATGAACAAAATGCCATGAACATCAACTGTGGGGTATGGTGATAACATAAGCCAAGTTATTGCAACATGTTATATATGAATGAAACACCGCGAACAAACACAAGAAGTAATATCGGTCGGATGAACTAGAACTCGATCGCAAGTAACAAAGTGGACTTTGCAGTCGAAGTCCTCATCAGCACACACACACACACACACACACACACACACACACACATGCACGCACGCACGCACGCACGCACACACACACACACACACACACACACACACATCGATACAACTACATGACCAAATCCACATGACAATATATACTAGTGCAGTGGTTCTCAACCTTTTGTGGCCCATGCACCCCTTCACCATATGTTCAGATTGTCACCTCCCCCCCCCCCTTTTCGTATTTCAATCCATTCAATCCCATTCTATTGTTATATCACGATAATCAATCCCCTCTTCCCCTACAATGTATAAGTAAAAATAGAAGCTACATTCAATAACACATACTAGAACAAGTCTAGACGTCTACATAAAATGAGATGTGCAGGTCTCATACGTTATAAATGATTTTCAGGAGAGCGAGAAGTACAGGACCATAAAGTATGAATGGGGTAAACAATATAAAGTAATCAGTTCTTGTATTACCGCGATCTTGAAATAATCTTATCCCCCCCCCCCTCCCTTTCTGGAAACCCTAAAATTTCCCCCTGAAAAAATGGGGAGGGGGTGGGGGAATTCCTCACCGGTTAAGAGCCACTGTACTAGTGCATAACTCCAACATTTAATAAATGGGAATTCCAAGTGTGGCCTGGTCGTGCCAACAGCCGAGGATAAATGAAATGTCCCAAAGTCACTAGGACGGTTAATGAAGAGTAGACAACCAGTTCATGGCTCCGACCCACCCCCCCACAACTACTCCATTCCAGTAGTGGATGGAGAAGACCCACCCTGCATGGCGGAGTCATTAGAGAATAGTTGGGGCCCGACACATGACGTGGGTGGGTCATTAGACAGGCAACGGTCGCGTCTCTAGGGGGAAATCAATTTGCCAGTTTTGTCATCTCCAGTTGGTCAGATAATGGTAACAGGAGAAGTGTACTGTCTCATACTGTACTCATTGGTGATGTCTGTGTACTTTGTTACAAGTTCCAGAACTTTCTCTGTCTGTCTGTCCTTCCTTCCGTCCGTCCGTCCGTCCGTCTGTCCGTCTGTCTGTCTGTCTGTCTGTCTGTCTGTCTGTCTGTCTGTCTGTCTGAATGTCTGTCTGTCTGTCTGAATGTCTGTCTGTCTGAATGTCTGTCTGTCTGTCTGAATGCCTGTCTGTCTGATATTGTACTCTAGTGGTGATGTCTGTGTACTTTGTTACAAGTTCTAGAACTTTCTCTGTCTGTCTGTCTGTCTGCCCGTCCGTCCGCCCGCCTGTCTGTCTGTCTGTCTGTCTGTCTGTCTGTCTGTCTGTCTGTCTGTCTGTCTGTCTGTCTGTCTGTCTGTCTGTCTGTCTGTCTGTCTGTCTGTCTGTCTGTCTGTCTGTTCGTTCGAGGTCTATGAAGCCTATCAAACACACAAGGAAAGAAACAATCAGGCCCGATGGAAATAAGACAGATTATATGGGAGAACTGGCGTACAGATATTAACACAAATCTTTAATCATACGCACAAAGTGGATGTATGGCCAGCGATGTGCGGAAATCTGTGTTGATTGCGCTATCTAAAATACCAGGAGCTATTGAAAGCGAAGATTTCCGTACAGTCAACCTCATAAACCACGTCACCAAGCTTCTGCACAGAATTATCATGAAAAGAACACTCCCGCTGTTGATACTACGCCTCAACTCCGTAAGGTACAAGAGGAACATGATGAGATGAGATGAGATGAGAACAAGAATGAAAACAAGGATGGAAATTGATGAAGGACAGTATGGATGTGTGGAAGGAAAAGATACAAACTGTAAACAGATCAACAGAGACATACCGAGATATATATTTGTGCTTTAAAGATGTGATAAAGTGAATCATGATTACATGATCAAAATGTATAATATTAACATTTATAGAATAGATCTAAGAATAATAAAGCATATTTACAGGAAACAAGTAGCAGCAACTGAATTGAGAAATAAAGAGGGCAGTTATAAACAGATAAAGCAAGGATTAAGACAAGAATGTGTTTAATCACCTGATCTTTTCTCTTTCTGTAGCGAAATAACAATAACAGAGATCAAACAGAGACCAGGAATGTAAGTTGGGGATATAATAAAAACAATCTATGTGGTGGAGATGACACAGTTTGCATATCTCATTTGAGGTGAGTCAAGAACAATCATCACAGCACTCGGGACGTTCCAATTAGTGCTCCGTCCTCATCTTCAACAACCAGCGAAGAGTCCAATACTAATGGTACCAGTATTTTCCTTTGCGCTCGCTCGCTCGCTGGGAACTCAAGCGTAGTCCATACACACAACTTCTAGTAGTGCTGGGCTGAATTTTGTGTGTGGATTAGCTTTCCCTATTAACAATGTCCCTTCCCATCAGGCGAATCCACTCCGACTTCAGAGGTACTTGTAATTTACGTCCCCAAGTCAAGGACGACAGGTCAACATGTTAGTCCAACTGTCCGGTGCAGGGGTTGAACCCCTTACCTCGGCATCAGCACACCGGATGTTTACGAATACACATTCTTATCCATTCCGCCATGCTGACCCCCCCCCCCCCCAGT
>OY992891.1:5731400-5734430 GCA_963921405.1 Cepaea hortensis | reverse complement strand
ACACACACCCACCCACACACATCCTTTTTTATATATAAGATTGAGTTATATCTTGGTATTCAGTTATATATTGTGACTGAGTTATGTATTGTGATTTAGTTCAATATTATGATTGAGTTACATTTTGTGAGTTTGTTATATAATGTGATTAAGTTATATTGTGACTGAGTTATATCTTGTGATTGAGTTATATCTTGTGATTGAGTTATATATTATGATCTAATTTTAAGCTGATATTGACATGCGGCTGTATATCTCTTGTGTATATTTATGAATATTTCACTTAGAGAGAGAGAGAGAGAGAGAGAGAGAGAGAGAGAGAGAGAGAGAGAGAAAAGAGAGAGAGAGAGAGAGAAAAGAGAGAGAGAGTGTGAAAGAGAGAGAGAGAGTGAGTGAGAGAGTGAGAGACAGTGTGTGTATGTGTGTGAGATAGAAAGAGAGAGAGAGATAGAGAGAGATAGAGAGAGAGAGAGAGAGAGAAAGAGAGTGAGAGAGCGTGGGTGTAACGGTTAGAGATGCATGCTGACAATGGCATAAACGCAGTCGCACCAGTCTTCCATACCTGCACTCGTCGCCTGCTACGCGAGGAAGAGACCACCTATTTCTCCGTACACTAAAGCCTAACAAATGTCATGGCCCAAACACAGCACATACCCACACTGGTCCCTATTACGGGACATCTAGTTAGAGCCGGGGTTGGATGATGAAGAATGACTTGAATTAAAGTGAGGAAGAGTTGCGCAATTCGTCGACCTCACTCTCTCGCCTGAGTCCGAGTCCAGTGGCAAGACAAGTCGAGACTTCTGGAGACGAATACAGGTGCAGTGGATGACCACGGCGCTCTACGTGCCTTGCCGTGCTCATTACGTTCCACAACGCTTTGCAGGTAAACGCCGTCTTGCCCGTTGAATCAGGAATGATTTCTTCCGCGCAGTCTGCCGAGTACTGTCTTCACATGCTGGGTAGGCATACCCTAGTTTACCGCTTGGTTTGACACCAAATCGGTTACCCGGGGTAGAGTAGTTTACGCTGGCATGCCGGCCCGTGGCAACGGTTCGATCCTACATTGGGACGGGTGTTTGAAATGTGCCTTGGCTGTCAGGTAGACCAGCATGGGTGCCAGGACTTGTCGTGGGAAGTAAAAGCGTCCGGTGTGCTACCCCATGACACACCCAGTGCCGAGTGGTCCATAGCAACGTGGATTTGGCACCATATGTCCAGTGCATTTAAGACACTAACAGGCTCTTTCACTGTTTCTTCTTTTTCTGCGTTCATCCGGATTTTTTTTCCGGATGCGACTGCGTTGTGCCTGTTTACAGCAAAGCTGCGTTCTTGCGCCGTTAGGCCGACACATCCGACTTCTGCGGGCATTTGTTGACCGGGTTAACCTTCCCGGGGCTTTCACTGTTTTATATGTGGTATGTTTGTGGTATAATCTAGGTCATATATGTGGTATGTTTGTGATATAATGTACCTCATATATGTGGTATGTTTGTGGTATATATCACGTCATATATGTGGTATGTTTGAGGTATAGTTTACGTATTACATGTATTATGTTTGAGGTATAGTTTACGTATTACATGTATTATGTTTGAGGTATAGTTTACGTTATATATGTGGTATGTTTGAGGTATAGTTTACGTCATATATGTGGTATGTTTGAGGTATACTTTACGTCATACTTGTGGTATGTTTGTAGTATACTTGACATCGTAATTGTGGTATGTTTGAGGTTTAGTTTACGACAGATATGTGATATGCTTGAGGTATAGTTATGTCATATATGATGTATGTTTGATGTATACACTAGTCTTATAAATGGTATGTTTGAGGTATAGTTTACGACATATATGTGGTATATTTCAGGTATTCTGTACGTCATATACGTGGTATTTGTGAGGTATACTTGACGTAACATATGTTATATTCCTATTCTCTGTCTGATTTCTGTTTGACTCCTGCCATTATCTGTTGTTAGAATATTAAATTATAATGTTCTACTTTCATTAGCGTCTTCCGGACAGTTGTCGTTAGTTACTTTGGCAGCCCAAGGCAATCGTTACATTCGTCTCAGGAATCACATCTCTATTGCTTCCAAACTTTTCCTAAATTGTCAAATAATGTTCCATGATTCGCTGCCATACAGCAAACCAGGTTCTATGTAACATGTCACAACTCTCTTTCTTACATTCACTACTTAAGTATGTACAATAAAATACGCAAATAAAGGCATGCGTGGTGATGATAATAATCAATAATAAAATATATACGGGCGTGATCCATAGGTATTACCTCAGAAGTCGGAGTGGGTTCGCCTGGTGGCGAGGGACACTAGTAATAGGGAAAGCTAATCCACACGGAAAATTCAGTCCAGTGTTACAAGAAGTAGTCTGTGGGGACTATGCTTGACTTCAAAGTGAGCGAGCGAGCAAAAAGAAAATAGTATAAAAATATAATATAAATAAGATGAAAAATTTAAAAAAAAAATAAAAAAAAAAAATAAAACATAAATAAATAAAATAAAATATATAATATTACAAACAAACAAAAAACAAAAAAAAATAGTTTGAAAGCCTAGTATACAGGAACGACATTGTAGCACTCCAGGAGACGAGACTGGTTGATCAGTTACTCCAAAATTGTATAAGGAACAAGGTAATAAAATTAAGAGCAAACAATTTCAAGAACAATAAAAGAGACCGTTCGAAATTCAAGTAAAGAGAATTAAATATGTGGATGGCTTGGTTAAGACAAGAACACTGAGCTGATCCACGCCTCTGCTGATCGTGTAAGATGGCAAAACATGACCGCCCACGCTTACCAGCATAGAGCATGATGATGATGAAACGACAAAACAACGCAACAATGAAGGCATCTTACCATTGTAGGGTCGAAAATAAATTAAATGAACGCCATGTCGTGTGTAAACAAGTGACAATGTTCTTGTTTTTTTTTTTTGTGTGTGTGTGCGTTCTCTCGCTCGCTTTGAACTCAATCGTAGTTCACACTGGGCTGAATATTGTGTGT
>OY992891.1:5693900-5728900 GCA_963921405.1 Cepaea hortensis | reverse complement strand
GACATACAGATACACAGACAGTCAGATGGACATACAGATACACAGACAGTCAGATGGATATACAGATACACAGACAGTCAGATGGATATATAGATACACAGACAGTCAGATGGATACACAGATACACAGACAGTCAGATGGACATACAGATACACAGACAGTCAGATGGACATACAGATACACAGACAGTCAGATGAACATACAGATACACAGACAGTCAGATGAACATACAGATACACAGACAGTCAGATGGACATACAGATACACAGACAGTCAGATGGACATACAGATACACAGACAGTCAGATGGACATACAGATACACAGACAGTCAGATGAACATACAGATACACAGACAGTCAGATGGACATACAGATACACAGACAGTCAGATGGACATACAGATACACAGACAGTCAGATGAACATACAGATACACAGACAGTCAGATGAACATACAGATACACAGACAGTCAGATGAACATACAGATACACAGACAGTCAGATGGACATACAGATACACAGACAGTCAGATGAACATACAGATACACAGACTGTCAGATGAACATATAGATACACAGACAGACAGATGGACATACAGATACACAGTCAGATGAACATAGAGATACACAGACAGTCAGATGGACATACAGATACACAGACAATCAGTATAACAGACATGTAGGTACAGACAATAGAATAACAGACATAAATGACAAGTAATCAAACATATACTAACAATAAAGGGAATACTGATACAAAGAAACTATTATAATAACAGACATATATGTAGGTTTGTAGTTCAGACAGACGTTGAATCTCAAACAGACCATTAGTATATTGGATACAAATATACACAGGAGACGAACTTCCCACCACTCCTAAAGGAACCGTCGTGACCTGCGTTCGACCACCTCGTCTTAAACCGTGTTTGGCACTTCTGCTTCTACTGAGTTAAAAATCTGGCCATTCTTGGAAACAACATCAGCCAGATCGATTATGTAATATTCTCAACCAATCAGCGTGGCACAATGGAGATGAGATGCCTTAGAAGTCTGCGGGGGTAACCGTGAGAGATAGAAAAAGGAATGGGGAAATTAGAAGACGATTAGATCTGAAACCAGTTATGCCGTTCATTAAAGAACAACAGACATGTAGATACAAAGACGATCAGTATAAAAGACATATTAATAATGGGCAAATAGATACACACACAAATATAATGATGGACATATAGATACACAGACAATTATAATAATGGACATATGGATAGAAAGACAATTATAATAATGGACATATAGATATATCCACAATTATAATAATGGACATATAGATACAAAGATAATTATAATAATGGACATATAGATACAAAGACTACAGATTAAGTGGTTTACCCCCTCACAAGAATGTCCTGGTACCAAGTGCCACACAGAGCCACACCGAAGAAATATAATGGATACAGAGCAAGTGGAAGACCACGTAAAAGATTGTATCAAGAACAAACTTCTTCTTCTTCAGCGTTCCGAGCGATTGAGGTTCTTTGCTGCAGATACAATCCGTCTCCATTCGTCTCTCTGGTGGACCTTCTCTTGCCAGTCGTTGATTCCAAGTGCTCGTAGGTCTGTATATATATTATCTCTCCACCGCCTTCTTGGTCTACCTCGGGGTCTACGGTCATTTATTTCCTGAGTGTAAGCGAGTTTTGTTTCCCTATTATCATCCATTCTTTCTATATGCCCCAGCCATTGTAGTCTATTAGCCTTCATGATACCAGTGATTAGCGGGGACTTAAACAGATCATAAATGTCTTTGTTACTTCTTCTTTTCCACTCTCCACTTTGTGTATCCCTAATGGGTCCAAAGATGCGTCTTAAAACTTTGTTCTCAAAGGTGTGTAACAAGGCTTCGTCTCCTTTCGTTGTACTCCAGGTTTCAGAGCCATACAGCACAACACACTTAGAGAAATAAGTACTTAGAGAAATAAATACCAGCTTACAAAGAGCATTAGAAAGAGCACATGCAAGATATGTACATCTCCAACACTTCACTGATTCAAACGGAGGAAGAGAAGAAGAGGAAGAAAAACTATTGTGGCTGAAATAATTTCAAAATATCGAACTGCCAATTTGCATAATCAAAAAACCCGAAAGTCGTTGAAAACTTCTTCTTCTTCTTCAGCGTTCCGAGCCATTGAGGTTCTTTGCTGCAAATACAATCCGTCTCCATTCGTCTCTCTGGTGGACCTTCTCTTGCCAGTCGTTGATTCCAAGTGCTTGTAGGTCTGTACATGTATTATCTCTCCACCGCCTTCTTGGTCTACCTCGGGGTCTACGGTCATTTATTTCCTGAGTGTAAGCGAGTTTTGTTTCCCTATTATCTTCCATTCTTTCTATATGCCCCAGCCATTGTAGTCTATTAGCCTTCATGATACCAGTGATTAGCGGGGACTTAAACAGATCATAAATGTCTTTGTTACTTCTTCTTTTCCACTCTCCACTTTGTGTATCCCTAATGGGTCCAAAGATGCGTCTTAAAATTTTGTTCTCAAAGGTTTGTAACAAGGCTTCGTCTCCTTTCGTTGTACTCCAGGTTTCAGAGCCATACAGCACAACTGGTCTGATCAGTGTTTTGTATATTGTGATTTTGGTGTTACGAGATAGCGCCTTTGATTTTAGTAGATGTTGTAGTGCATAGTATATCTTATTTCCAGAGTTGATTCTAGTTTGTATTTCTTCCCTTATGATGTTGGAGCAGTTGAATATTGTACCCAGGTATTTGTATGTTTCCGTTCTTTTAATGGTCATATTATCTATTTGTATGTGGCCAGAGTTTCTAGCCATTCCGTCTCTTGAAATTACCATATATTCTGTCTTGTCTTGGTTGATAACCAGCCCCATCTGTTGGGCTTTTCCCTTTAAGTGAGTCAATATTTCCAATGTCTTTTGTTCACTTTGCCCTATAATATCTATATCATCTGCATAACCAAGCAGCTTGGATGTTCCTCCAATATCACATTCCTCCTTTACCTTCCTTACAACTTTCTCTAGAGCCAGATTGAAGAGTAGCGGCGATAGTGCATCACCCTGTTTCAAGCCAGATGTTATTTGGAAGGGGTCTGATTTCCTGCCTTTATATGTTACTATATTATAAGTATCTTCCATGCATAGTCTGGTCATGTTGATTAACTTCCTTGGTATTCCAAATTCCTGCATAGCATTCCATAGACTATTCCTATGGACACTATCATAAGCCTTTTTAAAATCCACAAAAATGTTATGGAGATCTCTTTTATATTCCCAATGTTTCTCGGCTATTTGTCGTAAGATAAATATCTGATCTATTGTTGATCTGTTTTGTCTAAAACCCGCCTGGTAGTCACCTAATATGTCTTCTGAATATGGTTTTAGTCTATTTAGTAATACTGCGGATAGTATCTTATAGCTTGTGGACAGTAATGATATTCCTCTATAATTTCCACATTGAAACTTGTCTCCTTTCTTAAAGATAGGTATCAATAATGACTCTCAACGACTAATGAAAGTCGTTGAAAACATAACTATTAATTACAAACAATTGGGCGTGACAAAAACAATTAATGCCTAGATGACTAAACATGCAGATTAATTATTCTGAGATAATCCTGTCACGGAACCAGCCACAGTTAAATTAGTGGCTGGGTGCCTGGAGTTGCTAGCGTCATGTCTGAGACCCCATCGACTACTCGTTAGCGACCGAGAATGTAACAGCAGCATTGATTGGTCTGAAACAGATGGAGCGAGACAGCCCCACCAATCACAGACAACGCTGAGAAATCACATCGTCTGACCGGGGACCAAGAATTCCTTTCCACTTTCAACAATATAAAAGTGCGAAAAAAGTATAGAAAAATGCACAAAAGTAGAGTTTAAAATAGCCGCTCTTTTGTCAGATGTGACTAAGGGTTGGTGTGCTCTTACAGCATGAGTTCTTGCGTTTTTATGGCAGGGGTTTGTTCCCGAGGGGGCTGGTTTTCTCTGTTTGCTGCCGTGGTCTTGGGTCATAGGGTCCTGCTTCTTTGGGATGTAGAGATGTGTCGCTTGGGCTAGTCTCAGCCTTCCCCTCCCTCCTCCCTTAGTGGAGTTCTTGAATGACACTCTCAAATATATCATCTAATATTGTGAACTGGACAGACGCGAATGGGGGTGGGAAATATCTGGACAGATTGTTGTTAGAGCGTAGGGAGGAGGAGGAGTAAGAAGAAGAAGAAGAAGAAGAAGAAGAAGAAGAAGAAGAAGAAGAAGAAGAAGAAGAAGAAGAAGAAGAAGAAGAAGTAGAAGAAGAAGAAGAAGGGGGAGAATGGGAAAGAGAAGGAGGGAAAGGAGAAGGAGGGTAAGGAGATGGAGGAGAAGGAGGAGGAGAAGAAAGAGTAGGGGAAGGATTAGAAGAAGGAGAAGAAGAGGAAGAGAAGGAGGAGGAGGAAGAAGAGGAAGAGGAAGAAGAGGGAGAAGAGGAAGAGGAAGAGGGAGAAGAGGAAGAGGAAGAAGCTGCTGTACGGAACTAATGTAGTAGAAATGTGGACAAACAAACCTACGTGTATTTCATGAAAACGAAGACAACATGCTGGAGACCGAAACTATCTGGAAATGGAAAGAATATTTCTGTCTGTCTGTCTGTCTGTCTGTCTTGCGTACAAGCACGTGACATCACTACTTACCTTCATATTTTGCATATGTAAATATCCACCTTGTGATTTGAACTGCTAGCCTCTGACCTCTTCCATTCCGTGACCATCACGTCACTAAGGGCAGATAAAATAATTATTACATAAAGTAGTTATAGATGTAGAGAACAAACAACAACAACAACAACAACAACAACAACAACAACAACAACAACAACAACAACAACAAACACAATTTCTTCTTTTTCTTTCGTTCGCTTGAAATATATCTATAACTGCAATGATGTCTCTTGTATGAATCTAACAGTCTTTTTTAGTTCATTCAGCGGTCCATAGAGTTTATCTTCCACTGTCGTCTCTCTAGGCCAGAAGGTTTGCCTAGATATGTTATATTTTGGGCAGTCTTGGAGTATGTGCTCTGCTGTCTGCGACGCCAAACCACATGTGTACATGGCTGTTTCACCAATCTTGAATTGTGTATTTATGTGGTTGAGTAATCTATTGTGTCCTGTTCTGAGGAGCAGAATAATTACTTGTTCTGGTCTGTGCATAACGTGGTAGTCGTCTTCAGTAAGTTTTGGTGGCTTTCTGACTGATGTGATCATTCTTTTCTTTTGGTGGTATGTAACGGGCACATCAGGCTGTTCTTCTTTGGCTCCTTCCTTAGCCAATTGATCAGCTCTGTCGTTTCAGGGTAACCCACAGTGAGATGGTATCCACTGTATGGTGACATTATGCTGACTGCTAAGTTCAGAAAGTAGTGTCCTTAGTACTGACAATTTCGCAGACAGGAGCGCCTCGAGTACTGATTTTGCATCTGTCAGTAGCACCACAGGTTGTGTACCATGGCTGGTATTTAGTAATTTCTCTGTTGCTATCTTGCTTGCCTCAATTTAAGCATCATAGTTATGGCAGTACTTTCCTGTCGGTACTCTGGCCGTGTTTCTAGCATTGTTTGGGTATTCTATGTACACTCCCATCCTTCCATTTCAAACAACATTTTGTTTGTGGTGACCCATCTGTGTAGACTTAGATCCAGAGATCCTGTGGGTATTCTTCATCAAGAAAACTTAGAGTGGTTATTCTGCGCTGTACTCTGTTCTGTTAATCCTTGTCAAATATTCCTTTCACTTTAGTCTGGATGTGTAGTGATAGTCTATGTTCATCTCTCCATGGAGTTCGTTCTGGAATAGTTTTCAGGGGGATACCATCTGTGGGCCGATCGGTGGTTTCTCTGCAGAGTCGTTTGGCCTGGTGGATAAGACTGCTTCTTTTCAACCGCCCCATAACTAAGTTTTCAAATCTGTTCTTCATAGGGTGGCCTGTCAAGCTGATGAACGTTTCTGCTTGTATTAGCATTTTCATATCTCTACGCTTTCTCAGTGCTTGTGTCCTCCCCATCTTATCTCCGCTATAAGGGTTGATCTCATCCCACCTGTGGTGACTCTGAATGCTTGATTTTGCACCTTGTCCAGCTCTTGTAGTGTGGTTTTTTATGCTGAACACCACACAGTTGACCCGTATTCCATATGTGGTCGTGCGCTCAACAACACAATAATAACAATAATTACGGCTTATCATTCTGAAGTGTCAATACAATGTTCATACGTTCCTCAGTCCCTCCTCCTCTTATGTCACTTGTTGGGACACCTCACTGCCTCAGTCCCTTCTCCTCTTCTTCTGTCACTTGTTGCGACACCTCACTGCCTCAATCCCTTCTCCTCTTCTTCTGTCACTTGTTGCGACACCTCACTGCCTCAATCCCTTCTCCTCTTCTTCTGTCACTTGTTGCGACACCTCACTGCCTCAGTCCCTCCTCCTCTTATGTCACTTGTTGGTACACCTCACTGCCTCAATCCCTTCTCCTCTTCTTCTGTCACTTGTTGCGACACCTCACTGCCTCAATCCCTTCTCCTCTTCTTCTGTCACTCGTTGTGACACCTCACTGCCTCAATCCCTTCTCCTCTTCTTCTGTCACTTGTTGCGACACCTCACTGCCTCAATCCCTCCTCCTCTCCTGTGTCAGGTCTATGGCCTAGGGGTTAGTGAAATCAGTTTCGCAATTCCAACTTACCGAGTTCGATGTCAGTCACGATCGATGTGGGAGCGGACCGCCTTGCGTTGATTTTCGCAAGGGTATGAGCGTGTGTCGTTCAGAAAGACACGGCAAACTACTGAACGTACAAGTGGGTCGAAATCCCAGACAATAAAGACTGCGATTGATTGGCACGTCCTGTAAAGAACGTGAAAATAACTACTCCAGCTCTCCTGTCTCATTTAGTCTCTCCTATTTCAGTAGTTGAGACACTCCACTGTCTCATTTAGTCTCTCCTATTTCAGTAGTTGAGACACTCCACTGTCTCATTTAGTCTCTCCTATTTCAGTAGTTGAGACACTCCACTGTCTCATTTAGTCTGTCCTATTTCAGTAGTTGAGACACTCCACTGTCTCATTTAGTCTGTCCTATTTCAGTAGTTGAGACACTCCACTGTCTCATTTAGTCTCTCCTATTTCAATAGTTGAGACACTCCACTGTCTTAATTAGTCTCTCCTCTTTAAAGGTTTGAGACACCCGACTGCCTTAATTAGCTCTCCTCTCTAAAGTGTTGAGACACCCAGTTTCTTAATTAGTCTTGCCTCTTTAAATTGTTGAGACACCACAGTTTTAATTAGTCTGTCTTCTACTTTAAGCTGTTTATGCATCGAATGATTGTAGTCTCTCCCTGTATACCACAGGGAGCCGCGGTAACGCTGTGACTAGCAAGTTTGCTGGCCCGATGGTCCTATGTTCAAACCCTGTTCAAATCTGGCTTTCGTACAGGGTGTATTTTTAATGTCTGTGCATTGACTGTGCATGATTGATACAGACATTGATAATGCACATTGGGAGCAAGTCGAAGCTGAACGTGTTGCATGGAGGGCAAACATCAGAAATGGAATAAAGACTAAGGAGAAAATTATTGCAGATAAGTCACACACCGAGCGTGTGAGACGTAAGATGGTACATGATGGTGGAAATGACCATGTGTTCACACGCACTCACTGTGAACGAACATTCACAGCGCGAATTGGCCTTATCAGTCACATTCGCTACCGCCATGGGTTGTAGTTATTATGACTTTTTGAAGCACAATGTAACAAATTATCAGAATGGACAAGACAAGACTCCCCTACCAAGCCCTCTTATGGTCACCAGTAGGGAAAAGAAAACGGGGAAGACCAAGAGAGACCCTGCGTAGAACCATCATCAGAGAAAGTTCATTCAACGGCCAAACAAACATCCAAGATCTACAACAGGTAGCAGCGAACCGCCAGGCATGGAGAGCCATGACTTCTGCTCTATGCGCCGCCTTAGGCTCAAGAGGAAAGACTAGCTAACTAACTAACTAAGACGGCAAGGTGCCAATGCCCCCCTCCTCCCCCACCCCCTACCCCCCCCCCCCCCAAAAAAAAAAAGAAAGAAAAGAAAATGCATTGGTTGAAAATATTGCCGGTCCAATTTTGTATTGGCCTATTATGTTGCATGAACTGTACAGAGGGTGAATACAAAACTTGGACCGGCAATATTTTCAAACACTGCACAGTCATTAAAAATAAACCCTATATTTTCACCTCAGAGATTAAGAGCAGAATAGGACCAGATAGAGCTGCATTTCAGGAAATGAAAAGTATCTTATGTAATAAGTCACTATCATTGAATGTCACAAATAGGGTGCCGAAATGTTATATAGAACCTGTGCTGCTGTAAGGCAACAAATCATGGACAGTGAATGAACAAACTAGGAAGTACTTTGAAGTCAAATTGGCTGCGCAAACACAAATATGTCATTGTAAACTTGATACTGAGGTGGGGATAACTGATGTTCCACAGTCGAACTATATCAGTAGCAATGTATCTTAAGTATGTCAGCCAAAGTGTATGTCATGTATTAATTCATATGATATAACATATATCTCACATATACATTGGCACCTTTCCGTCTTGACAGACGATAGTTTGGTACATTGTGCTTCAAAAAGGCTTAATAACTACGATCCATGGCGGTGGCGAGTGTGGTTGGTAAGCCCAATTCTTGCTGCAAATGTTTGCCCACAGTAGATGCATGTGAAAACATGGTCATTTCCACCATTGTGCACCAAGTGCATCTCACATATACATAGATACATAATCTCTCTCTCTCTCTCTCTCTCTCTCTCTCTCTCTCTCTGTCACACACACACACACAAACACACACACACACACACATTCATATATATGTAATTAGTTGCATATCCTTTACAGGACGTAGCAGTTAACACCAGCATTTTTTGGCTGTTCGTGATTCCTGGTTTGCCATTGATTTCTGAACGACTGCCACCCATACCATTTCATTAAAAAAAAACAATGGTCTGCTGCCAAATCGCCCACAGCAGTGTTTCTAACGCGGTATGCGGGATTACAAACTAGGTCCGTAACACCTTCGTCACTGAACTGGCTAGATAGGTAGATATATAAATAGGTAGGTAGGCAGGTAGGCAGGTAGACAGGTAGGTAGTTAGGTAGGTAGTTAGGTAGGTAGGTAGTTAGGTAGGTAGGTAGTTAGGTAGGTAGGTAGGTAAGTAGACATGCAAGCAGGTGGGTGAATAGGTTATTAGTTAGTAGGCAGGTGGATATAAAGTAAGAAAGGTAGGTAAGCAGACAGACAGACAGACAGACAGACAGGATGAAAGAACGGAGAGAAGGAAATACAAAAATATAGACAGACAGACAGACAGACAGACAGACAGACAGACAGACAGACAGATTAAATGTTGCTACGTCTAACTCCGCAGAGATTCTTTAATCCACTTTCTACAAAATCCTCTCTCCTCTCTCAGACCCCGCTAGAACCCCGTCCCACGACCCACCCAACAAATCCCTCCAACAATGACATTACCCACAAGTCTTGACTTCTCCCATTCGGTCAACGGAAATTGAACTTCGTAACAAAAGAGGAGCCAACAGAAGGAAAAAAGCACCATTTATAACGACTGTGTGTTCACGTCGACATCAACATAATCAACCCGACACCGACCCGAGTTGATATGGCCTTTCTTGGCTTCGCAGATAATGACATTAACTTGTAGACTCAGAAGTACCACCTCCTGGGCGAGCGAGACTTTTATCAGCGCGTTCCCAACGTAATACAATCCGACTTTCTCAAATTAAATGTAGCGAGAATGGCTACGGAAACTGATGTAGAGTAGAGAGGAGGTGGGAGGCTGGAGGAGGGGAGCAGATGTGTGTCTTCAGGTGTGTGGGTGTGTGTGTTTGTGTGAGTGTGTGATGTTTTTCTTTAGTAACGTGTTTATTATGTTTCGAGAACTACCAACGAGGTCTTTCACTACAGTTTCTTCTACTTTCTAGCTTGGTTAGTGTTTATTTCTTTTCTTCGACCCTGGTTTTTGCTTAATGGTTCCTCATCTCTTCTCAGTTTTGTTTACTCTTTCACCTTCTTTTTTCTAGAGTTTGTTTAGTCTTCCCCCTTCTACCCTGGGTTGTGTTTAGTCTTTCTTTCTATACTCTCGGTTGTGTTTAGTCTTCCCTCTTCCACTCTGGGTTGTTTAGTCCCCCCTCTTTCACTCTGAATGTTGTTTAGTCTTCCCCATTCTACACTAGGCGTTGTTTAGTCTTCCCTCTTTAATTCTGGGCTCTGTATAGTCTTCCCTCTTTAATTCTGGGCTCTGTTTAGTCTTCCCTTTTTCACGCTGGGATTTGTTTAGTCTTCCCTCTTTCACTCTGAGTTTTGTTTAGTCTTCCCTCTTCCACTCTGGGTTTTGTTTAGTCTTTCCTCTTCTACCCTGTGTTGTGCTTAATCTTTCGCCTTTTACTACGATGTTTACTGAATCTGTTCTCTCCTACCTTATGTTGTAGTTAATCGTTTCTCTCCTACCCTATGTTGCAGTTAATCGTTTCTCTCCTACCTTATGTTGTAGTTAATCTTTTCTCTCCTACCCTATGTTGTGGTTAATCTTTTCTCTCCTACTCAATGTTGTTAATCTTTTCTCTCCTACCCTATGCTGTAGTTAATCTTTTCTATCCTACCCTATGCTGTAGTTAATCTTTTCTATCCTACCCTATGCTGTAGTTAATCTTTTCTATCCTACCCTATGCTGTAGTTAATCTTTTCTATCCTACCCTATGCTGTAGTTAATCTTTTCTATCCTACCCTATGCTGTAGTTAATCTCTTCTCTCCTACCCCGAGGCTAACACCACATACTCAACATGCATAGAGGTGTGTAAAGGGTCCAGTGCATTTTCTTGTATGGGTTCCCTTTTTTAAAACCATTTACCCAATACACTGCTATGCTTGAAAAGGGTGCTTTATTTTCTTTACGTTTACTGAAATCTCCACCTTGTTTGACCAAAGGGTCCTTTACACACAGGTATGTACACACTCAGAGGTCATTTACACACACGTAGGGGTTCATTACACACAGTTATGGATATACCTAGAAGTTATTTACACACACGCATGGACACACGTAGGGGTCATATTTACACACACCTAGGAGTGATTTACGTGTTACTGTGAATTGGGTAGGGCTGTAGCAGGCACATTTGCGTTTTGGGACTACTGGCACACATCCAACCAACCAACCAACCAACCATCCAACCAACCAGCCAACCAACCAACCAACCAACCAACCAACCAACCAACCAACCAACCAACCAACCAACCAACCAACCAACCAACCACCCAACCAACCAACCAACCAACCAACCAACCAACCAACCAACCAACCAACCAACCAACCAACCAACCAACCAACCAACCAACCAACCAACCAACCAACCAGCCCTAAACTTATGATTGCATGTTTCTAATTGATAACTTTCATTGTTGAAGGGCATGTTTATAAGTGCATCAGTCTCCTCTCATTGATCGCACCAGCAGACTCCCCGCAGTGCACGAAATTCTTAGATGCACCAAGAACCCATAGTGTGTGTACAGGAATCACGTAATCAGTAAATGTATGTTTTGTGAGTAGGTTTTCAAATTGTAAAATGTTACATGGGTAGCAGGATGTGCGGGCTACTCTTGTTAACGTTTTACTGCCGTGGGATGATTCACGTTCCCAAGGTTTTCCCAATTTTCGCTCTTGGAAATCTCGGCACAGTACACGAAGTCCGTAGCTCAGGCGAGAATCCAAGTGGATGTATGACACAATCCTACTCATGGCACTTTGCCGTCTTGACATGCGATAGTTTGTTACATTATACTTCAAAAAGGCATAATAACTACAACCGATGACCGTAGCGAATGTGACGGATCACACCAATTCGTGCTGTAAATGTTCATCTGCAATGGATGCATGTGAACACATGGTAATTTTCACCACCACGCACCATATGACGTCTCAAACGCTCAGTGTGTGACCTAACTGCAATCATTTTCTCCTTTGTCTTTATTCCATTTCTTATCTTTTCCATCCTTTTAAAAAGATCAGCAGCGACAATGTGCATTATCAATGCCTGTATCAATCATGTCCCTCTAACACACATCTTTGTATCGTAGTAGAGGCCGGCCCCGAGATCTCTTACCCATCTGTAATTCACCAAAGAAGATGTCCTTCGGTATTCTTCCGCCGTCCACCCTTCTAATGTGTCCTATCCACAAGCACACCTGTGTGTGTATGCATTTATGGATATGTTTTGTAATTGTCAAATTGTGACCTCGGCCATGGCATTTCTGACTTTTTTTTTTACGATTTCAAATTGCGCAGCGTGCAGACGAGAACCCCCATCCCTTTCCTCCCCTCCCCTCCCACCCTTCCATTTTCCAACAGGGCTAGAGGTTGGGATTTAGGGGGGAAGTATGCAATAATTTCATATTTGTGTTTGAGTTGTGTTGAGCTGTTGAGATGAGTTGAGTTGAGTTGAGACATGAACCGACAGCAGTCGAGACATTCCCATACTTTCTCCGTCCTCAGCTTCAACAGCCAGTGAAGAGTTCCAATACTAATGGTACCACCAGCAATCTGATTACGTATTTTATTTGTGTAAATCCATGCAGTCCACCAGTCAGAGGCGGGCGTCACAATTCGTGAGCTACTCCGCCCCGATCGTATGTTTACGACGGAATAGTGCTGTAAGCTGTCAGCGTTGTTCGGCGGTATAGTGCTGTCAGCTGTCAGCGTTGTACGACGGTATAGTGCTGTCAGCTGTCAGCGTTGTACGACGGTATAGTGCTGTCAGCTGTCAGTGTTGTACGACGGTATAGTGCTGTCAGCTGTCAGCGTTGTACGACGGTATAGTGCTGTCAGCTGTCAGCGTTGTACGACGGTATAGTGCTGTCAGCTGTCAGTGTTGTACGACGGTATAGTGCTGTCAACTGTCAGCGTTGTACGACGGGAGATGCCGTAGTGCAGCGACTAGTCAGACGCTGGCATGTCGTACTGGTGGGCGTGAGTTCGATCCCCATTGGGTTGGATTAGAATGGTAAAATTGGCCCTGGCCTGCCAGATAGATCCGGCCTAAGATATAGTACCAGGAACTGTCTGGGGAAGATCGACCCGGCCTAAGATATAGTACCAGGAACTGTCTGGGGAAGATGGACCCGGCCTAAGATATAGTACCAGGAACTGTCTGGGGAAGATGGACCCGGCCTAAGATATAGTACCAGGAACTGTCTGGGGAAGATGGACCCGGCCTAAGATATAGTACCAGGAACTGTCTGGGGAAGATCGACCCGGCCTAAGATATAGCACCAGGAACTGTCTGGGGAAGATCGACCCGGCCTAAGATATAGTACCAGGAACTGTCTGGGGAAGATGGACCCGGCCTAAGATATAGTACCAGGAACTGTCTGGGGAAGATGGACCCGGCCTAAGATATAGTACCAGGAACTGTCTGGGGAAGATGGACCCGGCCTAAGATATAGTACCAGGAACTGTCTGGGGAAGATGGACCCGGCCTAAGATATAGTACCAGGAACTGTCTGGAGAAGATGGACCCGGCCTAAGATATAGTACCAGAAACTGTCTGGGGAAGATCGGCCCGGCCTAAGATATAGTACCAGGAACTGTCTGGGGAAGATGGACCCGGCCTAAGATATAGTACCAGGAACTGTCTGGGGAAGATGGACCAGGCCTAAGATATAGTACCAGGAACTGTCTGGGGAAGATGGACCCGGCCTAAGATATAGTACCAGGAACTGTCTGGGGAAGATGGACCCGGCCTAAGATATAGTACCAGGAACTGTCTGGGGAAGATCGACCCGGCCTAAGATATAGTACCAGGAACTGTCTGGGGAAGAAGAGGCCGATGGGGGGATACCTACCACATCAGCCACGAGTGCAGTTTGGTCTATACAAACATGGGTGCAGCACCATATTTCCAATGAGCTTTATGGGTGTAAAAAGCAACTTTACTTGTCAGATGGAAGATGGACATTGCGTGTCCTGCATGATTCGTACTGCACATCATCATCATATGCCATGGCCATAAGCGCCATGTTTCGCCATCTTACGCGATCACCAAAGTCGTGGATCAGCTGTGTGTTCTTGTCCCGACCATGCGACGTGGCCAAGCCATCCAGGTATTTACGTCTCTGACGTCCCTTGTTCCTTTCCCCTCAGTCTTGCCAGTTGTCACCAAGTTCTCTAGTTTATTTCTTGTCATAACATGTCCACACAATTGTGAATGTCTACGTCTAATTTATGTAATCAGTTTACGAGTTTTATCTTCTATAGTAGGACTTGTTCATTGGTTTTTCTGTCTGTCCCTGGTATTCTTTGAATTTTCATCAGAAATTACATTTCCACAGCCATCAGTTGTTTTTCAGCGAGTCTGCTCATTGTCAAACAATGCTTCACATCCATACAAAAGAACAAGTTCTGTGTTGCACTTTACCACTCTTTTTCTCGTTGCAGTAGACATCTTTTTAATTGGTCAGTATTTTTTTCATCTTGCAAAAGGCTACCTTCGCCATGGCGATTCTTGTTCTAACCTCTTCAAGGCACCTCACGTCAGAATCGTATCGGACTAAATATGTACATCATACAACACAACCCGGTATGCTCCACAGGGGACGTGCCCACGTCATTCATTAAACGACGGGAGAAGATCGTATGAATGACCCACAAGTACAACATCACATCTGAGACATCCGCCGGCCCAGGCAAGGAGGCCTCCGTCGATGACGTTAACCTTTGTATTTGTAACATTCTGGAATTCTGCTGGCCGGGTAACCGTGGCTGGCAGGCTGGCATGACATGGGCGAGCTGGTGATGGCATAGCCCCTTCGATCGATAGATGACTCCTGCCAGTTGTGACTTCTCAGCGCTTGGTTTCATTCTGTCAGTCATCCCGCTCTCCAGAGGCCGTTGTACATGAGCTTTCTTTCTGACTGAAAACATAATGTGTGTCCCATGTTTTGTTGTTGTTGTTGTTGTTGCTGTTGTTGTTGTTGTTTTGTTGTTTTATCCGCTCGCTTTGAACTCAAGCATATTCCATACATGTGCTACCACTTCTAGTGGACTGGACTGATTTTTTGCGTGTTGATTCGCTTTCCCTATTGTCAGTGTCCCTCGCTGTCAGGAGAACCCACTCCGGCTTCAGGAGTACTTGTAATTAACGTCCCCAAGTCAAGGACAAGTGGACAACATTTTAGTCCAACTGATCGGTGTAGGGGTTGAACCCGCTAACTCGGCATCAGCACGCCGGATGTTTAAGAACGCGGGCTGTCATCCATTCCACCACGCAGACCGCCATGTTTTCCAAGGGATAGATGGTGCTAGCGCCATTTTGTCAGATTTTTTGTTGCACGTCCTCTGCATGACGTGCCCATCAACCCTAGGCAATTGTACGTTCAGTAGTTTGCCACGAGTTTCTGGACGAGACGTAAAAGTTTAAGTCCAGCTTAATGTCGGTGTAGTTGTTGAACGCCCTCTCTTGTCATCAGCGCACCAGAGGTTTCAGAGTAAGCGCTCGGATACTTTAGTCTGGTCGATCAGACTGTGAAAACGTGATTCCATATTTGTGATGAAAATGTTACTCAAGCATGTCAAAACGTATTAATACTTGCATTTCTATCAATGCTAGGCTATCAGTGTCAATCATCGAGTTACAAGGCACAATCCTCTAACAAGCCAACAAGCCAACTCAACCCAGTCAAAGTCACTCCGCCATTCCACGGTGCAAGAACACCCAGGATTTGAACTAGAACGTTCAAGGCACAGAAATATCAAGAAAATAAATTTGTATTTCACTGTGTTTGATTGAACCCATTCTGAAGGGGTGGAGTGACTTAGAAAGATCGCCTCTGCCTCTAGGGGGACTGGGAAGTTGCATGGTCTGGGTTGTGAATTTTAAATAAAATTACAAAAGGATGGTATGTCTTCTGTGATCTTAGGGTAGTGAATGGAGGCCTAGTTGTCTCAGACAACGGTGACAAACCCAGGGGATCTTCGTGCACTTTAGGCACGTTAAAAATCCCATAATTGTCTGCTCTGTTAACAATTCTAAATTTAATATTCTTCTCGTGGCTAAATTTAACACTCTTTCAAATACAAAATTTAACATTCCTCTCGGCACTAAATTTAGCACTATTTGAAATGCCGAATTTAACATGAATCACAAAGCTAAATTTATAATTTTCCCAAATACTTAAGTTAAATTTCTTCTCAATGCTAAATTCACTATTAGAAATATGGAACTTAAGATTATTCGCTGTGCTAGATTTAACACATTTCAATTCAACATTCTTCTTAACCTTAAATTTATCACTATTCTAATTACTGAATTTAGCATTCATCCCAAAGCAAGTCAGTGCTTTCCCTAACACTTTTCCTAATACTAAATTAAAATTCTTTTTCCCAAATGCAGTTGTCCGAACACAAATTTTAGCATTGTTTTGTTTGCTAGATTTAAAAGAAAAACGAACAATAAATAAAGCAGCTTTACAAAACGCAGTCACGGAAAAAGATCTTGCGGTGACAAGTGAACAACTAATTTTATGTATATATTTGCTAGATGTATTACTTTTCAAAATCCAAATTTAACATTCTTTCTAATTCAGCTTTATCACTTTTCACAATACTAAATTTTACATTCTTCCCAATGATTGATTTATCACTTTTCATAAGACAACATTTTATATTCTTCCCAATGCTAGATTCATCATTTTTCCAAATACTAAAGTTAACGTTCTTCAAAATCCTAGCTAAAAATTAACATTCTTTACAATCCTAGATTGAGCACTTTTTAAATAGTAAAGTTAACATTCTTTACAATCCTAGAGTTAGCACTTTTCTAAATACTAAAGTTAACATTCTTTACAATCCAAGATTTAGCACTATTCTAAATACTAAAGTTAACATTCTTTATAATCCAAGATTTAGCACTTTTCTAAATAATAAAGTTAACATTCTTTACCATCCTAGATTTAGCATTTTTCTAAATACTAAAGTTAACATTCTTTACAATCCTAGCTAAAATTAAAATTGTTTACATTCCTAGTTAAATGGTTTGGCCATATATCTAGGCTACCAACTAACAGTATACCACAACAAGCAATGATGTACAGACCAGATGGAAGCAGAGGAAGAGCCGACCATGTAAACGTTGGACGCATGGAATAACAGAGTCCATGGGAATATCGATACATGAAGCCCATAAGCGGGCACTCTAACGATGTTTATACTTCACCTCCACACCGCAAGGTACAAGAAGAACACGATGAGATGAGATTCTTATATTTAGCACTTTTCTAAATACTAAAGTTAACATTCTTCTCAATCCTAGATTTAGTACTTTTCGAAATACTAAAGTAAACATTCTTCTCAATCCTAGATTTAGTACTTTTCGAGATACTAAAGTTAACATTCTTCTCAATCCTAGATTTAGTACTTTTCGAAATACTAAAGTTAACATTCTTCTCAATCCTAGATTTAGTACTTTTCAATATACTAAAGTTAACATTCTTCTCAATCCTAGAGTTAGTACTTTTCTAAATATTAAAGTTAACTTTCTTCTCAATCCTAGATTTATCACTTTTCCAAATACTAAAGTTAAGATTCTTCACAATCCTAGATGTATCACTTTCCAAATACTAAAGTTAACATTCTTCATAATCCTAGATTTATCACTTTTCCAAATACTAAAGTTAACATTCTTAACAATCCTAAATGTATCACTTTTCCAAATACTAAAGTTAACATTCTTCACAATCCTAGATTTAGTTCTTTTCCGAATACTAAAGTTAACATTCTTCACAGTCCTAGCTAATATTAACACTCTTCACAACCCAAGATTTAGCCCTTTTCCACATAATAAAGTTCGCATTTTTCACAATCCTAGATGTATCACTTTTCCAAATACTAAAGTTCGCATTCTTCATAATCATAGATGTATCTATTTTCCAAATACCAAATTCCCCATTCTGTCCATTGGCGGATCGGGACAAGAGACAGGGGGAAGTGGCATTGACTACCCAAATTTGATCAGTGGAAGAATAGGGAAAACCTCCGAGGACACGTAGCAGGACAGTTGAGCAGTTTGTTGTCAAGGCCAGAGGACTGTCCTGGGGGTGTGGTAGTTGAGGGAGGACTTGGGGGGTGCTGTCACGTCTCGGGAGGTTGAGGCACTAGCTAACAGGCGGCAGTGTCGTAGAATGGGTGTGGACGGTGGGGGAGCAGGTTGAGTGGATGTGGACGGTGGGGGAATCCGCTGAGTGGATGTGAACGGCGGGGGAATCCGCTGAGTGGATGTGAACGGCGGGGGCACCCATTGAGTGGATGTGGACGGTGGGGGAGCATGTTTAGTGGATGTGGACGGTGGGGTAATCCGTTGAGTGGATGTGGACGGTGGGGTAATCCGTTGAGTGGATGTGGACGGTGGGGGTACGTTATGAGGTGTCTGGTGCCTGTTGTTTGACATGTGCTGTCTCAGTCTCGCACGGGGAGGGGGGAGGGGTCTGACAATGGGGGGGGGGGTCTGACATTGGAGGGTCTGGCACTGGGGGGGGGTGTACTGGGGCGGGGGTCTGGCACTGGTGGGGTTGGGGTGTGGTCGAGGTTGTCGGAGTACTCGTCTGGTTCTTGTGTGGGAGAGAGAGAGAGAGAGAGAGAGAGAGAGAGAGAGAGAGAGAGAGAGAGAGAGAGAGAGAGAGAGAATGTGTGATTATGTTCACGTCAATTTGAGACAATATAAAAGAGATGGAAAGATTGAAAGAGAGAGAGAGAGAGAGAGAGAGAGAGAGAGAGAGAGAGAGAGAGAGACAGACAGAGAGAGAGAGAGAGAGAGAGAGAGAGAGAGAGAGAGAGAGAGAGAGAGAGAGAGGAAAGATGCAGATACATAGAGAGACACAGAGAGACCAGCCAGTAAAACACATGGATCAAATATCAGACTCTGAAGTTTACATAAGTCACGACAGACAGACAGACAGACAGACAGACAGACAGACAGACACACACACACACAGGCAGACAGACAGACAGACAGACAGACAGATAGGCAGGCAGGCAGGCAGGCAGGCAGACAGACAGACAGAAGGACGGGCGGGCGGGCGGGCGGGAGGAAGGACAGACAGACAGACAGGCAAAAACTGGAAAGATTGCTTTGAACGAATCAGACAACCCCGCCATCACACGAAGTGGCAGACGTAGAAAATGTTGCAGACACAAAATATCACTAAGCAGAAGAAGTTTGCTAAAGGGAAATATTACGAAAGAGAGATAAGAAAGACGTTTTTAGACGTTTGATAGTTAGTTAGTTATTTAATTAGTCAGTTAGTTAGTTAGTTAGTTAGTTAGTTAGTTAGTTAGTTAGTTAGTTAGTTAGTTAGTTATTTAGTTAGTTGCAGTTCCAATTTCACGGAAACGGGTCGTCCCCATTATGCTCCGTTCCTGTGCCAGTGAATATCACAAAAAATGCTCCTCACTGCCCTATGTGAACAATGGAATAGACAGGAGTATCGGCAAGCCAACAGCCCGCACAGGTACACTATGCATAATGCCAACACAAAAGTCCTCCACGAAAAAATACATTTCACAGTTGATGAAAACGGCAGCACCAGAAAGACTTCATTGACCTGGGTTTTATCCCATATGGCTCGGTCTCTTTCTGCAGGGCGACCCGCCGAAAGTGCCGCACAAAGCAAGAACTCCGTAGCTCCAGCGACGACTTCCAGGAGTTTCCTTAAAAATTGCACCCGTGAACAGAAAAAGCAAACCAGTCAATCCAACAACAGCCGGCCGCCATCGTTTCGAACATGCAGTTCACGCTACAAACAACCGCGGACAGATGTAAAAGCATTCCACGCAAAATGTACAGCTCACATTGTCGCGCCGCGCACTCGCCCAGTAGCAGGGCGACGGAACCATGCACTACCAGTCCAACATGAAGAAAATGCGAATGCAAACCGTAGCCACAAAAGTAAACACTCCAGAGGCCTTAACAGTTTGAATGTCTATCCGCCATGGTGTGGACCGGAAGTCCCAATAGACTGTAGCCCAAGCCTTGGTCGCCTCTTACGACATGCATGAAAGGCAACAGGTCACTATTCATGGTTTCCCTTATGGGCACCGGCAACACACGGGCGAGACGTTTGATAAGAATCAGACGTTTGATAAGAATGAACAATAGCAAAAGGTAAGTGAAAACGCAAGTCAGAAATAGGAAATGACAGAGATAAGAAATGGAAACAAAATAACACAACAGGTACGAGACTGGAGGGAAGGGGGGGGGGGTAGGAGGAGGAGGGATGTGGGGATGTATATGTGTGAGGAAAAAAACAAATACATTTTAATGGTAAAACGGGAAAAGTGAATTAATAAAAAGGGAGAGAATTAAGAAAAAACAGGGGAAGATAAAGCATACATGGGAGATAATAAAGAAACGGGGAAATAATTAAAGAAAAGGGGAGATAATTAAATCAACATTGAGGATGTCGTGGGCCCGAAAAGGTTCAAATAAAGAGGAATAAGATAATCCCAAGATCCGTGTGTTGTGTGTATGGAGTGAGAGAGTTGACAGGTAGGAGAAACCAGCAACAGACAGACCGAAGTGCTAACGTTTGCGTGTGATTGCTTGCCCTTGTCGAACTCACGCCTCGAGAATATCTTGATCGTCTGCAGACGTCTGGGCCAGATATGATCGGGTGCCGTCTCCGTTTTGAAAGAACAAAAAAGTGGCTGCAATGTATCTTTCCAGCGTTGTGCAACGCTGTTTCTGACAAATGTAATATATCTGATTGTGATTGTGGTGAACTAGTGGTGAAGTGTACAGTTCACGTGGGTACCACCGTAGCACGTTCAGGTTCGATTCTTAGTGGAATGACAATGTGTTTTTTCTACTGCATACAGCACCAAGAGTGAGCCTCGAAACGGAGTTGTGGAGCTGAACCCAAAAGGCAATTTCGCCATTTTGTCACCTCAACACATATAGAAAGCTATGAATGTTTTCTGTTTACAGTCCTTCATTATTGGAGATGTTTGCAATGGTTATCCACAGCCTCCTGTCGCTCGTCTCATAGCACATGCCATATGGCGATGACCGTGTGTTTACACCATATGTGTCTCTTCTTGCATTCCCTGTCAGTTTGCGTTGATCGTGAAATAAACAAGAAAGACAATAGGCATAAAATGCTTGACTTTATCCGCACACGGTCCTACCCAGAGATCGTCTTGTCCACAGCTTTCTGTCGCATAACCCAAGTCTCGCGGGAAATGTCCCTTGTCAAACCAACACGACCTCCTAACAATGAACCTAAGCTTATCCTCACCTTCCATCCACATGCCTATGCCATCAAGCACATTTTCCTCCGATACTGGTCTATCCTTGAATCCGATCCAACCACTCGTGAGGTATTCTCCAATGGCCCTAGGGTAATTTTCCGCCGAAACCAGGGCCTCAGAGACCACCTTGTGCATAGTCGCCTCCCCACGGTTACTTCATCCGTGGGCACATTCAAATACCATCGTAAGAGCTGTCTGACATGCCCATACGTTGTTCAGACACCAGAGATTGCATTTTCCCGAGGCACCTTCTCCTTGAAAGATTCTTTTACTTGTACATCCCGCAATCTGATATATGTTATCATCTGCAAACGATGCGACATGAAATACATTGGTCAAATTAGCAGACGCCTTGCTGACCGTTTTAGAGAACACCTCAGAGACATTACTCAGGGCGCTGACAAACGTGTCCCCAACCATATTAATTCCTCCAACCATAATGGAGTCGACGATGTATGTGTCACTGCATTGAACCCCTGCTTCTCCAACAGCTCCATTAGGCTCAAAATTGAATGCCAATTAATAAACTCTCTGGGATGCGTTCATCCAGCAGGTATCAATACTGTTGTGCCATCTTCTCCAACTGTCTATCACTATGCTGCCCTCCCCTCCCCCCATATATTCATACCTAACTGTCTCCACACCCGTATATTTTTATATCAGACTGTTCGCATATGTTTGCGACCTAGATCCTATCTGGAAACCTACTATACTTAAACTCTGCATCCAAAGCGTGCCTTCGCAACTGGCAAAGCCGCCTTTTCTGCTCCCGCATGGAAACAGTGTAGTCGTGTTTTTTGCTTTTTGTTTTTGTTTTTGTTATTTTTGTATTTCGTTGTTTATCTATCTATGTTGTCCAGTCCTTAACAAAGATTCTGAGAATCGAAACGTCCACCGTCCTGTGTGTCGCAGTATACGCTTTTGTGTGTATTTTATTTTATTATTCATTTTACATATTTATTGATTGCTTCTGATTTTGGATTTTCACCTGTATTCCGTATACGATGGATCACCTTGTAAGGTATGTGCAACGTGTTTGTGTTTAGTACGTTTCTTCTCGCAGGAGCTTAATATAACTATTTGTTTCCAATTCATAAACAGCTAAAACAGCAGACATAAACATAAAAAAACTAACAGACATAAACAACAATGACTATAGACATAAAAAATAAAAACAACTGACATAAACAGAAAAATTAACATAAATAAATAACAACAACAGCAACAACAGATATAAACAACAAAATCAGGAGACATAAACGGCTAAAACAACAGACAAAACATAAAAATTAACACATAAACATTAAAAACACTAGACATAAACAACAAATGCAAGAGACAAAACTGCTTAAACAACAGATATAAACAACAACAACAACAACAACAACAACAACAACAACAACAACAAGAGACATAAACAACAAGAGACATAAACAACAAAAACAACAGACATAAACAGAAAAACTAACTGTCATAAACAACAAAAGCGAGAGACATAAACTGCTAAAATGGCAGACAAAGTTAGAAAAAACTAACAGTCGTAAACAACAGAAACAACAGACAAAAATAACAGACATAAACACACAAAATAACAACACTAGTCATAAACAACAAAAACAACACACAAACATCAAAACAGCAGACATAGACAACAGAAAGAACAGACATAAGCAACAGAAACAAGAGACATAAACAACACCAAATAATATATATATATATAAAAAAAAAAAAAACTAAAACAACAACAACAATAATAAATACTTGACGGAGATAGGGCAACACGAAATGTTGCCACCAATTATCGAACTGAGTACAATTTACTTCCGGTGATATTACACCGGGTCTGTAAAACGACGGTTTACAAATCTCTGGTATAATGAACTTGCCGAGACAGACAATCATGTATCTATGGCGCAGTGAAATGTAGTTGTCAGGAGACATTTAAATACTCTACATTACTGAGTGGCACCTGGCAGTCTGGGCAGACTATAGTTTATAAAATGGAGGTATACCTCTCCATTGCAAAAAGCCTGGGCTGAATTGTAGAGACCATGTGCTGCCCAAGCAGCATAATCCATCACACAGCCTGCCTAATTTACTCCAGAGGAAAGGTATCACGAATACGTCTGGAAGAAGATATACTGCAGAAGCTGCCGGATCAGCACAGCAGTGCTGTAACTGCGCGCCGGAAGGAGCTTTGATACTTGACCAGTTGCTGATCAAGGCTTAGGGCCTGGTCTTCCCTGCCCTGACATTTAATCTTTAGGTTGCATTTCCTCGGAATGGATAAGGCTTGTATCCTCCCAGTTGCGCTCTTCTACTGTTTATGGAGTGTCGGGTTTGGTGTGCGCCCCCCCCCCCCCCAACAGTCAGCGCTAACAGAAAGCAGGTAGTACCGTCTACA
This sequence comes from Cepaea hortensis, assembly GCA_963921405.1. Taxonomy (NCBI): domain Eukaryota; kingdom Metazoa; phylum Mollusca; class Gastropoda; order Stylommatophora; family Helicidae; genus Cepaea; species Cepaea hortensis. Next base: position 5,705,081 of record OY992891.1, on the reverse strand, counting down.
ATCATAGGATAGCTCAGTCATATCTGACAGAGACCTGACTTATGATGCTACAGTAGTTACTAATAAAATGGGCAACGTTATGCTAATTATTTTCACAACAGGAAATTTCTCATTGGCCACAAACAATAAAGGTCATCATAATAGGCAGACATTGTGAGAGGAGGACACGAGACAGACAGAATAGACAGATAGACAGAAATACAGACAGACATTTAGGCAGAAAGAGGAGGGGTGGACGGGTGTTGGACTGACGTACGGACAGACGGAATTAAATGGATAGAGAGATACAGACCGACAGACAGGTAGATTGGGCAACCGACAGATCGATTTGAACTCAAGCGTATTCCTTCCGCTTGTTACCCCTACTAGTAGTTTCCACTACAGGAGAGTGCAATGGTCAAATTTGTGCCTGTGGATTAGCTTTCAGTATTACCAGTGTCCCTCGCCATCAGGCGAACGCACTTGAATTCTGAGGTACTTGTGATTGCCGTCCCCAAGTCAATGATGAGAAGTCAACATTTGAGTCCAACTGAGTGTTGTAGGGTTTGAATCTGCTACCTCGCCATCAGCACACCGGAAGTTTAAGACCGAGCGCTCGTGTCACGCTGACTTCCAGTTGTGTTCAGATGGAAGTTCAATGTGGGTCGCCCTAGAAGGCCAGGCCAGTTTTAAAAATCCATCCCAAGTGGATTCGAACCGTCGACCTTAGGGTCGGCAGGTGAGCGCCTGGCCACTACACCACCGCGACTCCTTAACCATAAAGTGCATGTCTACTGCCGGACGTTGCAGTCATATCCAGCTCCTACTGGCAGCATTACCCCAGTGGAGTCAAGAACCGACACCCCAGCACTCCAGACATCCCCATACGTGCTCCGTCCTCATCTGCAACAGCCAGCGAAGAGTCCCAATACTAATTGTACCAGTAGCAATCTGATTATGTGTCCGTCTGGCCTTTCCTATGAGATATAAGTGCCGACCAGATCGCCTGGTCCCTTCCTGCAGCAACATTCTCTCCAGGCCGTGATGATCTTCCAGTTCTTCTGCACTATACACAATTCCAAATGTCCCCAACCGCGTCTGCCTTATCATGCAACACGGAGTGGCGCAGACTAAGCCAATCTGTCCGCCTGCTCGTTTCCCATCACACCAGCATGTCCCGGGAAGGGGGCGGGGGATGTTAAAAATTTCCATTGGCTGCTGGTGACTGACTAAGCAATTTAACGTTCAGTAGTCTGCCAGTTTGACGGCCTCCGTGGCATAGGAATTTATGGACGCGGTTCGCAATTCCGCTTACCTGCGTTCGAAACACAGCTACGACCGATTTGGCAGAAGACCGTGTCGCGCTGGGTTTTAACGGGATGGTATGGGAGCGGGTCGTTCAGAAAGCAATGGCAAACTACTGAGCGTAAACTTGCCAAGACATCAACAACAGTGCTGGTGGTGACAGCGATGTCCTGTAAATAGTATATGAAAAAGAAAAAAAAAATGAAAAAGAAAGAAACTTTGCCAATGCTTTCTGAAATAACAGTTGAAGTGCAACTGTGTAGAATAAATATCCGAATACACTATGTCACTGTTAGAACAGAAAGTTTAAGCGAGTTAACCCTCTCAGGCACGCCAACCTACAAGCGTATACAACACTCCGGCGGCAATGAGTTAATCGGACCGTTAAAAGGCCGACTGTTTTGGGCGGGAGTGAGAAGAACATGTACCGTTGTAGCGACACTTCCAGGCATCTGGCAACCGTGAAACCGCAGACGACCTGGCTTGACCTCGATTTAAAGGTCGGACGCGCAGACAGACAGACAGGCAGGCAGGCAGAACCAGGTCGCGCGCTTCTGGCGTGTCCTACTGTTCGGGGGGGGGGGGGGGTGTGAGGGGAGAGGGTCCCGCGGGGTGGGTCGCGTCTGTTGCAGGTGCAGACGTATAATGTAGAGCACAAACTGTACAAGTCTGCCGTAATATTGCCAATCTTCGCGAGATCCTTAATGGCTCCGAGATCTCGGAGATATGTTTGAAATGGCGGACAGGTAGGAAAACAAAAATAATCGTTTCATGTCCTTCGGAGGACGCTGCAGTTTCAATCAGCACCCTCTCTCTCTCTCTCTCTCTCTCTCTCTCTCTCTCTCTCTCTCTCTCTCTCTCTCTCTCTCCACACTCCATACTGGCTGTCTGGGGTTTACGAGTGGATTTTACATTCCGTAGTTTGCCATGGATTTCTGAATGAGAAGTCAGCGAATTAAGTCCAGTTAGGGGCGAGCAACTCTGGTCACTTCAGTCCGCACATACAGGACACTACTCTGCTGCACATCAACATTCTCTGGCATTTCTTGCTTGAAGTGCGCATCAATACATAGTCCACATGACCACCGACACGAGAAGGCTATTATTATTATTATTATTATTATTATTATTATTATTATTATTATTATTATTACTATTATTATTATTATTATTATTGCGCTTCTTCTTCTTCTTCTTCTTCTTCTTCTTCTTCTTCTTCTTCTTCTTCTTCTTCTTCTTCTTCTTCTTCTTCTTCTTCTTCTTCTTCTTCTTATCCTCCTCCTCCTCCCCCTCCTCCTCCTCCTTCTTCTTCTTCTTCTTCTTCTTCTTCTTCTTCTTCTTCTTCTTCTTCTTCTTCTTCTTCTTCTTCTTCTTCTTCTTCTTCTTCTTCCTCCTCCTCCTCCTACTCCTAATGGGTGTGACTGCAGCGTCCTGAAAGGACACGCAACTAAAATGGTAAAATAAATCAAATGCGGACAGTCAAGATCTGGCAGACAGATTTGGATTAGAAATAAACCTGAAGACTTAGTGACTTCAGGCAAACTCGATAGGACAAGAGCACGGGGAAGTCAAAGAAATAATTACCTTGATGGCTTGGCCGCTTGCGCATAATCGGGTACAAAAACAAAGACCGGACCCAAGATAGGTGATAGTTATTTGGTGGTTAACCATGATCGCCTATGATTGTCGACATGGCACATAATGATGATGGTTAGTTCGCCTCTGTTATTTTATCGTATACTTCTGAGCTGGGGAACTGAGTGGTCTTGAGGCATGGTGTCCGCCTCGAGTGCTGGAGAACCCGGGTTCATGCCCCGGTGAGGACTGGAAATTTTTCACCTGGACTTTTAATAATAAAATTTTTCCTAGTCTCTGGGTAGTGAGATCGGACGCTCGTGTGTATTGTTGCGCACGTAAAAAATCCCTTGGCAATTGAAAATAAAAAAAGAGTAGCCTAACGACGCTGCTCGGGCAACATTTCGAGTTGGTGCTACGGAGTTCGTGCACTAAGCTGAGATTCTCCGGACTCAGGCTTGAGTAAGGAGTAGAACGGAGCGCTTATGAGTAACACCCGTGTGCCGTGATGTTGATCCGTCGACTGAACTAAACTAAACTAAACTAATCTAAACTAAAGTAAACTAAACATACTTCCCAGATGTTGTTTGTAACACAGAAAATCGGACTGTTTTGTTTAAACATCGAAAATAGAACTGTTTTGTTTAAACATCGAAAATAGAACTGTTGTGTCTAACGCCGAAAATAGTGCTGGGTTTTTAAAGTCGAAAATATAAACCCCCACCCCCTCTAAAATATCGAAAATAGAACTTTAATTTCTATCATCGAAAATACAACTGTTAATTTTAACATCGAAAATACAACTGTTACTTCTAACATCGAAAATATATATTCCTGACATCGAAAATATAACTGACATCGAAAATATAAACTTTTTGCCTTTTAATATCAAAAACAAAGTTATTGCTTCTAACAACGAAAACAGAACTGTTGTTTCTAACATCGAAAATAGAAATAAATTTCGAACTTTGAAAACAGAACGGCAAATAATAAATTGGAAATGCCCAGCACAGACTTGGAAGAACCATGCACTAAAATAACAATGAAGGCAGGAGAACAGAAAACAAAAAGACACAAACACACACACACACACAAACACAGGCTTCCATTGTCAAGCACATACACACTCAATTTTTCTATAGGAGTCAAGAGACCATCAATTACTTTTGCTAAAACACGCGTTTACAACAAGCCTTCAAAATCTCCTCCCACCTGACGCTAGCAAAGAGTTAAAAAAATAAACGTCTTTCAACTGGCAAATTAATAAACGTCAATAAGACAGCCCCAGTGTCGCAGCCTCCCCTCCCCTAATTAATTTGTTGTCCTTGTTCCTGACTTCTCGACTTATTGAGCAGTCGCTGTGTTATTCCCCCAACGCCGTGTTCAAATATACCTGTAGTCACACCACAAAGACAAATGTGAAAACTACTTTTAAACCTTAAAACGCCACCCCCGTCCCTCTTCTACTAACGCTCTAATTCTTCTTGAAATCCATCCACTGAATCCACTGTCTCCGCCTCTGATTTCCATTTTCCCCCATCCTCTCTCCCGACGCGCCCCTGGTCGCGCATGGCTTATCGCGCACTTTATCTAAACCCGGCCTTATGATTGGTTCTGGCGTGGGAGAGTTGATTCTCTGCCCCAATGAGGTCCGAGGCTGACTACAACAAACAAAGCGGACCTGGAGAGCCTGCAGGGGTGGCAGCCTTCGCCTGGCATGATTGTGTAACCGGAGAAAGGCGGATTAGTCAACCGGCTACACACAAGGTCGCGTTGGCACCGACATGAACTGTTAATGGTGGTTTGCAGAGGCTTAAGGTTACGGCGTCTGGCTGTAGAGCGGGAGCGCCCAGCTCAAGTCTCACCAGTGGAAATGTGATGATAAAACATCAATAAATACAAGAATAAGCAACAAAGGATATTACTAATAGAATATATAGCCCGGGTGTTATCTGCGCCCCTTAGGGGTTGCATATAACAATAACAGCTGAAACAAGTAAAGAGCTATATTACTAATAGAATATATAGCTCGGGTGTTATCTGCGCCCCTTAGGGGATGCATATAACAATAACAGCTGAAACAAGTAAAGAGCTTCAAGTACTCCTCCCCCCCCCCCATTCCTCATATCCTATTACAGGACATCGCTGTCAACACCAGCATTTTCCCGCTGTTGTTGATTTCTTGGCAAAATTACGCTCAGTAGTTTGCCATTGCTTTCTGAGCCGCCGGCTCACATATCCCGTAAGTAACGGGCCCGGCGAGAACCAATACTGATTCTCGCGCAGCTGCGTTTGCTCACGTGGATAAACGGGATTACGTAGAAAATCGCCAACCCCTAGGCCAGGGAGACCAGCTTCAAGTACTTAGGAAGTATAATATTTTCAAATGGCAAATCAGAAGAAGCGATAGAAAATAGATGCAATAAAGCAAACCAACTCACTGGACAAATAACACCAATTCTAAAGAACAAACATGTTACTAAGGAAGCACTCTACAACGCAATCTTCCTACCAACTCTATGTTACCAATGCCAAACCTGGACAATGATAGAAAAAAGAGACAAAGCAAACACAACAACAGATATGAGATTCCTGAGAAGAATACTCAATGTATCAAGAAGAGAGAAAATCAGAAATGAAGTAATCAGGACTAAAGTGGGGGTTATAGCAGCGCTAGATTTTATTAGAAGACAGCAAGTCAAATGGTTTGGCCATGTAACACGTCTATCAACTGACATTATATCACAACAAGCAATGATGTACAGACCAAATGGAAACAGAAGAAGAGGTCGACTAACAAAAAAAAAAGCGCTCGAAAGTTGACTTCATTGCACCGACGTTTTATCCCATGTCTCAGTTTCTTTCCGCAGCGAACTACCGAAAGCGTCGCACAAAGCACGACCTCCTTAACTCCAGCGGGTTTTGTGGGTCTATGAAGTGTTAGAACCATCAAATTTTGAAGTTAAAGTTTGTAGTTTGCCCTTTACAGTACCTCACAATCAACTCCAGCATTGTATGGGATGTTTGTGATTTTTTTGCAAGTTTACGTTCAGTAGTTTACTTTCACTGAATAAATCTGCAGAAATGTTGGAACTATGTGTGAACTTGGAAAGACAGCACACGTGGTTGAAGAAACATAATGATGATGATGATGATGCTGGTGATGATGATGATGATGATGATGATGATGATGATGATGATGGGACGAAATGTTCATGTGGTGAGAAGAGAGGCATTGGAGAACATCGTGACAACTGGAAAGGTCAACTGAGAAAGAGGCAGAGGCAGACCAAGAGAATTGATGTTGGATGGACAGAGAGGAGAGATATTGAGATACACAGAGAGACAGAGAGAGAGAAAGAGAGAGAGAGAGAGATACAGAGAGAGATACAGAGAGAGAGAGAGACAGACCAAAATAGATAGAGAGGAAAGAGAAGGAAAGAGATAGATACACAGAGATAGGCAGACAGAGAGAGGGGGGAAAGAGCGAGAGATATATATGCAGAAATACAGAGAGAGAAAGACAGACAGACATATAGAAAGAAAGAAGAAGAGGAAGAGGAGAGAAGAGAGAGAGAGAGAGAGAGAGACAGAGAGAGGAAAGAGAGATATGCATGGAGAAACACACACACACACACTGAGAGAGAGAGAGAGAGAGAGAGAGAGAGAGAGAGAGAGAGAGAGAGACGAAATGGAACCCACAACCTTCTGAGCGCGACCCGCTAAACCACGTAGACTCTTCTACCTGCTCTATATATCGCTGACCAGTCCTGTCCGCTGTTCCAGGAACGCGCACCGCACCCAACAACCACAGCCAAGCCACTCAGGTCCAGCCAATCAACTGAGAGGAGAGATATTCCCGCCGCCCAAGTATTGACCAGGCGAGACTGCCCGCATGTCTACCCCCTGACCCCCGCCAGGACTCGACCAATACCCGACGGGCCGACTTCCTGGCCAGCAGCGGTCTGCGGTGAGCTCATTGGTCAGTTGAGAAGGTCCTTGACTACCTGACGTGGATTTGTCGCTGACCAGACAATTCTTACTAGAACAAGAAGCCTGGGAGTCGGAGGCTGTTGTGGGTATGAGACGTACTAGGATCATCATTGTTTTAGGCTGGAATGCACGGATGGATAATAATTCTTATTGTTTGAACTTTTATATGTTTATCAATGTAAATTTGTGCTTTCAGTTTCTTAATTTTAACTTACGGTTTTTTAAAATATCTAAATGTTAGTTTGTTTGTAGAATTTTGTAAGGGAGATTGTAAGTTTATTTATACATCTCTCTCTCTCTCTCTCTCTCTCTCTCTCTCTCTCTCTCTCTCTCTCTCTCTCTCTCTCTCATTTATATAATTAGATGATTACAATCTATATATAACGTACCGATCCGCATGCAAAATAAACAATATCTAAATCTATAGCTAAAGATCTGAATATATTACATACAGATCTGAATATATTACATAAAGATCCTCGATTCTAACATAATAAATTACACATACAAGATAAAATGCAGATCTATATACATTAAATTAAGATATACGTACATATTAAACTCGTGCATATTATACATATCATGCTCGGGGATTTCAATGCCAATGTAGGCAACGAAAAGGTAAGTGGTGTGACTGGTGGATACGGCCCAGGAGAATCGTCATGACAGAGGTGACAGATTAACAACTTGGGCAGAATACCATGAAATGATCATAGGGAACACCTGGTTTAAACAACATCCTCGACGATTATATACATGGAAAATCCCTGGAGATAATACTCACAATCAAATTGACTACATACTGATACCAAAGAAATTCAGAAGCAGTTTGGTGGAGCAAAAACTTCACCTGGAGCAGATGTACAGAGTGACAATGTGCTAGTTATAGGAAAGATGAGGTTAAGACTAAAAAACATACAGAAAACCCCAAAGAACATCAAGTAAGATCTAGCATTACTTAAAATAGATAAAGAAATTAGAGAAAAGTACAATGTTACTGTAAAGAACATATATAATGCCCTGTAGATAATACAGACTATTGATGAACAACGGGACATGTAGCGGGAATCAATCCTAAAGACATCAATTGAAATCATTCCACCTTAACATAGGATTGCCAAACAGAAATGGATGACACATGAAATTTTGCGGATGATGGAGTGGCTAAAGAAGAATGGCAGAATCAACAGTGCATGGAAATTGTGACAAACTACGGAAAACACTCACATTCCGTGTATTAACGAATAAATACAATAACAGGTAGGACAACAAAAAATACCACTGGATATTTACAACTGAAGAACGGTGCAATATTGATGGGACAAGATGATTTAGTCAATAGATGGACGGAATATCTGGAAGAGCTGTATAATGATAAGAGACTGGATGTAAATATTCAAAACAATGGGGAAGGTCCACCAATACTTGCAGCGGAAGTTGAGGATGCAGTACATCGCATAAAGAAAGGAAAGGCACCCGGTCCAGACAACATTACAGTAGAGGAAACTGAGGTTCTGTGTGATTTTGGAATAGAAATACTGACATAATTTCTAAAAGACATCTACACTAGTGGGTACATTCCTAGTAACCTATTAAAATCCATCTTTATAGCTCTGCCAAAGAAACCAGGCTCTTTAGAATATGAAGAGCATCGCACTATAAATTTATTAGTCACATGACAAAGCTGTTACTCGTAATAATTATGAACAGAATAAGAGAAAAGATTAAACCTGAAATTAGTGATGAACAATGTGGATTTATAAAGGAAAAGGCACAAACAACGCTATATATATATATATATATATAACACTATAAGAAAGCTATAGAAGAAAAGCAGATCTGTACTTATGCTTCATAGACTACACAAGAGTATTTGACAATGAGAGGCATCAAGAAATAATGTTGTTGTTGTGTTGTTTGTCCATCAAGAATGATGATGACCATTCATTTCATCCAGTGGGCTCTATCAAGTAGGGTGCGTACGTTCCAAGTTCCCATTGTCAAAGGAATATGGTTAGCCCTTTTAGCTTTGCCTGATTTTACTTTGTATGTCGACAGCAGTATAGGGTACCCACCAACCGCGGCTAGCTGGTTAGGTAGTGATTGAGCAGACAATGTTTAGGGCACCTTTTCTAGCCCCTTCCTCATGCTATGGAGAAATAGTACAATTACTAGAAATAATTACAAGAAATAATACAATTACTAGAGCCACTGAACATTGACGGCAAAGATCTGCGAATTATAATAATTGGCAGCAAACAACAGCCATAAGAATCAACAACCTGGTAGGAACATTTCAGTTAATAAAGAAGGGCGTCAGACAAGGTTGTGTATTGTCTCCTGATCTGTTCTCATTGTACAGTGAATATATAATGAGATCTACAGAAAATATGCCAGGGATCCTGGTTGGTGGACATAATATAAATAACTTACGTTATGGTGATAGCAACAAGTCAGAATGATCTACAAGAACTGATAGATACAATAGTTGTAGAAAGTGAAAGAACTGGCCTTGGTTTGAATAACAGAAAGACAAAAGTTATGGTGATATCAAAGAAACATATTGTGCCTAAATGTGCAATTACAGTACTTGACGGTTTTTTTTTTTTGGGGGGGGGGCAAGTGCAGAAAAATCAGATATCTAGGCACATGGATAACATCAGATGGAAGATGCATCACTGAGATAAAGAGAAGACTAGGACAAGCAAAAACTGCATTCTATCAAATGAAGAAAGTGTTATGCAATAAGTCACTGTCCTTGAAAGTTAGATAAAAGAGTTCGTGCATGTTACATAGAACCAATTTTAACATACGTCTGCGAGTATTGGACAATTAGTAAATAGGCAAAAAAAAAAATACACTGAACCCTTGAAAATTTGGTTTTATAGAAGAATGCTAAAAATTAGCTGGACAGCCAAAAAAAGGAATCATGAAATTTTAAGGGAACATGAGTAGCAAAAACAAGTTATCACACACATCAAAAAGAGGCAGTCATCATATTTTTACATTTTGGGCCACGATATGAGAAGACAAAAAATAAGACATGTGAGAACCAGAAAGATTTGTGGAAAAACAGACAGAGGAAACAACGGGAGACAATTCTTGACAGTCTTGTGTCATCACACACACACATACACATACATCCACACATATACACGCACACACATTCACACAAACCCACACCCACACATACACACACACACACACATATACACACCCACAAATACACACACTCACATCAACACACACATCCACCTAACCACCCCCACACATTCACACACAAGTCATGTAGAAGGATCCCCCTGTGGGTACGTGAAGTGTTGGGAGCTACACACAAGCACACACCCATACACACACCCACCCACACCCCCCCCCCACATTCACACGTCCACACACCCACACATCCCCACACACACACCCAAACATCTCCCCACATACACACACCCACACCCACCCACACATCCCCCACATACACACCCACACACGCACCCACACATACGCACCCACACATCTCCCACATACACCCACCCGCACATCCCCCTACATACACACACACTCCCCCCCCCCCCCCCTTCTCCCCCCCCCCCCCACATACACACACCCACACACAAGTCCCATAGAAGGATCCCCCCCCCCCCCCCCCCTGTGGGTACGTGAAGTTGGGACCATCACATTTTGTAGGTCGGAGTGCACGGAGGGATAGGTGGTCAGTCTTTCACTCCCGTAACGAACACTGAGTGCTAGAATCGAACCCACATCCTACCGTGCTCAGATCATTGTCAGCGAAACGACCCAACCGATACACCAACGCGGCCGCTAATTGTAATAACGCCAAGGGAATATACATTAGAGCAAAATGGAAGAAAGTTTAGGTAAGGGAAAGCCATCACATTGTCTTTCTAATGATACCTTTATGAACAAGCTAGGCAACTGTAGTGGAGCAATGGTGTGTTCAGAATCTTCACACTAGTCTTAAACTGAATAACTTGACAACTATGTTAGATCCGCGCCGTTTCTTCGGGATTCGTGCACTGCGCTGCGATTCTCTGTGTGTGATCTGTGTAAGGAGACTGAGTCACTGAGTCATTTGTGGAAATACCCGTGTGGAATCAAAGGATACCTTTATGAACAGGTTACGCAATTGTAATGGGGCAGTGATACTTTTCAGAAACCTCACCCAGTCTTCATAATGAATAATTTTACAATTAAATTTAATCCCCGCTGATGCCACGGAGTTCGTGCATAGTGTTGGAATTCTCCTTGCATGATCTATGAAAGAAGACTGATACATTGGTAAATACCGGTGTGTAATTAAAATGATCCTTTGTC
>OY992891.1:5656400-5688900 GCA_963921405.1 Cepaea hortensis | reverse complement strand
TAAAGTCACCTTCATCTTCGTCCCGGGACATGCGGGAGTCGAGGGAAATGAACGAGCTGATAAATTGGCTGGCTCTGCATCCCCTGTAGATGGCCAGCCCATGGATCGTGCCGATGTTATTAACGCCCTTAAAGATATGGCGAGAACAGAGGATTTTGACGCCAGTGATTCCACATCGCTTTCCAGGATGAAAGACCTGGGAGTAAGAATTGGCACAGCCAGACGCGAGAGGTACATCGGGAAAACAAAGCGCCTCGTCAACCAACACAGAACTGGCACTATTAGCCACCGGACGCTGATGCATATGCTGGGGGGAGGATCTGAGCACCTATGGACATGTCCGGAGTGCAACGAAGATACCCCAACTGATAACTAACTAACTAACTAACTAACCTGGGGTGGAAGCTGTCTGGAGAAAGTCAACCTACCCACGGGTAGATAGGGCCCGTTATCTAGGGTGGAATCTGTCTAGAGAAAGTCAGACTACCCACGGGTAGATAGAGCCCGTTATCTGGGGTGGAATCTGTCTAGAGAAAGTCAGCCTACCCACGGGTAGATAGGGCCCGTTACCTGGAGTGGAAGCTGTCTAGAGAAAGTCAACCTGACCCGGATGCATGCCTAAGTTGGATACGATGACCTTGGGGGAGCATGACTGCCTGTGACGCACTTACCTCGACAATGGAACGAAGAAGAGGAGGAAGGATGTCACTGCGTGGAAGAAAAGAATGGATAGTCATGTAAAAGTATAAAATATAAGAACATGCAGCAATGGGTGTTTGGTTTTTGTTGGGAAATATGAAAACATACAACACTATCAATTTAAAGGAGATAAGAACAGACAGTAATATCAGTTTATGAGAGATAAGAACAGACAGTAATATCAGTTTATGAGAGATAAGAACTGACAGTAATATCAGTTTATGAGAGATGAGAACAGACAGTAATATCAGTTTATGAGAGATAAGAACATACAGTAATATCAGTTTATGAGAGATGAGAACAGACAGTAATATCAGTTTATGAGAGATAGGAACAGACAGTAATATCAGTTTATAGGAGATAAGAACAGACAGTAATATCAGTTTATGAGAGATGAGAACAGACAGTAATATCAGTTTATGAGAGATAAGAACAGACAGTAATATCAGTTTATGAGAGATGAGAACAGACAGTAATATCAGTTTATGAGAGATAAGAACAGACAGCAATATCAGTTTATGCGAGATGAGAACAGACAGTAATATCAGTTTATGAGAGATGAGAACAGACAGTAATATCAGTTTATGAGAGATAGGAACAGACAGTAATATCAGTTTATAGGAGATAAGAACAGACAGTAATATCAGTTTATGAGAGATGAGAACAGACAGTAATATCAGTTTATGAGAGATAAGAACAGACAGCAATATCAGTTTATGAGAGATAAGAACAGACAGTAATATCAGTTTATGAGAGATGAGAACAGACAGTAATATCAGTTTATGAGAGATAAGAACAGACAGTAATATCAGTTTATGAGAGATGAGAACAGACAGTAATATCAGTTTATGAGAGATAAGAACAGACAGCAATATCAGTTTATGCGAGATGAGAACAGACAGTAATATCAGTTTATGAGAGATAAGAACAGACAGCAATATCAGTTTATGCGAGATGAGAACAGACAGTAATATCAGTTTATGAGAGATAAGAACAGACAGTAATATCAGTTTATGAGAGATAAGAGCAGACAGTAATATCAGTTTATGAGAGATAAGAACAGACAGTAATATCAGTTTATGAGAGACAAGAACAGACAGTAATATCAGTTTATGAGAGATAAGAACAGACAGTAATATCAGTTTATGAGAGATAAGAACAGACAGTAATAAAACGCCCGATGGATGGTACTGGATAGTGTCATTCCGAGTGGTTGTAGAATATCTTTGATGTCATCAATCCATTTTCTTCTCGGGCGTCCTCTTGTTCTCGTATCAACTCTTCTCTGGTATAGCGCGAGTGCTGGTAGTTGACGGTGTTGCATTCTAACGAGATGGTCGAACCATATATATATGGCTTGTCCAAATTGCATTTTCGGGACAAGAGCAGCACTTCTTGTGGTCGCATGAGATGACGAACTATGTTAGGTAACGTGTATCGGCATGGAATATGGTAATGATGATGATGATGATGATGATGATGATGCTGATGATGATGATGATGATGATGATGATGATGATGATGATGATGATGATGATGATGATGATGATAGCGGAAGAACAGTGACACCAAGAGGACGGAAACCACGCCCAAGTATTTACCGACCAACAAGAACCGAACGCCATGGGACGAGGCCAAGACAGCCACCCGGGCTTACCTTTGACACACAAAGACATCGATCCACAAAGTAACGTACGTCTCAGGCGATTGACCTACTTGATGACTGCTTTGTTTACCTGACATACAGGTAGGAGAACCAGTTGTTGGTGCAGACAAACACATCGGCGCGATGATAATACGGAAATATAAATTGTTGGAAGAAGCCTGGGGCCATTGAAATCAACAACATCATCATGTGCCTTACCGGCGTCGGCGTTCATGTATTTCTACAAATGTCGGTCTTCGGTGTTCTGGATCAACTCTGTTGGTGATATTCCTACATGCCACCGTCTCAGTCCATCCAGCATTATGTATTTTGGCTGCCTCTTTTCCCACTGAGCTTTCCAGTTGTCATGATGTTGCCAAATGCCTCTCTTCTCATCACATGACCAAAGAATCTCTCTTTCTTATTGTTGCATATAATGTTTTGGTTTCTTTGCCTCTTTCAGGAAGTCGTTGTTAGTTACTTCGGCAGTCCAAAAAAATGGCAACATTCGTCTCATGAACCCCATCTCTGTTGAAACCAAGCTTTTACTAATCTGTTCATTTACGTTCCATGATTCGTTGACATACGGTAAAACAGGTGTGTGTGTGTGTGTGTGTGTGTGTGTGTGTGCGTGCGCGCGCGTGTATGTGTGTGTTTCTGTGTTTGTGTGTATGTGTGTGTATGTGAGAGTGCGTGTGTGCGTATGTGTGCTGACGGACAGACACTTAGATGACTAAATCTAAGCACCACTAAAAGCACCACAATAAATTACAGCACGCAAAAGCCAAATTTCAAAGGGCCAAGCTGCAGGCTAGACGGAAAAGCTGGCAGGAAAAAACAGAGTCTCTGAACTTTGAAAGAGACACAAAGAAATTGTGGAAGCTAATAAAACAACTTAACGATGAGGGCACAGGGAGAAACTCAAAAATTGTACTACATAAAGATGGAAACATCTTAACAAGAAAGCAAGCAGCTGACCATTTTGCGGACTCATTCGCACAAGATAATATCAAAATTAGTCCAGAGAAACAACAAGAGATTCGAGAGAAACGACAACATACAGGACAGAAGGAAATAGTACATGCGGTTCTGGAGGCACCCATCACAATCAGCGAACTGGAGCTAGCCATATCAAAACTGAAAATGAGAAAGTCACCAGGAGCTGATGGTATCTCCAATGAAATGATCAGGAACCTAGGAACAGAGGCCAAAGCAAAGCTGTTGCAGATCTTCAATAACAGCTGGACCGTAGGCAGTGTTCCACAAGCCTGGAGAGAAGCAATCATGATACCCCTCCTAAAATCAGGGAAAGATAATTCCATTGCCTCTAGCTACAGACCAATTAGCCTCACCAGCTGTCTCTGCAAAACACTGGGGGGCATCATCAATCACAGACTGCAGTGGTACATTGAAAGTAAAAACATCCTTGTGCCACAGCAGGCTGGCTTTAGGCAGTGCTACTCTACGGAAGATCAGACAACCTACCTCTCTCAAGAAATTGAGGATGCATTCCAAGAGAAGAAGCTGGTGCTTGCGGCATGGATAGATCTGAAGAAAGCCTTTGACAAAGTCTGGAAAGAAGGTCTGATGAAGAAACTGAGAAACTGCAAAGTTAATGGAAGAATGTACAAATGGGTGAAAGCATACTTGCACAACAGAAGAGCCCGAGTACAGATAGACGGACTCAAGAGCAAGAAAGTACTACTGCGTCCCGGTGTTCCCCAGTTCGGAGTCGTGTGCCCCACACTGTTTCTAATCTTCATCAATGATCTTGTTGCTAATCTACCGCATGGAATTAAAGCGGCAATGTACGCCGATGACCTGGGTTTATGGAGCACAAATGAACATGCATCAGTGGCCACCAAATTGCTACAAAGAGCTGTAGATACATTTGCTGCATGGGCAAATAAATGGTGTGTCAGCATAAACACTGACAAGTGCAGCACCACTCTATTTACCCTCTCTTCAAAACAAAAGGCAGGGATCATCCAGATAAATGGTACACCCCTAAGAGAAGATAAAGAACCAACATATCTCGGAGTAACATTTGATGGCAGGCTGACATGGAGAAAGCACATCAACAAAGCAGTAGCAAAAGCCAGAAGGAAAATAACCATCCTGAGAAAGCTAAGTGGAACCATGGGGAGCCAGTGGGAAAATGCTTAGCAAAGTTTACCAACAGAGCATACGACCACACCTGGAATACGGGTCAACTGCGTGGTGTTCGGCATCAAAAACCACACTACAAGAGCTGGACAAGGTGCAAAATCAAGCACTTAAAGTCACCACAGGAGGGATGAGATCAACCCCTATAGTGGAAATGGAGAAGATGGGGAGGACACAAGCACTGAGTGAGCGCAGAGATACGAAAACGCTAATACAAGCAGAAAAGTTCCCCAGCTTGCCAGACCACCCTATGAAGAACAGATCTGAAAACCTAGCTATGGGGCGGTTGAAAAGAAGTAGTTTTATCCACAGGCCAAACGACTCTGCAGAGAAACCACCGATTTGCCAACAGTTGGTATCCCCCTAACAACTATTCCAGAGCGAACTCCATGGAAAGATGAGCATAGACTATCATTACAAATCCAGAGAAAAGTGAGAGGAATATTTGACAAGGAAGAACAGAACAGTGTGCAGCGCAGAACAGCCACTCTCAGCTTCCTTGATTAAGAATACCCACAGGACCTCTGGATCCGAGTCTACACAGATGGGTCAGCACAAAATGCTGTTCGAAATGGAGGAGCTGGAGTGTACATAGAATACCCAAATAATACTAGGGACACAGCTAGAGTACCGACAGGAAAGTACTGCCATAACTATGATGCTGAAATTGAGGCAATCAAGATAGCAACAGCGAAATTACTAAATACCAGCAATGGTACACAACCTGTGGTGCTACTGACAGATGCAAAATCCGCACTCGAGGCGCTTCTGTCTGGGAAATTGCCAGTACTAAGGACACTACTTTCTGAACTTAGCAGTCAGCTAAGGTCACCATACAGTGGATACCATCCCACTGTGGAGTACCCGGAAACGACAGAGCTGATCAATTGGCTAAGGAAGAAGCCAAAGAAGAACAGCCTGATGTGCCCGTTACATACCACCAAAAGAAAAGAATGATCAAATCAGTGAGAAAGCGACAAAAACCTGCTCAAGATGACTACCACGTTATGGATAGACCAGAACAAGTCATTATTCTGCGCCTCAGAACAGGACACAATAGATTACGCAACCACATGTATACAAAATTCAAGATTGGTGAAACCGCCATGTGCACATGTGGATTGGCCTCGCAGACAGCAGAGCACATACTCCAAGACTGCCCAAAATATAACATATCTAGGCAAACCTTCTGGCCTAGAGAGACGACAGTGGAAGATACAATCTATGGACCGCTGTGTGAACTGAAAGAGACAGTTAAATTCATACAAGAGACAACATTGCAGATATAGACATATTTCAAGCGAACGAAAGAAGAAGAAGAAGATGATGACTAAATAAACGGACGGACGAAAGAATGGACAAGTGGATTAATGGAAGAACGGACGGGCAAACTGAATGATGGACGGACGAACGAGGAATGGACGGGGTTCGGGCGGGCGGGCAGACAGAAGACGGACGGACGGATGGACGGACGGACGGATATAGAGATGCACAGTTTAGCATGAGCAAGAAACTGAAAAAAAAAAAAAAAAAAAGTCACATTCACTGCTTCAGGTTCACATGGTATAAGTTCAACCCTAACATAGTGCTGAACATTTCCCCGAGAACCACTGGTATCTAATGATATCACACGTCCCATGACCTCTTCGGTAGTGATATACAATACCCATCCTTTTTAGATAAGGGCCACAAACTGGAGGTCACGTGGGGAAGTTTTGCAGGTTACAAATCCCACGGCAGCTGGACACCGCAAGGATTAGACCGTACAGCCGTGCTCTGGCAATGTTTTTTGAACCCTAACCTACCCGAGGGGCGGACAGAGAATGTGATTTTGGATGGAATCTGTCTAGTGGAGGCAAAAGTGACACACATGTAGGCCGTAGCTGGACACGCTGACCGTTGAGGTGGCGTACTAGGTGTGGTACAGTCCCCTTACAGGGGAACGAAGAGGAAGCAGAAGAATATACACCTGAACAACACGGAGGATGTCAGGAAACAAGCAAGAAACATTGTTTGAATATTGTCTGAACAATGACTGAACAATGAACAGTATCTAATATTGTCTGAACAATGAACATTGTCTGTATATTGCCTGGACAATGAACATTGTCTGAACAGTGTCTGAACAATGAACATTGTCTGAACAATGACTGAACAATGAACAGGATCTTAATATTGTCTGAACAATGAACATTGTCTGTATATTGCCTGGACAATGAACATTGTCTGAACAGTGTCTGAACAATGAACATTGTCTGAACAATGACTGAACAATGAACAGTATCTTAATATTGTCTGAACAATGAACATTGTCTGTATATTGCCTGGACAATGAACATTGTCTGAACAGTGTCTGAGCAATGAACATTGTCTGAACAATGAACATTGCCTGAACAATGAACATTGCCTGAACATTATCTGAACTATGAACATTTCCTACACATTGTCTGAACATTGTCTGAACAATGAACATTGTCTGAATATTGCCTGAACATTGTCTGAACATTATCTGAACATTGTCTGAAAAATTAACATTGAACAATGTTTGAACAATATCTGAAAGTTCAAGAAATCACAACATGAACATTACAAGTGAGGAATAACGACACACAAACTAAATAATACATTTAACAAACATGAGACAATGCACAATGTATCTTCAGCAATGTCATTGCTCGGCGAAGGGAAATGCATTGAACAATATTTGTTCATTTGATTGTGTACCATACATAGTCAAAATCGAATTTTTGTTTGGTACTGAATCCGTTATTCTGAACAGGAGAAGAAATATGAAAAACACATAATATAACATAAATAAACACACATGTATTGATTGACGCTTATAGAAGTGAAAGAAAGAAGTGGAGACTAGAGAACGCCCTAAACAATATAAACAGTAGCTTACAATGTCTATGTTGTCTAGTGCCTCCCAAAGCCTCTGCATCTTTCATCTACTTCTATAAGTGCCAAATAATACATGTGTGTTTATTTCTGAACTAGCTTGGTGGCCTCAAACGGTTCCCTAATTAATATTCACGATAGATTAACTTTGTCTGGAAACTAATTAGACACACAGACAAGGACAAACAACAACAACAACAACAAAAACAAAACAACAACAACAACAACAACAACAACAACAACAACAACAACAACAACAACAACAACAACAACAACAGTAGCATCATCATCATCAACACACTAGAAGAATAAAGATAAATACACTCACAAGCAATAGAACAACGACATATAAGCCATACAAGAAAAATGCTACACACAGGTAAAAGACAACGAACAAGAATGATAATAACAATATAACAAAAACAGTAGACATAAAGCAGGAAGATTGAAATATAACTCACTTTGAAAAGTACTCACCGTACAAGAAAAGCACTACTTATATGTAAAAGATAACAAACAAGAACTCACATAATAAGATAATAACATACAAGAAAACAACTGAACAAAAGTAACCGAAAATGAATAAGAACTCACATTAAATGATAATAATATACAAGAAAAACAATAGACATAAGTAAGAAATATTGAAATATAACGCACATCGACAAGTACTCACCATACAAGAAAACACTGGACATTAGTCATAGTGAAGAAGAAAACATCGAAAAGTAATCACCATTCAGGAAACACACTAGACATAAGCCAAAGACAACAAACAAGAACTCACATTAAAAGATAATCCGAGAGAAGCTCAGATACTGCAACCGCCACCCATCCCGCGGTGCCACTGCTGGTTAGTTGATGTCAGAATGTGCAAGACGATGTTTGCAAACATTTCCCTACCAGTTCGACTTAGTCACCCATTGCCTGCACTAGGGCAATAGGTCGGTGGTGGCAAATTTAGACACGCACTGGTACAGGAGAGGCAGTGGTCGAAGTCGGCGGGCGAGAACGCAGTGGCACACCGGGGATATATATGTGGCATGGGCGTGCCCTGTAGGGCGTAGAATTGTGGGTTCTCTGGTAAGCGTGATTGATAGATTCAGGGATCTGTCTGTCTGTCTGTCTGTCTGTCTGCCTACTTACCTATCTACTATCTATCTACCTACCTAACTGCATGAGTGTCTGACTGTCTGCCGAATGCCTGTCTGTTTTTTCGTTTTCATGTTCCATCCATCCATCCACTCATCGATCCATCCATCCACTGATCCACCGATCCATCCATCCATCCATCCACCCATCCATCCATCCATCCATCCATCCATCCACTGATCCACCGATCCATCCATCCATTCATCAATCCATCCATCCACTCATCAATCAATCCATTAACTCATCCATTTATCCACTCATCCATCCATTCATCCATCCATCCATCCATCTTTCCATCCACCCATCCATCTATTCATCGATCCATCGATCCATCCACCCATCCATCCATCCAGCCATCCATTTATCCATCCATGCATCCATCCACCCATCCATCTACTCATCCATCCATCCATTCACCCATGCATCCATCCATCCATTCACCCATGCACGCACCCACGCATCCATCTATTCATTCATTCATTCATTCATTCATTCATTCATTCATTCATTCATTCATTCACAAATCCATCCACTAATCCCCCCATCGATTGATCCATGAATCCGTCCCTCCATTAATCCATCAGTATGTCTATCCGTCTGCCTGCCTGCCTGTCTGCCCGTCTCCATGTCGTTCTTCTGCTTGTCCATCCACCCAACTGCCCACTCAAATGTGTGTGCGTGATGTGTGTGTGTGTGTGCGTGATGTGTGTGTGTGTGTGTGTGTGTGATGTGTGTGTGTGTGTATGCGTGATGTGTGTGTGTGTGTGCGTGCGTGATATGTGTGTGTGTGTGTGTGCGTGATGTGTGTGTGTGTGTGCGTGATGTGTGTGTGTGTGTGATGTGTGTGTGTGTGTATGCGCGCGCGCGTGAGGGGTGGTCAATAAGTAATGCCTCGTAACTTTTAATTTCGTTCGATAGGCAAAAATACAGATAAAATTCACATTGAAATGAAGCCCAAAGTCTGTACTTCAAAAATGTAATTCTCAATGTATTCATTATAGTTTTTGTCCATCTTCTCACAAGGGTGTGTATCCTCACACGGTAAAAATTCGTTTCCTTTTTCCTAAACTATTGGCGTACGGCGCGTTTAATGGTCTCGGTGTCCTCAAATTGATGTCCGCGAAGATCTTCTTTCAGTGGTACAAACAGATGGAAGTTTGAAGGTGCTAAATCGGGACTGTAAGGGGTATTTGGTAATAATGTACAACCAAATTCTGCAATCACATCAATGGTGCGTTTAGGTGTGTGTGGCGTGGCATTATCGTGCAACAGTAGTGCAGTTCTCGAATCTTTGAATGGGTAAAGTCGTCGAAGACGCCCTCTAAGCTTCTTCAAAGTTTCAATGTAACGGTCAGCATTTACCGTGGTTCCCTGTTCCAAGAACACGAGGAGAATCTCACCTTTCTCATCCCAAAACACAGGCCATAACGTCCCCTACAGATGTTGACATTTTGAACTTCTATCTTGTCGGCGATGTTGTGTGATGCCATTCCTTCTTCTTCTTCCTCTTCTTCTTTCGTTCGCTTGAAATGCGTCTATTACTGCAATGTTGTCTCTTGTATGAATTTAACTGTCTTTTTTAATTCACACAGCGGTCCATAAAGTTTATCTTCCACTGTCGTCTCTCTAGGCCAGAAGGTTTGCCTAGATATGTTATATTTTGGGCAGTCTTGGAGTATGTGCTCTGCTGTCTGCGAGGCCAATCCACATGTGCACATGACTGACTCCCCAATTTTGAATTGTGTATACATGTGGTTGCGTAATCTATTGTGTCCTGTTCTGGAGCGCAGAATAATGACTTGTTCTGGTCTGTTTATAATGTGGTAGTCATCTTGAGCAGGTTTTGGTGGCTTTCTGACTGATCTGATCATTCTTTTGTTTTGGTGGTATGTAACAGGCACATCAGGCTGTTCTTCTTTGGCTCTTTCCTTAGGCAGTTGATCAGCTCTGTCGTTTCCGGGTACTCCACAGTGGAATGGTATCCACTGTATGGTGACCTTATGCTGACTGCTAAGTTCAGAAAGTAGTATCCTTAATACTGGCAATTTCCCAGACAGGAGCGCATCGAGTACTGATTTTGCATCTGTCAACAGCACCACAGGTTGTGTACCACTGCTGGTATTTAGTAATTTCCCTGTTGCTATCTTGATTGCCTCAATTTCAGCATCATAGTTATGGCAGTACTTTCCTGTCTGTACTCTGGCTGTGTCCCTAGTATTATATGGGTATTCTATGTACACTCCCGCTCCTCCACTTCGAACTGCATTTTGTGCTGACCAATCTGTGTAGACTCGGATCCAAAGGTCCTGTGGGTAATCTTCATCAAGGAAGCTGAGAGTGGCTGTTCTGCGCTGCACACTGTTCTGTTCTTCCTTGTCAAATATCCCTCTCACTTTTATCTAGATGTGTAATGATAGTCTATGTTCATCTTTCCATGGAGTTCGCTCTGGAATAGTTGTTAGGGGGATACCAACTGTTAGCAGCTCGGTGGTTTCTCTGCAGAGTCGTTTGGCCTGGTGGATAAAACTACTTCTTTTCAACAGCCCCATAGCTAGTTTTTCAAATCTGTTCTTCATAGGGTGGCCTGGCAAGCTGAGGAACGTTTCTGCTTGTATTAGCGTTTTCGTATCTCTACGCTCTCAGTGCTTGTGTCCTCCCCATCTTCTCCATTTCCAATATAGGGGTTGATCTCATCCCTCCTGTGGTGACTCTAAGTGCTTGATTTTGCACCTTGTCCAGCTCTTGTTGTGTGGATTTTGATGCTGAACACCACGCAGTTGGCCCATATTCCAGGTGTGGTCGTATAGTCTGTTAATAAAATGTTCTAAGTATTTTCCCCACTGGCTCCCCATGTGGTTTTACTTAGCTTTCTCAAGATGGCTATTTTCCTTCTGGCTTTTGCTACTGCTTTGTTGATGTGCTTTCTCCATGTCAGCCTGCCATTAAATGTTACTCCAAGGTATGTTGGTTCTTTATCTTCTCTTAGGGGTGGTCCATTTATCTGGATGATCCCTGCCTTTTGGTTTGGAGAAAGGGTAAATATAGTGGTGCTGCACTTGTCAGTGTATATGCTGACACACCATCCAGTTCGCTGATTGTGATGGGTGCCTCCAGAACCTCATGTACTATTTTCTTCTGTCCTGTATGTTGCTGTTTCTCTCGAATCTCTTGTTGTTTCTCTGGACTAATTTTGATATTGTTATCTTGTGCGAATGAGTCCGCAAAATGGTCAGCTGCTTGCTTTCTTGTTAAGATGTTTCCATCTTTATGCAGTGCAATTTTTGAGTTTCTCCCTGTACCCTCATCATTAAGTTGTGTTATTAGCTTCCACAATTTCTTTGTGTCTCTTTCAAAGTTCAGAAACTCTGTTTTCTCCTGCCAGCTTTTCCGTCTAGCCTGCAGCTTGGCCATTTGAAATTTGGCTTTTGCGTGCTGGAATTTATTGTGGTGCTCTTCGCTGGGTGTGACCTCTGTTTGCTTTCTAAACACTTCCACATCATTATGCAACTATTTCAGTTCACTACTCCAGTAGGATTTATATTTTTACGGGCTCCTCTTGGTACTGTTACTGTTTCTAGCGCTGCCTGTAGTATGCATTTCCCAAATTCTTCAACTACTTTATTTATGTCTTTCTCAGTGTTTAGGTTTCTAACCAGTATGCTGGTGCTATGCTTGTACATTGCTCAGTCTGCTTTCTTGTAGTTCCACCTCGAGAGGGTGCTGCTTTCACTTGCGAGCTCATTTTCTACAGTTAGAAAGATTGGCCGATGGTCACTGCCATCAAGTTGTTTCCCAACAATTCGTGTAATGTTCCACTCCAGGTCTGGTGAATGAAAAGCCAGGTCAGGTGTAGTTGTAGTATGCCATGATCTCGAGTAGAAAGTATGTGGGTCGGACGGCTTATTAATCAAGATGAATCTATTCTCATCCTGCCAATCTTCCAGTCTCTCTTATCTCTGGTCCATTTAATCATAGAACCAGCTCTGCTAGTGGCTGTTGGAATCGCCACACACAATCAATTTTTCTTTTAATGGTAGTGTGTCCAGTGCCTGTGGGCGGTCATTTGGACAGTAGTAATTGATCAGATGTAGGACTGTATTGCCTGTCTTAAGTTTAAGTGTCTGATAATCAGCCCCTGGTCGTCGTGCGTCATTCGCACTGGGAGCGCTAACAAGTCAAGTCGCATTATTCTGTCAAGAAGCCTGATCAGCGGGAAAATGTTACGTTGAAAGTCCAACAATAAGAAACACACTGTTGCCAAGATGTGCAGCGTGGGAGCCGACAACAAGAAGAAGAACGTCGAGGGCCCACCTGCTAGCTGCATCAAAGAGCCTGATACTACAGCTATTACTGAAGCTATCACGAGGGAGAAGATTGACAGCCCTACACAGTCAAGAACCAAGACAGCAGAGAAGAAGGAGGAGAAAGACACCAGAGTCGGAAACACGGACTCAAAAACAGTCCGATGGGTTGTCAAGCGGATTCATGTGGAGCTGACAGATGAAGAAATCCTGAAGCAGCTACGTGAAGACAATCTTCACATCCGATTCTTGAAGGCGGAGCGGCTTCTCAACTACTCTAAGATACCTACAACCTTGGCAGTAGTGACGTCGCAGGGCAGCGAGATGCCGACCACAGTATCATTCAAAAAGAGAATGCAGCAACCAGAGAGATTCATACCAAGAATCACGCAATGTTCCAGATGTCAGAAGGCCGGCCACAGTAGAGCTACGTGTCGCAGTAAAACGGAAATATGCCGATACTGCGCCGATCACCACGCCTTCAAGGAGTGTCCGCTGGCCAAGCTGGACACGGACTTCCGAGCACCCAACAACGAAAGAAAGTGCGCCAACTGCCTGGGCAAACATGGAGCAAGATACCTGGGCTGTCCGTACCTGCAAAGACACAGAGACGTCTTAAAGATCGCCATCATCACAAAGACACCATTCAAGGAAGCAATTCGGAGGGGCGAGACAGCCACTGGTATAGCACAAGCTGAAAGAGATCAACTTCAAATGCAGATAGACGAGTTGAAGAAGCAAGTCAAGGCACTGCTGACGACGACTCCGACCGGCGATAACGAGAAGCTGCTGGCCGACATGAAAGAAATCCAACACAACTTCAAACAAGAGATGGAGGTCTTGACCGAGATGAAGAAATAGAACGAAGAAATCCTACAAATGATCAAGGCCGAAAGAGAGTTGCTTAGAGCTGAAATGGAACTCTTTCAAAACAAACCAACAGAAGCCATACAAGAACTCACAGAGAAACCGCAAGATGAAAACCAAGAGACCGAACCTGAACCACAAGCTACAACCAGCAGCCCAGCCGCGATACTCGAGGCAGACAAAGAGAAACCAATATCTCGCCAGACATCCGAAGAAAACCGAGAAGGGCACCCGGATGACGGCACGGAGAGACCACAATCTACCTTGGAGTCCCTACGGGCAAGTCAAAGACTGGAGGCACTCAGGCGCAAGGAATTCAAAAGGTGTTGGATTGAAAGAGAAAAGAAAAAACCCAAGAAATACAGGTTACCGGTAGATTACCCAACTTCAATTTTGGAACAGGATACCGACTACTCGTACTACATAGAAGACGGAGAGAGAAAGCCATATCTGTCCGCCGAGGAAAAACGCGAATGGCAGAAGCTAAAACTCGAAGATGAAAAAAAAAAATACAAGAAATACAAGGAAAATAGCAACATCGACAAGCTCCTACAGAAAATACACAACATAGAAGACTAAAAGACCTAACAAAAAGTCCTTGTAAGGACTGCAGCCAGTCAAGCCAGGAGCCTGCACCAACAAAGAAAATAAGAGGAAACATGCACAAAGGACAGCCACGGACCGATCCCCCAGCTGGAGGGGGATTACGAAAAGTCCTTATAAAGACTGCAGCCAGACGAGCCAGGAGCCTACACAAACAAAGAAAACCACAACAACAGAAGAGCACAATGGATAGCCGCCGACCACTGCTGACGTCACAGACACATACGCTACATAACCAGTCCGAGATAGGACTCACAAAACAAGAATTAGGGCTAATAAACCCACAAAAACCACGTACCTCGACAATAACCACAGCTGATGAAGCAGGTTAGACGAGGTCGAATTTGGAATTTTTGTTTTTGAAATGGAATCGGAATCGGAATAATCAGCCCCTTCCATGTAGACTTCGATTTGGGAAGCAGTGATGTTACTTTTTTCATAAGGGTCAGCATCCCACTTTTTCGTCTGTCCTTTCGGTCAAATCGTTAACACTGGTAGCCTCTGATTTGGAAGACTATATTTTCGTTGAGGTGAGTTTCTTGCAAGCAACATACGCTTACTTTTTCTTGGTCCAAGATGTTTTCTAATTCTATGTTTTTGTTGTTGCTGACTCCCTCAGCATTCCAGTGCATTATCTTAAGTCTTTGTTTAGTATGGCCAGCCGTTCTATTCTCACGTCCCCTGGATCTACAGGACATCTGAGAAGGACCTCATGTAGTTGTAGTTGGGCCCTTTCGAGACATAGGGCCCGGCACTGCACCTGCCTGGGGGTCCAAAACAGGGCGAGCACCATAACATTTAGCAGTAGTTAACATATTCCATTTTGCGTAATTGCGTGGCATCCTGATTTCTGTGGTGCGCCTCCTGGCTGGTTGCCTCCGTCTTCAGCACCTTTCCTTTGCTAGAGCAGACTGTGGTCTCACTCGAGTTTAGATGTGTACGCACGCACACATGTGTCTGCGCATGCGTGTACGTGCATACACTTCTTGAGCATACTGGTTATTTTTCGGCGCCAGAAACTCGCCGTCGCCCCTTCTCCTTTTAATTAAAACAGTTCCACCACGTGAAGGTCAGGAGATGGACGTTTGCTGCAGAGGTTATGTATTCACGAGCCATAGGTTTTTTAAGCAAGGTTGGGCACTCACCCCAACACTGCGCCCCGGCTACATACAGCAACACTTGGAACCGATGCCATTCCATTGATTGCCTCTTGGATTCTGGTTCAAAGAAATGAACTCAAGTCTCATCACCCGTCAAAATATTCGATTAAAAATCCCTCTCCTTCAGTTTCATAACGTGCAGGAGACTGATGGTTATGGTTTTTCTTGCTTCCTTATATCTGTGTGTCAACATTCACAAACCTTTTAATAACCCAGGTCTTTAATGAGTGTCTGGGCACTGCCTTTACTAATGGACAACATGGAAAACAGTTCATTCAGTGTTCCCGACGGTCACCACGAATGATGTCTTCAACTAGATGACTGTTTTATGGAGTCAATTCTGTTGACGGACGGCCAGTACACTTTGCGTCAGCCAGTGGGGTTGACCTACTTCAGCTTCGTCACAACGATGTACCCAAATTCGGACGGACTAACATCCACTGTTGAATCTCCAAAAGCAATACTCAAACTTTCGTGGATGCGAAACGGGGTCCCGCATTCAGCATTGAGGATTTCTTTGACATTACGATGCTTTAACGGAACTTCTTTGGTGGCAATTTTAAACCGTTACTGTTGTGCAACCTATGTCTGAAACAGGTTGTTAGTGATACGGAGTGCAGAAGAGTGTTTGAGGAATCCATCTAAATTCATAAATTACACACCGATAAAGTATTTACACAGATAAAAAAAAATACGAGGCATTATTTATTGACCGTCCCTCATTTATATATATATATATCTTATATATAAATTAGGATGTGCGTATTTATGTATCTCTGTATGTATGTATGTCCTTTATACGCTCGCGAACGGCCCATCCGATTGAGATGAAATTTTCTACACGCCTTCCTTTCATTCCAGAGATGCCAACTGTCGTAGTTTTTTTTTCTTCTTCCTCCTCCTCCCTCCTCCCTCCACCCCCTCCCAAAATACGTACGTCCAGGAAATGGTCTTCTACATAGACACTTCTCTCTGAGGTCCGCGATAACATATTAACCTGGTGGGATGGCAATCAATCATCCTACTACCTCCTCCCTCCTCCTCCCTTCTCCCTCTTCCTCCTCCCTCTTCCTCCCTCCGCCTCCTCCCTCCTCCCACTCTCTACTCCTCCTTCCTCCTCCTTCTCCTCCCTCCTTCTCCCTCTTCCTCCTCCCTCTTCCTCCCTCTTCCTGCTCCCTCCGCCTCCTCCCTCCGCCTACTCTCTCCTCCTCCTCCCTCCTCCTCCCTCTCCCTCCTCCTACTCCCTTCTCCTCCTCCTCCTCCTCCTCTCTCCTCCTCCCTCCTTCTCCCTCTTCCTCCTCCCTCCTCCTCCCCCTCCTCCTCCACCCTACTCCTCCCTCCTCTTCATAATCCCTCCTCCTCCCTCCTATTCCTCCTGTCTCCTCCTCCCTCCTTCTCCCTCCTCCTTCTACCTCTTCCTCCCTCCTCCTTCTCCCTCCACCTCCTCCCTCCTCATCTCTCCTCCTCCTCCCTCCTCCTCCCTCTCCCTCCTCCCTTCTCATCCTCCCCCACCTACGTTCTCCTCCTCCCTCCTCCCTCCTCCTCCTTCTCCCTCCTCCTCCCCCTCCCTCCTCCCCCTCTCCTCCTTCACCCTCCTCCCTCCTCCTCCTCCTCCTTCACCATCCTCCCTCCTCCCCCTCCCTCCTCCTCATCCTCCCTCCTCCCTCCTCCTCCCTCCTCATCCCTCTTCCTCCTCCTCCTCCCTCCTCCCTCCTCCTTCTCCCCTTTCCCATCTCTTTCTCTTAATCCCTCCTCCTCCCTTCTCCTCCCTCCTATTCATCCCTACTCCTCCTCCTCCCTCCTCCTCCTCTCTCCGCCTATCTCTTCCTCCCTCCTCCTCCCTCCTCTCTCTTCCTCCTCCCTCCTCTCTCTTCCTCCTCCCTCCTCCTCCCTCTTCCTCCTCCTCCTCGCTCCTCCTTCCTCCTGCTCCCTCCTCCTCCTCCCTTCTCCTCCCTTCTCCTCCTCCCCCTCCTACCCCTCCCTCCTCCCCCTCATCCGTCTTCCTCCCTCCTCCTTCTTCCTCCCTCCTCCTCCCCCTCCTCCCCCTCCTTATCCCTCCTCCTCCATTCTCCTCCTCCCTCCTCCTCTCTCTACCTCCTCCCTCCTCCTCCCTTCACATTCCTCCTCCTCCCTCTTCCTCCTCATCCCTCCTCCTCCTCTATCCTCCTCCCTCCTCCTCCTCCTCCCTCTACCTCCTCCCTCCTCCTCCCTTCACATTCCTCCTCCTCCCTCTTCCTCCTCCTCCCTCTCATCCTCTTCCCTCCTTCTCCTCCCTCCTCCTTCTCCCTCTTCCTCCTCCCTCTTCCTCCCTCCGCCTCCTCCCTCCTCCCACTCTCTACTCCTCCCTCCTCCTCCTTCTCCTCCCTCCTCCTCCTCCCTCTTCCTGCTCCCTCCGCTTCCTCCCTCCGCCTACTCTCTCCTCCTCCTCCCTCCTCCTCCCTCTCCCTCCTCCTCCTCCCTCTCCTCCTCCTCCTCCTGCGATCTCCTCCTCCCTCCTTCTCCCTCTTCCTCCTCCCCCTCCTCCTCCACCCTACTCCTCCCTCCTCTTCCTAATCCCTCCTCCTCCCTCCTATTCCTCCTGTCTCCTCCTCCCTCCTCCTCCCTCCTCTTCCCTCCTCCACCTCCCTCTTCCTCCTCCCTCCTCCATTTACCCAAGACAGACAGACATTACAGATAGTCGGGAACGGGATCTTATATGACTACTTATATGATTTAAATGAGATGCTCTCCACCATGGGCTGGGCCGGGTCAGACAGACAGACAGACAGACAGACAGACAGATAGATAGACAGACAGACAGACAGACAGTCGGGAACGGGAGCTTATATGACTACTTATATGAATTAAATGAGATGCTCCCCACCAGAGTCTGGGCGAAGCCGGGCCGTGTCAGCTAGTATATATATATATATATATATATATATATATATATATATATATATATATATATATATATATATATATATATATATATATATATATA
This sequence comes from Cepaea hortensis, assembly GCA_963921405.1. NCBI lineage: Eukaryota > Metazoa > Mollusca > Gastropoda > Stylommatophora > Helicidae > Cepaea > Cepaea hortensis. Next base: position 5,670,423 of record OY992891.1, on the reverse strand, counting down.
TAAACATCTTATGGCTGTGGAAATGTGGTTTCTGGAGAAAATGCAAAGAATACCATGGACAGACATAAATCCAATAAGAAAGTACTGCAAGAAACAAATGAAAAACCGTAAATTGATTAGAGAAATTAGACGTAGACAGTCAAAATTGTTAGGATATGTTTTGGGAAGAAATAAATGAGAGACATTAGTGACAACTGGCAAGATCGAGGGGAAGAGAACAAGAGGAAGACAGAGAAGTAAATATCTGGATGGCTTGACCATATGGCATGGTAAAGACAAGAAAACTGAGCTGATCCACGACTATGGTGATCGAGTGAAATTGCAAATCATGACCGCCCACGCTTACCGGCATGGCACGTGTATTTATATATAATTGTATGAACATACTGACCAGTACAAAGTTGGTAACTGTCGTGAGAAAAAGAGCTTTGAAGTGCTATATAGAACCTGTACTGTTTTATGCATGTGAGACAAGGACAGTAAACAGACACGCCGAGAAACAATTAATGGCAGCAGTAGTGCGGTTTCTAAGGCAAATGCAGAGAATACCACGAACAGACAGAAAACCAACGAGCAAGTCCTTCAAAAAACATAAGAAAACCGTAAAGTTATTTGGGAAATTAGACGTAGACTTTCAAGATGTTTTAGGCACGCTATAAGAAGAAATAAACAAGAGAACTTGGTGACAACTGGCAAGTCTGACGGGGAAAGAACACAGGGAAGGCAAAGAAGTAAATAGCTAGATGACCTGCCACATGGCGTGGTCGAGAAACGAATACAGGGCTGATCCACAGCTCTGGTGACATTGTGAGATGACGATATATGGTATGGGTTGTCACAGAACACCGCGTTACCATCCCCAAATTCTTTCTCTGCCTAAAAATCTGATGGACCACTTAGAGGAATAAATAATTAATCACGCTTATCGGTGTATATTTAGCCATGACGTACGATTGCACACGACGACGGCAAGTAATCAGAAGCGAGCGTAGTCTGGTTGCAACGTGGGAACAAAGCGTGAAACAGCATACACGTTCGCGGAGACGATAGTCGTTAAGTGTTGGACTGATGATGCAACGTCTCAGCCAGGCACAAATGTGAAACGGATAGACGTGAGACTGACCCGTGACTGGGAACTCTAAACAAACACAAGGTGTAAAAGTTAGGCTGAATGGAGACACAAGATGAAACTCCCTGCGTGATAACAATCTCTGGGCTAACACCTCACGGCCATACGCGAGGCGCTGAAAAACCTTGCTACGGTCAATGATGTGAACCAGCGGTTGAAAAGAGGTAATTACCTGTAGGAGGTGTGGTGTGCCAGAATGATAGTAAAACTACACAGACAGGCAGACGTGAGACTGGCCCGCGACTGGAATTTAAAACAGAGAATTTGTAACTTGAAATAAACACTGACTGTGCCAAAGATATAAGAACGGCGGTAGTACTTGATATAAATACGTTTGACTAGATCTGTTCACATGAGATACGTCAGATATTAAAAACAGCTCTCAATAGGAGCCCAGGTTTTCCCGTGCAGTGACAACGAGGGTCCAGGTGGCGTCAGGACGGAACGCCGTTCCGAATACCGACCGGCTGTGTTTAACTCACATGTAACCCTGCCACAGATCCAGACAGGATACAAGTAACTCTAGAGTTATGCACATGCTTTTCATCATTCCACAGATATGATTGGTGTATTGCACAAACCTCTACAGTTTAATATCATCATCTCGATAACCATCATATCTTTAGTGATGTTGATAGTAATTAAAGTGATTGTGGTTTGTTTTAAACCCATAGTTATCTGACATTTTTCAATTGTGCATACGAGTTTGTGTGTGTACATTGGTAGGGGATTACTTACACACCATGAAGGTGAATATCGGCAGGGGTGGGGGATGCACTGCCTAGTAGTCTAGATGTATATAAAAACCTAGGCATCTAAATTTACCTTTTCCCATTCTTTAGGAATATCACGACCAGCTAATTTCACTTTTGTTTAACGAGCCACTCTGTCATAATCCCTGCCCCTCTCCATCTTGTTTCGCGCAATCCTAATATATTAATTTTCTCTCTTTCCATTTCTTGTTTAATGTTATCTAATTTTCCGTCGTTGCTTAACGTTCGAACATTCCATGTTGCTAATTTCAGTGTCCGTGTCCTTTTCTTGTGGTGATCTGTAATTAGGCGAATCATGATAAACTAGGTGTCAGAATCTCGAATGCCTTCAACCTAGATGCAGGAACATCGTTACGCCCGCCAGGCGAATAGTCCCCAACCGGGATGCGGTAACATCGTTACGCCCGCCAGGCGAGTATTAGTTACCTGCCCGTAGGTTGCTGGCTGACGCGATAGCCAGCGGTCAGGCAAGGACAAAGCAAGGCGCACGCAGGCCTCGTGAAGCCAATCCACAGAGGGCAAGCGCTTTGCGAGAAACAGACAGACAGCTTGGGAACTCGGACCAGACAGGACGTGTAGAGAGAGAAAGGCTTTGTGTAGTTCTGTGCCCGAAAGTCGAGTGCTTGTACATCTTGTGAGAAAGACTGTAAGCTGTGGGTTGTCTGTAAGTGCATTGATGTATAATATATGCATTGTAATGATCATCACATGTCAAACTAGATCGTATTGCATGTGATCGGTAAATAAATCCATTGAACTTTGTGTCGTTGTGTCTCAAGTCCAATCATGTTGTACTTGTACTTGTCTCACATGTGTTAGGGATAACGAGCCAGGTTTAAGACCTTGACATGTGTGAACGTGGGCGCTCGTCCTCATTGAACGTGGTTATTTAAGATTTGAACTTAGATTTGTGAACGTGACTTTTGTCCATCTATAATGTACATTTAAATGTGAACGTGAAAGCTCATCCTCATATAGTATTATATTAGATTGTTTGAATATGGAGGATAGATGTGAGCGTAAAGTACATACATTTGTTTGATCTTGTAAACGTGTAAAACATCAGTGATTGTGTAACTTGTCGCCATTTTGACCTTGTCGACATTGTGAAATCATCGCCATTGTAACCTTGTCGCCATCTTGTAAACTTGATGTCTATGTCCTTACTGAATGTCATCTTGATGTAAGTGATGTGTCATCAATGTTGTAGAGTGTTGAGATACATTTAAATTGTCGTTGTAAAGTTGGTTGTGGAAAGCAAAAAGTTTCGGAAAGAAAGTGACTTGTGGTTTTTAAATTTTTTTTTGACTGACGACATTACGACCTACAATTACACTCAACGCCATACAAACCTAATCAAAACTTAGTGACAAGCATACACACCACATCAGATAGACGCTAATTTATTTACTCCAAAAACAAAGCAGGTTTTCTGTGCCATCTGAAACCCTTGCCCGTAGAGGTCATTTGTGTTTTGAACTAGCGACCCTACAGTTCCTAGCCCTAGTGTGAACCGTTCTCCACCGCATCCAGTACACTTGAGTATATTTTTCTTTCTATATACTTTCGGATGCAAATTTGGGCACAAATTGTAAGTTGAACAAAATTGTAAATTTTTCACATTACTAACACCTTGTAATTAATTGTGTGTTTGACAAATCATTTGCATTTAAATTTTCCATCATGTCTTCATTAAACGACTTCATCGAGATGGGTTTAAAACTGAAGTTAACTGGTGACGAGTTGACAAAGTGGAGTGAATCTAAGTATTTTGAACACCTTCGAGAGAAAGCGATCGAACGCGACGAAAGAGCGGCTGAAAGAGCTGCCAAGCAAGCAGAGGCAGAAACAGCATTAAAGCAAGCAGAGCTAGAATTATCTGCAAAAACAAAGCAGGCAGAGGCAGAAACAGCATTAAAGCAGGCAGAGCTAGAATTATCTGCAAAAACAAAACAGGCAGAGTTAGAGAATGAATTGAGGAAGGCAGAAATCTCAGCTCAGAGTAAAAGAGAAGAGCTTGAGTTACAACTAAAAATTAAACAACTTGAAACTGATACTGCCATAGACAAAGAGTCTAAGAAAGCTCAAAGACTGGAGAAAGAAAACCAGTGTAAAAAGTATCAAGGTATTGTAAGAAATTATACCTCAGGTGACTGCATTGCAGCCTTCACCCAAAATTTTGAAACCTTAATGGACCATTACCAGATTCCACTTTCTGAATGAAATATTATTTATATGAGAAGTTTTTCAGGGGAACCTCTGAAAGTCATAGAGACTATCCCCAAAGACCTCAGAAAAGATTACCATTATCTAAAATCAAAGATTATGGCACATTTTATGTTAGATGAGGCGGATTACAGAGAACAATTCAGCAAGTTGAGTCCAAAACCGACTCAAACGTTCTCTGACTACCTCTGCTTAGTCCGAGACATATTTACCAAATGGACTTCAGCAGCTAAAATAGATAAAGATTATCAGAAATTAGAAGATCTAATCATCAGGGATAAAGTCATCTTATCCCTTCCATCAGCATTTTCAAAATTTTTGCAAGAGAATGAATGTACGAGTGTAGTTCAGATTGAGAGACGTGGTTCGGCTTATTATACAGCCAATAAACATTGTTTTGCTAGTGAAGCTATTGATACAAACTTTGTAGCATCGGCTAATTATGAAAAATCTCGATCAGAACCCTATAATAGGCAAAAACCATATAAGCCTACTTCTCAGAAATACAATCATTGTAGATATTGTAAATGTTCACACCACCAAGGTGAGATGTGTGACAAAAACCCTGCATATCTTACATATCTACAGAACATCATAAATAGCCAAGATAAGGAACGTAAAGCCTTCAAAAATGCACGTAAATGTTTCCTCTGTAAGGCGTACGGGCATTGGCGTCGTGATTGTAAGGGAAGGCAAATGACCAAGAAAGCAAATGCCGCCTTATTTGATAGTTCATCATCAGATGAAGAACAAGCAGAGAAACACCCTGTGAACTCAGCACAGGCTTTTGACATGTTTAACGCAAATAAATGTACTGTTTGTAATACCTTTTATGAAGATGGCGTTTTGACATGCGGCCACTCCATTCCTATTGCCAATGAAGAAGCTAATGTGGTAATAGATTCCAAAGGCGGAATAAACATCCATCAGGGATATGTGAATGGCAAGCCTGCTACAGTCCTTCGGGACACCGGCAGTTCACTTATTGGACTAAAGAGAACGTTCATAATGCCTACAGACTATACAGGCAGGCACGAAACATGCAGAACATTCTCTGGAAATATTGAAAAGTACCCATTAGCATGGGCATATATTCAGACACCTTTCCTCACTAGGAAAGTAAAATGCGCAGCATTATATAACCCTGTGTGTGATATTATCATTGGAAATTTACCAGAGGTGAATGATATGCCTCATGATATAACATCTGTTTGCATTGATGAGAACATAACATCATCACCATCACATATCATCATTGATAATGTTGTATCACCAAATGAATGTATGGTAGCTAATGTAGCACTAAGATCTCATGACATCATTGATCAAACTGTTTCATCAATATCTGATATCATTGAATGTGTGAACGCAGTAACTAGATCTACTGCTAGAGTGCAAGATGAAATTAATCAAACTGAGGCTATAGAAATGCTTAGCCCAGTGGTACTACCTCCTAAAACTATGAAGGAGACTTTTGTAACAGCCCAAAAGGCTGACCCTTCATTGTCTAAATATTTTAATCTGATCGGCCAAAAGCCAAAGGTAACCAAAAATGCAAGATGGCATTTTGCTTTGAAAAATTGCATCCTCACCAGGTACTATACCAGAAGTGACAGCACAACAGAGCAAACTGTTTTGCCAGTTGAATACCGTAAGCAAGCCTTACATCTTGCCCATGATATACCTCTTGCAGGGCATATGGCATACTCTAAGACCAGATCAAGATTACTAACACAGTTTTATTGGCCCAAATTCTGCAATGACATTAAGCAATATTGCAGAAGTTGTGACATCTGCCAAAAACTAGTAAAGAAAGCAAAATTACAAATTACTGATTTAGCCAGTCGACCTTTTGAGAAAATATCTGTCGACATAGTGGGCCCTCTTAATCAGATAACAACCAGAGGGAATAAATATATTATTACCTGCATTGATCTATGTAGTCGCTGGCCTGAAGCGATTCCGTTAAAGAACATAACTGCCAATGATATAATGGAAGTTTTCTTCCATATATTTTCACGGATAGGATTTCCAGACACTATCCTATCAGATAGGGGAAGTCAGTTCATTGCCGCAGCTACTCAAGCTTTCACCAAAATGTTAGGGGTAAAGCAATGTTTCAATTCTCCATATCACCCTCACTCAACTGGTATAATAGAAAAGTTTAACGGTGATTTAAAGCATATGCTTGCTAAAGTCACGCAAGAACATCCCAACAACTGGGACGCATATTTGCCTGCTATACTTTTTGCTTATCGCGAAGTGCCACATTCTAGTACTGGATTCTCTCCTTTTGAACTTATCTATGGTGCCAAACCACGTGGCCCATTGAGTATCTATCATCAAATGTTAACTGAAGCCACTCCTTTACTTAAACCCATATCATCATACGTATACGTTACATCATTGCGTGAAAGAATCATCAAATCTTGTATAATTGCAAAAGAAGCACTAAAATCATCTGGTGCTACATATAGACAATATGCAGACAAAGGTAACAGGACAATAACGTTGACACCTAGACAGGACGTACTTCTTCTCTTACCTAGTGACAGACACTTATTGACTGAGTCTTGGCAAGGACCATTTAAAGTAATAAGACAGATTTCAGCTGTAGACTATGAGATTCAAATAAAAGACAAACACAAAATATTCCACATCAATATGCTAATACCATATTACAACAGAGATAACGAACAAGACGATACAATAGCTTGCACAGTAATAATAGACCATGAAGATGACGAAGATAGTGACGAAATTCCAACACCTGCATTAGACACGACAAACTGCTTGAAAGAAATCAAAATAAACCCAAACTTAACTCAAGCAGAAACAGACAGCTGCAAACATCCCATACAACAGTACAACACCATCTTCTCTAACAACCCAGGACAAACAGAATTAGTACAGCATCACATCACACTCACTTCAAATACACCCATAAAATGCAGACCTTACACCATTCCAGTGCATTACAAAGAAAACTTACATCAGGAAATCATTAGCTTAGAGAAAAACAACAGCATCAGACGATCCCAATCACATTTCTCATCTCCAATGGTCATGGTACGCAAAAAGGACAACACAATAAGACTCTGTATCAACTATAGGACATTAAATAAAATAACACTTCTAGATCTAGAACCAATGTCCAACTCTGAAGATCTACTGACAGAACTGACAGACTCTAGATTCTTTACGAAGTTAGACATGACGAAAGGTTACTGGCAGATAACGGTAGACGAACAGAGCAGACACCTGACAGCATTTGCCACACCTTGGGGACTGTACGAATGGTGCAAACTTCCATTTGGGCTTGTCAATGCCCCAGCGACATTCGTACGTATGACACGACTTTTATTAGTGGACATACCGAACATTATCTGTTACATGGACGACATTTGTGTTCACACAAAGACAATGACAGACCATATAAAGATATTACAGCAGACATTTGAACGGATCAGACAGCACGGACTGACGGTAAAGCCTACAAAAGTAGACATAGCCTATCAGGAAATATCCTTCTTGGGGTACAAAATATCTAATGGCTTTGTCACGACAGATGATAACATCGTGTCCAAAATACTGAAACTCTCACTTCCGACTACGAAAAAGCAAGTCAGAAGTGTGTTAGGATTACTAAATTATTATAGACAGTTCATACCTGATTTTGCTGAACTGACTGAAAAATTTACTAACCTACTAACGAAAGACCAACCTGAAAATATTGTAAACAATGAATGCCTAAAATTTGCATTCCAGAAAGTGTTATCTTATTTCTCTGAGAATAGTTTAAAGAATCCCATTCTCAAATTGCCAAATTTCCTTATTTCTTTCAGATTACGCACAGACGCGAGCTCCGTGGCAATTGGGGCAGTTCTGTTACAGGAACATGATAACATTCTACATCCTGTATACTACTTCTCGAGAAAATTAAAACCTAGAGAACGCGCTTGGTCGACACCGCAGTTGGAAGCCCTTGCTCTAGTAGAAGGTATAACTAAATTTTCCAGATTCCTTCTGGGACGTCATTTCATTGTGGAGTCCGACAATAGCCCTTTAAAATTTATTACTTCAGGAGTACCTACCAACCAAATGATAGCGCGCTGGTCTCTTAAGCTCCAAGATTACAGCTTTGAAGTTCGACATATCGCAGGCAGAACCAACACGATTGCCGATCTTTTGTCCCGTTGTCCGACCGACCCAGTAAGCACTAATGTCTGAGTGCAGTGTGTTAAATACACTCAGACCAACACAGCCATCAGTGAAGTTTTTTTTTCCACGAAAGCTGTGTATGTCTACTATGTGATGTGATAGGGTTCATTCCCACTATATATAGTTTTCTAATTTTATTATTACTGTAGTAATTGTCTTGAATAATTGTGTAGCGTGTAGTAGAAAGCGAACAATATTAATTGTATATATATTACGAAACAAGAACAGGGCCACATTCGCTCTAAACTTACCGCAAGCGAACTATCCAATTTATCAGTGGTATCTGCGAGTGGAACATATCCAGTGATATTTTAATCCGTGTATGAAAGAGTGAACTGAACTTTGACATTTACACCACTGCAGTCAATCTAAATCCAGAAGTTTTTCAGCGAAACATCCAACACATGAACTATCAGAACAGGTACATTCCGAATTGCTACATCAGACCGGAACAAGTGTGTTACAGAATTTTCAACATCAGCTGTTCGTGTGTACTTCCGGATAATTTATAGATTTAGTCCAAAATTAGCAGACGACAAACAAAACCTTAAAAAGGTATGACGCTTCTAAAATATTTAGGAATCATCAATGTCGAATACACGAATTGTGTATTAATATTTTTTCAACTATTGTAATCTTAGAATCATATCTTGATTAACTTATTCATACTATCGACATTTTTTCGCTAGTATGGGAAAGCATCAAGCTACGACGCTGAGAAATAGAAGAATAATTGTAAATTATTAAATTTAAGAGTGTTTAAAATTATGTCCCTTTCATTTAATTGTTATTACAGTATTACACCAAGGGCGGTAAATTGAAATGTATTCGAATATGTGTTGTATATAAATAGCCATGGTGTTGCCAGATTGTTAACACGGCCAGGAAGTCATCAACTGGGCATGGTATAGGGTTACCGACGTTGTAGACCAACGGAAGAGCTCATGGCCAAATGAGGTCGGAACTCGAACGTTGAATACGGCTTAGAAAAAGTCGTATTACGGTCTTACCAGATGTTCTTTGTTACAAAGAGCATGTTATTACTTTTTTTTAGAGGTTGCGAGGTAGTTGCTTTGGAAAGCTGGTGCTACCGATCTGACTGGGTCAATATTGCAACTCAGGTAATCATCCATCGAGAGGATGAAACTTGGCAAGTGGTAAAAATTGAACACCACATGTCTTAAAATACAACTTGCATTTCTTATGTATTTCTATGCCAATATATGGATTATTATGTATTTCTATACCAATGTATATAACAACAGAAAGGTCGATTCTGACATGGTTAAAATATTAACCCTGTATATATATATAGAGTATACATGAAAGATGACATCTTTCATTAAGAAGCCCCGGGGGAGCGTGTCAGAATCTCGAATGCCTTCAACCGAGATGCAGGAACATCGTTACGCCCGCCAGGCGAATAGTCCCCAACCGGGATGCGGTAACATCGTTACGCCCGCCAGGCGAGTATTAGTTACCTGCCCGTAGGTTGCTGGCTGACGCGATAGCCAGCGGTCAGGCAAGGACAAAGCAAGGCGCACGCAGGCCTCGTGAAGCCAATCCACAGAGGGCAAGCGCTTTGCGAGAAACAGACAGACAGCTTGGGAACTCGGACCAGACAGGACGTGTAGAGAGAGAAAGGCTTTGTGTAGTTCTGTGCCCGAAAGTCGAGTGCTTGTACATCTTGTGAGAAAGACTGTAAGCTGTGGGTTGTCTGTAAGTGCATTGATGTATAATATATGCATTGTAATGATCATCACATGTCAAACTAGATCGTATTGCATGTGATCGGTAAATAAATCCATTGAACTTTGTGTCGTTGTGTCTCAAGTCCAATCATGTTGTACTTGTACTTGTCTCACATGTGTTAGGGATAACGAGCCAGGTTTAAGACCTTGACACTAGGCAATATTAAAGAAATTAGTTTGCCCTTGCTTTTCTTCTTGGCATTGACCATACTGGCCGGGTGATCCTAGCCATTGTCTCGTTAAAGAGATCGTCTGCCTACCGTCGCGAAATTTTAGACCATAACGATCAACTATCTGACGTCTACCTTCAAAATTGCATCCACCACTTGCCTTCCGTGGTTTCTTGTGAACAACCTCCGAAAACGAATGCGAAATAACCACACATCCTCCCCAGAAATACACAAATACTGCGTCCTATGAAGAAAGACGCATTACGTCGTACGAATACGAAATAACCACACATCCTTCCCAGAAACACACAAGCACTGCGTCCCCTGAAGAAAGAAGCGTTACGTTGTCGCCATTTTTACCCTGTTACACTTTTAATAGGGAAAGCTAATTCACACGCAAAATTCAGCCCAACACTACTGGAAGTAGATTGTATTGACAACAATTGAGTTCAAAGCGAGCGAGCGCAAGCAAATAAATAAATATATAAATAAATAAATAAATAAATAAAAACCCATACAACCAATCAAATAACTATAAAATCGATTATGTGGTTGTTTCGGGATTTGAAATTTAACTATAAAATCGACTAACCAACTCGTCTCATCTTATCTTGTTCCTCTTGTACCTTGCGGTGTCGAGGTGAAGTATAAACAACGGGGGAATACCTGTTTATGGGCTTCATGTATCGATATTCCTATGTTATTCCCTTTGTTCATCGTTTACGTGACCGACCTCTTCCTCTGTTTCCATTTGTCTTAACATCATTGCTTGTTGTGGTATACTGTTAGTTGGTAATCTAGTTACATGGCCAAAACATTTAACTTGCTGCCTTCTGATAAAATCTAGCGCTGCTTTAACGCACACTTTAGACTTGGTTTCTCCATTTCTGATTTTCTCTCTTCTTGATGCATTGAGTATTATTCTCGGGAATCTCATTTCAGTTCTTATGATTTTGCTTTTATCCTTTTCTCTCATTGTCCAGGTGTGGCATTGGTAGCATATAGTTGGTAGACAGATTGTGTTTAGAGTGCTTTCTTAGTAACAATTGATACGTGTTTGTTCTTTAGCATTGGTGCCATTTATCCAATGAGTTGGTTTGCCTTATTGCATCTATTTTCGATCTCGCCTTCTCATTTGCCATTAGATGATATTATTCTTCCTAAGTACTGGAAGCTCTTTACTTGTTTCACGGGATGTTCTTTTAGATGAATCGTTGTTGGTTTTTCTTCTTTGGTTATAGTCATTACCTCTGTTTTACTGGTGCTAATTGTCATATTATCTTCCTTACAAACTTCATTGAGTCTGTTCATGAGGACTTGTAATTCTGCTTCTGAATTTGCTATCGGTGCTTGATCGTCCGCAAATAGGAGTCATTAATGGTGTAATTTGCATTAGTTCTTCTTCTGTGTTCTGTCCATCATGTTGTGTTGTTACGGTCTCTGTTTGGCTAGTTTCTTTACAGATGCTGTCTATATAGGTTGTCAAAAACAAAGGGGAGGGGGAGGGGGGGGGGGGGGGTAACAGAACACAATTTTGTCGTACTCCGGATCTTATGGCGAAGGCTTCTGAGTGTCCTCCAGTTGTTCTCACTACGCATTTACTGTTGTTATATAAGCTTCTGCATACGTTTGTTAGCTGTGTACTAATTCCATATCGTTTAAGGATTTCTCACAGCTTGTTTCTATATACTCAAATGCATTTTCTTAGTCGACAGAGGCTAAGTGGAGTGTTTGATTAGATTCGATTGATTTTTCTATATGTTGTCTACGAACAAAGATGGAATCAGCATCCTTTGTTTTTCCTACATTCAAGTTTTAAACCAAACAAACAATCAATCAACCAACCCCTCAACCAACCAATCAACCAACCAATCAACTAACCACACAACCAACCCCTCAACCAACCAATCAAGTAACCAACTAATCAACCAATCAAACAATCAATCAACCAACCAATCAAACAATCAATCAACCAACCAATCAAACAATCAATCAACCAACCAATCAAACAATCAATAAAACAATCGGCCAACCAATCAATGAACCAACCAACCAACTTACCAATAAACCAACAAATCAATAAACCAACCAATCAACTTACCAATGAACCAACCAATCAACCAACCAATCAACCAACCAATCAACCAACCAATCAAACAATCAATAAAACAATCGGCCAACCAATCAATGAACCAACCAACCAACTTACCAATAAACCAACAAATCAATAAACCAACCAATCAACTTACCAATGAACCAACCAATCAACCAACCAATCAACCAACCAATCAACCAACCAATCAAACAATCAATAAAACAATCGGCCAACCAATCAATGAACCAACCAACCAACTTACCAATAAACCAACAAATCAAAAAACCAACCAATCAACTTACCAATGAACCAACCAATCAACCAACCAATCAACCAACCAATCAACCAACCAATCAAACAATCAATAAAACAATCGGCCAACCAATCAATGAACCAACCAACCAACTTACCAATAAACCAACAAATCAATAAACCAACCAATCAACTTACCAATAAACCAACAAATCAATAAACCAACCAATCAACTTACCAATGAACCAACCAATCAACCAACCAATCAACCAAACACTCAACCAACCAATCGACTAACCAAACAATCAACCAATAAACTAACAGAACAAACACCCAATCAACCAATCAACAAAATAAACACCAAATTAATCAACCAATAACCCAACCAACCATACTACAAACCAAATAATCAACCAATCAACCAAATACTCAACCAACCATTCAACTAACCACACAACCAGCAAATCAACTAACCAAACAACCAACCAACGAACCACACAACCAACAATTATTTAGAAAATATTACCTGGATTAGAAGGCTGTAGATAAGGAAAAACAAACACAAACACACACTTGAGCGCGCACACTTACACACTCACTCTCACACACACTCACACGCACACCCTTATACCCTGACTGCTCTGATCCTCACGCCAAAGAAATAAAAACCGCGCTTGCCGAGAGAAGGTAGCAAGGTTGGTTCCCACGGGTCTCCCATGTTCGGCCTCCTGGCGTAGGTCGACCCTGAAACACAGTGACCTAGTTTTCGGTAGCATTCTACCTTTGACAGGCGCATCACCTCCATCTCAACTGGCTTGTTTATCCACCACAAGTGCTGGCTGTCGCGGCAAGATTGAGGATGGAGGAGGAACAATCTTAACCTCGGCACGAGTCCTCGGGAGAGTGGAAATGCAGTACAGATGCAGCAGGGATAATAGTGCGGGGTATGTCTGGGTTGCGGAGGCTGGGGAGGTTTGATGTGACGTATATATGTGCCTACATTATTATCCGGCGTCTGTAGGTTTAGGGGTTAGTGAAACACAGTTTTACCAAAACCAGACATACGGAATTGACAGTTCGAAGTTAGTGGTGTTTTGAAAGTAGAACCTTTGTGTTGATTTAGAAGATTTTATGAACTGAAGCGTAGCCCTTAAACGTTCCACTACTTCTAGTGCACTGGGCTGATTTTTGCGTGTGGATTAGCTTTGCCTATTACCAAAGTCCCTCGCTATCAGATGAACCCACCTTGACTTCGGAGGTACCTGTAATTTACGTCCCCGAGTCAAGGACGATAAGTCAACATTTTAGTCCAAATGATTTAGAAGATACGATGTGACCACAACACTAAGGACCGCGATCTGTGGCGAGACATGAACGCCAAAGCCAGCTGGCAGGACACATGTTGA
>OY992891.1:5633900-5651400 GCA_963921405.1 Cepaea hortensis | reverse complement strand
AAGAGAACTGGCACACAAACACCATCATATCCAGCAAACTGAAATACTTTGGTCATATTAAAAGCCACAGAGGCTGGGAGAAAACAGTGATGGAAGGCGTGGTTCACGGAAGAAAAGGCTGGGTTCGACCAGCACGGAGATGGACACAGGTCATTGCAGACATCTCGGACATGAGATTGCATTCATCATCATCAAGTGCTGTGTCGACTGTCGTGGTCCATCACGCTTCTCTACACGTTGCCATCTCCAGAGATATATACACCCCGTGCCGAGACATATACACCCTGTGCCGAGACATATACACCCTGTGCCGATACATATACACCCTGTGCCGAGACATATACACCCTGTGCCGAGACATATACACCCCGTGCCGAGACATATACACCCTGTGCCGAGACATATACACCCTGTGCCGAGACATATACACCCCGTGCCGAGACATATACACCCCGTGCCGAGACATATACACCCTGTGCCGAGACATATACACCCTGTGCCGAGACATATACACCCCGTGCCGAGACATATACACCCCGTGCCGAGACATATACACCCTATGCCGAGACATATACACCCTGTGCCGAGACATATACACCCCGTGCCGAGACATATACACCCTGTGCCGAGACATATACACCCCGTGCCGAGACATATACACCCTGTGCCGAGACATATACACCCTGTGCCGAGACATATACACCCTGTGCCGAGACATATACACCCCGTGCCGAGACATATACACCCCGTGCCGAGACATATACACCCCGTGCCGAGACATATACACCCTGTGCCGAGACATATACACCCCGTGCCGAGACATATACACCCTGTGCCGAGACATATACACCCCGTGCCGAGACATATACACCCTGTGCCGAGACATATACACCCTGTGCCGAGACATATACACCCCGTGCGGAGAAGGCCGTCTGTGCCAAGACAGGAGACTGTCTTGTTGTCTTCGCTCTATCCTTCCATCTCTCTTTCCACATATCTGTCCAGTTGTCACAATATATTCTAGTCTTTGTCTTCTTATAACGTGACCACAAATGATGACTACCTCTTGCTGATGTTTCTGATAAGTTGTTTGTGTGTTTTAGACTCTTTTAACAAGTTCAGTGCCACAGAAAAAGTAGACCTGGATCAAGCAAAAATGGATGGAGGAAAATGGGAATTGGGGGTGTGTCACAGTTATAACATAAAAGGTGTTAATTTGGTATCAGCCATGTATTATAAGGCAAAGACAACATTTCAGCGATATATAAGGTAAAGACAGATACGGGATGAGACTTAACACGATTAATCATCCCATGACACTTCATCAGTTAACACGTTTAAATAACACATGTTGACACCGTCGAATGCATTAGGATGGGGAATATGGTAAAGCATTGGATATCTTTTAATGGGTCAGGGTGAGTGCGACGTCCTGCAGAGAACAGGATACACGATAATGATGTCTAGCCACCATAAATATAGCAATGTAGTTTTCTAACACAAACACGCACGCACAGACAGACACACAATTGCCATAGCTACTTGGACTCACCCTTAAACTGCCGGTGACTGAAGTACGGGAGAGAACTGGACAAATCTCGTCATAAAAATCTGAGGACAAAAGAATGTAAACTGTGAAAAGGGAAGTAATTATTAATGAGAGTGAATATGGCATCAACAAGAGAGTAGTAGTAGTAGTAGTAGTAGTAGTAGTAGTAGTAGTAGTAGTAGTAGTAGTAATAGTAGTAGTAACAGCAACAGCATCAGAATCAGCAGCAGCTGCATCAATAATAGTTATACTAGTAGTGGTAGTAGTGGTAGTAGTGGTAGTAGTAGTATTAGTAGTTGTAGTAATAGTGGTAGTAGTGGTAGTAGTAGTAGCAGTGGCAGAAGTAGTAGTAGGTAGTAATAGAAACAGCAGCAGCGGTAGCAGCATCAGTAGTAGATACAGCAGCATCAGTAGTAGTAGTTGTAGTAGTAGTAGTAGTAGTAGTAGTAGTAGTAGTAGTAGTAGTAGTAGTAGTAGTAGTAGTAGTAGTAGTAGTAGTAGTAGTAGTAGTAGTAGTAATAACGCCATTACAATCAGTTTTATCATAATCATCAACAAAAGCGTGGGTTATCGTCGGAGGCAGTCTCACGCGATCTCGCGAATCTTGGATCAGCTCTGTGATTTTGGCCCTACTATGGCCAAGCCATACAGGTATCACTTTCTTTGTCTTCCCCTATTTCTGTTCTACTCGATCTTGTCAGTTGTCACCACGTTCTCAAATTTACTTCTTCTAATAACGTACACACAAAATCTTGGCTGTCTACGTCTAATTTCTCTAATGAGTTTATGATTTTCATTTGTTTCTTGTGGAACTTGCTTATTGCTTTTTCTGTCTGTCCGGGAGTCTCTGTGGCGAAGTGGTCAAGCCGTTTGACTCGTGCTCCGAAGGTTGTGGGTTCGATTCCGGGCCGCGTCCTTCGGTTTACGAGTTAAATGTTTCGGAGACTCCTGTGGGTCGTCGCTAAAAGCTACGGAGTTCGTGCTTTGTGGGACGCTTTCCGTGCTACGGAAAGAGACCGAGCCTTATGGGATAAAACCCGGTGCAATGAAGTCGACCCGGTGGACTTTTAAGTCCATGGTATTCTTTGAATTTTCCTTAGAAGCCACATTTCCATTGCAATTAGATGTTTCTCAGCTTGTCTGCCCATTGTCCATGTTTCATATCTACATAACAGTATATGCTCTATATAGCACTTCAACATTCTTTTGCTGGTTGCAACTGATATCTTTTTATTGGCCAATATGCTTTCCATCTGACAAAAGGTAACCTTTGCCTTAGCGATTCTTGTTCTAGTCTCTTCAGGGCACCACCCATCAGATGTTATGGCTAATCTAATCTCTTAAAGGTAAATCCCATCAGATGTTATGACTGTTCTAATCTCTTCAAGGCATCTAACATCAGATGTTATGACTGTTCTAATCTCTTCAAGGCATCTAACATCAGATGTTATGACTGTTCTAATCTCTTCAAGGCATCTAACATCAGATGTTATGACTGTTCTAATCTCTTCAAGGCATCTAACATCAGATGTTATGACTGTTCTAATCTCTTCAAGGCACTCCCTATCAGACTGTTCCACCAGCGTCGTATGACTTTTTAAATAATAACTGATACTAATAGTAATACTACTACCACAACTACTGCTACTATTAACACAAAACCAAAAACAGAACGATACTACTGCAACAACAACAACAACAACAACAACAACTACTACTACTACTACTACTACTACTACTACTACTACTACTACTACTACTACTACTACTACTACTACTACTACTACTACTACCACTACTACCACTACTACTACTATGTTGACTTGTCGACCTTGTCCTGGGGACGTAAATTACAAGTAACTCAGAAGTCGGAGTGGGTTCACCTATTGGCTTGGGATGCTGGTAACAGGGAAAGCTAACCCACACGCAATAATCAGTCCAGCGTGCCCTAAGTTTTTATTCGAAGGGAGAGAAAAAAAAAAAACACAAAACAAAAGCTTTTAGGAAGCGAAGTAACTCATTCCATGATCCATCACTGTATCAGTTATATCCCTTTAATAGTCATCTAACAAATTATGATACACGAAAGATTGAGCTGTTGTACGAGCTGCCGTGGTGTGGTGGCTAGACCTTGCCTCTCGTCCCATGGTCATGGGTTGCAATTGACCTCGGTTCCTAGGAAGATCCAACCTGAAATGGGTACTAGGCAATTTATTGGGCAGTGACAATGACCACATCACGTCTGAAGTCTCGATTGATCTATACAAGATGTCAGTATACCACCACATGTCCAATGAGCTAAAGGCGTGTACATTTGTGCCTTATGTTTTAGCTCCTTGTTTTGTCATGGGGGCCGATGTAACAAGATGTCTGGTGTTTGTCCATCAAGTATGGCGATGACCGTTCATTTCATCCAGTGGGTTTGAACGTTTGGGGCCGTGAGCTCTTAGATGGTTGGTAAGGCCTATTTTGGCTAGAAATGTTCTTTGACAATGTGGACAAAGAATGCTTGACGTCTCTGGAGGAGGATTTCCTGCAGTGGTTTTTCTGTCCTGCCTTTTCTTCACAGCTCTTGCAGTCCTGGTTGACTTACACGTGACTGCACCCTTCCGTAATGATGCACTCCACGAATTTCGGTCTCTGGCTGCAGTCTCCCAGGTGTCATGATGAATTCCAAAAGTTTTGAGTTATATTTTCAGGGTGCCGTTAAAGAGTTCCTCTGCCATTTTGGGAAAGTTTACAACAGAGCAACAGGTGTCTAGACACTTGCCTGCCAAAGATAGAGTTATAGGTTCTAATCCGTATCAATGACATTGTAAAAATGGACGTGGGCTCCCAGATCTAGACAGCCAAAGTTGGTACAATGAAATGTCGTGGGAGGCGAAGACGGAATCAATTTACGGTTTTCTTTTGTTTCTTTTAGACTTGCTTGCTGGATTTTCTGTCTGTCCATGGTATTCTTTGCATTTTCCACAGAAACCACGTTTCCATTAGCTCATAGTGATCTTCTTCTTCTTCTTCTTCTTCTTCTTCTTCTTCTTCTTCTTCTTCTTCTTCTTCTTCTTCTTCTTCTTCTTCTTCTTCTTCTTCTTCTTCTTCTTCTTCTTCTTCTTCTTCTTCTTCTTCTTCTTCTTCTTCTTCTTCTTCTTCTTCTTCTTCTTCTTCTTCTTCTTCTTCTTCTTCTTCTTCTTCTTCTTCTTCTTCTTCTTCTTCTTCTTCTTCTTCTTCTTCTTCTTCTTCTTCTTCTTCTTCTACTTCTTCTTCTTCTTCAGCGTTCCAAGCCATTGCGGTTCTTTACTGCAGATAGTGATAATGTAATTAATTAGTATTCAGCCACATGTCAACACTCAGATTATCAGAGGTGACGTGTAAACATTCTGGACTGAAATAGAGGCCGTTTATTTTACTCGATGCTGTGAACATAAACAATACATATTACTATACACACACAGACAATCACACATGTATAAACACATACATGATACCTATATACACACATTCATACATCATATACACAAACTCTCATAGTAATGCACCCACTCAATAATTCATAAATATACACTCACTTGCACGCCCACATACCCACTTACAATTACACACTAACAAACATATACTCATACGCACATTATCTCTCTCTCTCTCTCTCTCTCTCTCTCTCTCTCTCTCTCTCTCTCTCTCTCTCTCTCTCTCTCTCTCTCTCTCTCGCCCACATACCCTCATTCATACATTGACGAAACTAGAACATTAAGTAGAGCCACAACAAGGATACAGATAAGTAACTTTCATATTTATAACTCCATGTAGTATTTTTCATGAAATTATGTCGGTTTGTGCATCTTTATTCTGCGCCGACGAAGGCCTTAGCCGCAACGTGCATTTTGTTACTTGTAACCTTGTTCTAGTAACATTCACAATCCACTTCTCGTTTTCTGGTGATTCATTCATCGCCTGCAACATTATATATAAGGGGCGGTCATTTGAAATCCGTTCGTGCCGCACCGCGCGTAATTGCGTAAGTTGAACATGATCATGTCATAGTCATATAAGTATTGACCAATGAATAAAAGAGCACGTGCTTATCGTCCCATGATGCATAGGTTCTGTTCCTGACCGTTGAGAAAATAGCCGGGTTGATCCAAAATCCACACAAAGAAGCTCAAAGAGCGGTGATTCAGTTTCTTTCATTTGAAGGATGACGATCAGTGTTGCCATCTT
The DNA here is from genome assembly GCA_963921405.1 of Cepaea hortensis. Classification (NCBI taxonomy): domain Eukaryota; kingdom Metazoa; phylum Mollusca; class Gastropoda; order Stylommatophora; family Helicidae; genus Cepaea; species Cepaea hortensis. The sequence goes on along the minus strand of OY992891.1, from coordinate 5,645,636 downwards.
CTTTTGATGAAAAAGCACCAAAATCGACCCCAAAAAGCACCAGCGGTTTTTATTACAAATGTAACAAGGTAGCACATTATAATTTATTATTATCACTTCATATTACAATGTAGTTTATTCCAGATCCGCCAAATCCCAATCAGAACTACTTTCGAGCCAAATAAGCACCAAATTGCAATAATAATTGTTGGGAAATCACTAAAACAAGCACTAAGGTATTCATTCAAAATGTTATAAAGTAGCACATTATAATTTATTATTATCACTGAATATTAGAATGAAGTTTATTCCAGATCTGCCAAATCCCAGTCAGACAACTCCTCTTCAGTTTCTGTAGCTATTTCCTGCTGTGTTTGCTCCTGCGATGATGAGGATGATAATGGTGATGATGATTGAAAGAAACGTATATATTTCTCCTGTGATCCAATGTTTCGTAGCATATCCTTAGGTAGTTTATAATTATGACATCATTTGCCATATCTTTTCATTCCATATCTAATAGTCAAAACAGCTGTCAAACTCTTGATGCTCAGTCTGTTCCGCAATTTTGATTTTATTAACTCCCATCTGACTGAAAATACGCCCCACGCCCGCATTAGAATGAGGTAAAATTAGCACAGTTAAAGCTAAATCTGTAAGATCTTGGAAAGGATTTTCACCGGTGGCATCCCTGTATGAGGCTATTTTTGCCCACAGTCAAAGTGTGTCAGAGGTCTGTGTCCACTGCATATGATGCAGTTTTCTCCACTGGAAATCGATGCGAGTGAAAGTAGCTGCATCTTCTACAAACATTTTAGCAAGATCCAATATAAGGGCTTCATTGGCTGTAGACATTCACTTCCACTAAGACATGACATGGACTGCAACACTCGAACTTTATTGGGCAAACGTAAACGCAGCTGTGTCAGCAGCTCTATTAAAAACTGTATGCACCTTCCACGAATTTCTTTCTCATCGGGAAACTTGTAGTCTGCTATTTCTTTCTCAAGCTCATAACCTAGATTGGGATTAGGATCTAAATAATCTTGAATAGCATCACTTTCTGTTATTTTTTTCCCCAGGAATAGCAATCTTTGAACTGATAGAATCAATGAGCTGGACAAGAGTAGTTTTGTTGGATCCTGAATATCTGCTTCGAATTTCTTATTCACACTTTGAACTTCTCAGAGAATATGCTTGAGAAATATGAGATACACATAGTTTTTCTTGTCGCTAAACATAGAATGTAGAAGCTCTGCTGTATAACAAAGCTCGTTGAGTCTTGCTATATCAAAATGAGTTCTGAACTCGACCAACTGCTGCAATTATCTGACAATGGCAGATTGAATGGACATCCATCGTGTCTGGCTTAACTGAACAACCTTCAGCGAATGTTGTCCATTATTTATTGAAGCAAAAAGCTCCCTGGACTTTGCTTGACGAAGACTTGAGTGAGAAAACCAGTTATACGTTTCTCTAATCATGAACTCGTTCCTGGACAGACAAGCAGCTGCAGCCTGTGACACTGCCAGCTGAAGGGAATGACATACACACCTAACTGGTACCAGATGAGGAACTTCGGATTTTAATTATGTATATACTCCATTGTTTACACCTGTCATGACAGATGCATTGTCAGTGCCGAGTGCAACTAGTCTATGCAACTCAAGGCCACTCGTGTTTAAACAATCTTTTAACGCATTGCATATTGCCTGCGCGATGTAGTCACTCACTTCAACTAAATCTAAGTAAGTAAACACAAACTGCTTTCTTGTTTCTGAATAGTACCTAATAGCTACTCCAAGTAGCTTAGTTTCAGAAATGTCATTGCTCTCATCAATCAATAAGCTGTATTTACTTTTGCCAATATCGGCTGTCAAGTCTGTTGTGAAATATGGTGCAAGTACATTTGAAATAACTGCTCTGCACTTAGTTCTATGTTCTTGCAACCTTTGCTGTCACCTAAGTGTAGAGTTCACTTAAATGGTCAACCATGCGAAGCGAACAATGACCAGCTATGAACAAAGACATGCATCCTTCTGTTTCTTTGACATCATCTTTCAGTTTGCCAAATGCAATTGTTGTTTGTCTTTGTGTACTGAATGGTTGTTCGGCTTTCTGATGTTTCGTTGTATTCTTGTGCCTCTCAATATCACTTAAATTGGCTGCCATTGAACATTTGCAACATTTGCAAAAACACTTAGTATTATCCCCTTCTACTTTTAACAACCATTTTTGAAATCTCGAGTCACTGAGCCACTGTTCTCTGAAATGTTGACACTATTTCTTGCTCATGGTGAAACACAGATAAGCGTACATGAAAGGATAATGTAGACACCACAAAATTATGAACGCGATTACAAGCTAATGTATTGACGTTTCGACTTGTCTTGTCTGCATGATGGCGTTCGCTTTTAGGTAAATCGTATTAAAGGGAATTAAATTGGTTGAATATTGCGCGGTAACGTACTAAGACTGTTTTACTCCCTCGCTTCAGTTCAAATTCGGCTTATTAGTGTTCCCAAAATGACTTTTAAAGTAATTTTTACCCCCCCCCCCCCCCCCAAAAAAAAAAAAACAAACAAACTGTGAAGCACCAAATTCACGCGGCCGCGCTAAATGAAAAATGTTGGCACCAAATGACTTGAAAAAGCACTAAATTTGGTGCGAACAGCGTCAGAAAGGCAAAACTGACGTCGACCAGTGGACATTCATCGAAGAATGCAGGCAGCGTACGGTAAGAAACGTGTGTCGAAGACAACAGTGACAGACTGGGCACGAATGTTTCGGAAAGGACGTCAGTTCACGACACATCTTCGAAGGCGGGGTCAAGCGCATATTGTTGCAACAGAAAAACAAAACATCGCCAAAATTGATGCAGCAGCACAGATGAACCGTTGTCGAAGCATACGTCCGCTCGCGAAAGAATTTGACGTGTCAATTGGGACAATTCAAGAGGTCGTTCGTAAGAAACTGCAATATCGGAAGGTGTGTTCACAGTGGGTATCGCGGATATTGACCGACCACCAAAAAGAGGAACGGATGAGATGGTGTTTAAACCACTTGCTGCGTTACAGAGTGGAGGGTGATGCATTTGTCTTCCGCATAGTCGCAGGCGACTAATCATGGTGTCACCAGTTTGAGCCTAGCAGCAAAAGAAAGAGCATGCAATGGAAGCATGCTGGATCGCCAAAAGCCAAAAAATTCAAGTTACAGGTTTCCGCTTGTAAGGTTATGCTGAGCGCATTTTTTTTACCATGAAGGGCTATTGTTGGCCAAGTTTAAAGAACCTGGTGTCAACATCAACTCTACCCACTACTTGCGAACACTAGACACGCTGCAAAAAGCCATCAAGAATAAACGACACGGCGTGCTTTCTCGCGGTGTGATTTTGTTGCACGGTAATGCTCGTCCGCATGTTGCAAAGATTTGCAGGAAGCATTAGCAAGGAAGAAGTGGGAAATTCTGCAACATCCCCACTGTAGTCCTGATTTGTCACCGTGTGATTTTCATTTGTTCGGACCTCTAACAAAAGCTCTCAAGGGGCAACGATTTCACACAGATGCAGACGTAATGAACGTTGTAAACACTTGGTTAAGTGAGCAACCACAATCCTTATTTGCGGACGGCATTCGCCGCCTACCTAAGCAATGGGATGCTTGCCTTAATGCATACAGCGACTTCTTCTGACCAACCCATGGTGCATAATCCATTCAAAATGAATATTTCTTTCATGCTTTTGTAATAAACCCAGACCAGAGAATGCTTTTGACACTATACCAGCACTTGATCCTCTCAGTGATTTATTATGGACTAGGACTGCTCATTGTCTCAAAGAGTCAGCTGGTGAAGTTAGAGCGCATACAGAACGAAGCTATGCGGGTCATTCTGGGATGCACCAGAGACACCCCAGTAGTGTGTATGCGTTGCATCCTTGATTTGCCGACTGTTGCAGGTAGGCTCAAGGTGATGCAGGCAAAGGCATACCTCAGAGTAGCTGCTGACACAGATCACCCACTGCATGAGGCGCTGGACTCACTTAAGGGTCAGCGACTGATAAGAGGGAAATCATGGATGGCTCAGGCGGAGGATACGATCAGACAGGTGTACATCTTGGAGAACTTTCGGCGAGGAGAGGAGTGGGTCAGAGTGCCAGCGGAGCACACATTGAGCTGGGAGTGCAGGGAGTGGCCAGCAGGGGCCACGGAAGTGGAAATCCAGCAACTAATTCAGGATAATGCTTGCTCGGGTGATGTGATCATCTACACAGATGGTTCGGTTTCGAAAGGTAGGAGAAGTTCCTGTGGGTTTTTAGCAAAAGCTAATGGTCGACGTTTGGTGCAGGAGAGCCTGGCATATGGTACCACAAAATCTAGTTTAAGAATGGAGGTGGAGGCGGTCACTGCAGCTTTCCGCTGGATCGAGAATACAATACACACACATCGTGATTGTATCTGACTCAGAAAGCATGCCGAGGAAGGTGAGGACAGGCGTGATTCGTGCAGAGTGGCTTGCTTCGCTTCGGAAGTCACGGGTGACAAGCATCGTCTGGGTCTTTTCTCCGGGGCATGCTGGTGTGCTGGGGAATGAACAGGCTGACAGATTGGCTGGCTCTGCATATCTTGGTGGAGTATTGATGCATGACAAGGCAGACGTGCTTGCGGCCTTGTGGAAGCACGTGTACACCTCGGAGGAGCAAATGGTCTGGCAAGAATGAGACAGCGAGGAGTGATGAGAGGGTCTGGCCGACGCTCGACGCTCAGAGGAAAGGCGGAACGGACATATAATCAGAACGTCCCTGATACTATCAGACTATAAGAAAATAAAAATTAAAAAAAAAAGAAAAAAAACTATAAGAAAGAGATAAACATCATTCTTTGGTCATGTGATGAGAAGAGAGGCAAATGGAAACATCGTGAAAACTGGAGAGATCAAGACTCATCGAGGAAAACACACACAGACGCTATTGTCTATGCGGTCTAGAGATCTTACAGCTGATTCTCCTCGCACCCGATGATGATAATCTTAACGAAGCCTGGAGAACAAGCGTCCCGTTCACGCGGGATCTAAATTAGCTCGCGATATTTGCAAACACGTCAGAGATAAGCCTAGTCTGAAACCGCTGCACGGTGTGTGGGCTGGAACTAACGACCTCCCAGTCGGGGTCCCCAGGCTTCCCCACCTGACAGATATCGCGTCTAGGTGTCAATGTTTGTGGCGCCACGTCAAGATCTCCCCTTTACCCTCTGACATAGACACACTGGAAATGTATCAACCAATATTTTGCAGCGCAACAGTTTTATCTGATCTGTAAGAGGGCCGGATTTCTGCCTGTCAACATAATATAAACACCCCGAGAGAGACTGAAGACCCACTTAAATGGAGTAGAGCAGGATGTGTGTTACCGGGACACTAAGTGGAAGCAAACAATAGTAATACTGTAACATACCAATATCGCAGCCTAGAATTCTCAGATAAGTAGCAAATGGTTTTCCTTCAATGGTTTCATTTTCTCTTCATTTTTCTCATTTTTTTCATCTTTTCAGTCTTCTCATCTCGTTCTTATGCCTTAATGTAGCCACTGAAATATCTTCTGAGTTATTATACGTTGTGTTTTGTGTATGTATTTGTTTGCTGATGAAGGCTAGTCGCCATAATTCTGTTCTGTAAAGCTGCATTACTTTGTGTTATTTTATATTGTAACCTAGCAAGCATGTCGTAAGAGGCGACTGAGGAGGCATCCAGTCTGTGTTAACGGGACCATAAATGGAAGCAAAGAATTGTAGCTGATAATGGCGGTTCTAACTTCACAGCAAAGAATCACTCCATAATGCCCTGTTCCTGTGCCAGTGAATATCACATAAAATGCTCCTCACTGTCCCTTGTGAAAAATGGAACAGACAGCTGCCCCGACAAACCAACAGCACACACAGGCATACACGCATAAGGCCGCTGCCAGAATGCCAACACAACAGTCCGCCACTAGCAATACAGTTCATCGTCGATGGAAGCAGCAGTCACTAGTAAAGCAGCAGATGCGCACACATTACTGCATAATGCAAAATCAGCTAGCTCATCAACCGGCCGTCCGCCATTTATCTGAACAAGCAGTTCACAATATAAACAACCGCGGACAGATGTAAAAACATCCGCAAGAAATTCCCAGCTGACAGTGTCGCTCTATACACTTAACTCAGTAGCTGGAGGACGGAGCCATAACAGAATAGTAACACTGCAACCTACCACGAATGTCGCAAGAAGCGACTGAGGAGGATACCGCCGGGTGGTACAGGGATCCTTCATGCAAGAAAAGAATAGTACCACACTGCAACCTACTATACATGCTGTCAGATGCGACTGAGGAGGATACCGCCGAGTGGTACAGGGATCCTTCATGCAAGAAAAGAATAGTACCACACTGCAACCTACTATACATGCTGTCAGATGCGACTGAGGAGGATACCGCCGAGTGGTACAGGGACCCTTCAGGCAAGCAAAGAATAGTACCACACTGCAACCTACCATACACGCTGTCAGATGCGACTAAGAAGTTTGGGCTTGGGGCTATCTGCTTCATCCTGTAGAAAAAACAAACTGAAGCCACAAAACCCAACCCACCGTCAACAAGTCTAGTACGGAAAATAGAATAACCAACCCAAGCAAGAGGACAGAAGGATCGGCTAGAAGAGACATGGTGCCATGCGCAGAACGATACAAAGGGATCAGAATGGCACAGAAGAGAAGTAGACACGGATGTGAACAATAAGGGAGGACATTGGCAGAGCTGTGTGGGGCAGCTACAGATAGGAGGGCTTGGAGTAATTGGTTGAGGACTTATGTCCCACTGGAGGATAGAGGGCTAAGGAAGAAAAAGAGGAAGAAGAAGGAGAAAGTGGAGTAGGAGGCGGAGGAGGAGAACGAAAGAACGAACGAACGAACGGACTTTATTTTCAAAGGTTAACAAATTGGGCACGCAGGTCCGTCTTACATTCGGCCCTGAAGAAGAAGAAGAAGAAGAAGAAGAAGAAGAAGAAGAAGAAGTAGAAGAAGAAGAAGAAGAAGAAGAAGAAGAGGCGTTGGGAAGAGAGACAAATGCATTTGGTAAAGGAATACAGACATTTGGTAAAAAGGCACAAGTATTGGGTAAAGAGACACAAGTATTGGATAAAGGGACACAAGCACTGGGTAAAGAGACACAAACATTGGGTAAAGAGACACATGCATTGGATAAAGATACGCAAGTATTGAGTAAAGAGACACACATTGGGTAAAGAGACACAGGCATTAGGAGTCTCTGTGGCGAAGTGGTCAAGCCATTTGACTCGTGCTCCGAAGGTTGTGGGTTCGATTACGGGCCGCGTCCTTCGGTTTACGAGTTAAATGTTTCGGAGACTCCTGTGGGTCGTCGCTAAAAGCTACGGAGTTCGTGCTTTGTGTGACGCTTTCCGTGCTGCGGAAAGAGACCGAGCCATATGGTAAAATCCGGTGCAATGAAGTCGACCCTGTCGACTTTTAAGCGACTTTTTTTTAAGGCATTGGATAAAGATACACAAGTATTGGGTAAAGAGACACGAACATTGGGTAAAGAGACATAGGTATTGGGTAAAGAGACACAATTATTGGGTAAAGAGACACAAACATTGATTAAAGAGACACATGCATTGGGTAAAGAGACACTAGTATTCGGTAAAGAGTCACGAGCTTTGGGTAAAGAGACACAGGCATTGGATAAAGAGACACAAGCATTGGGCGAATAGATACAGGTATTGAGTAAAGAGACACAGGCATTGGACAAAGAGACATAAGCATTGGGTAAAGAGACATAAACATTGGGTAAAGAGATACAGGCATTGGGTAAAAAGACACACGTATTAGATAAAGAGACACGACTATCCAATTAGGCGCTAAAGAACAGTTTATATCAATAGAATGTAAGGACACGTGTATGGTTTGTTTTTGATCACACCTCTATGCTGTGTGTTTACACCTGTTTAGGTTATAATTTATTGTTGACCGATGTATGTTTACACCTGTACGACTTTTTGTTCACACCTGTACGACTTTTTGTTCACACCTGTACGCCGTTACGTTCACAACAGTACGACTTTGTGTCCACACCTGAATTACGTTAATTTCACAGTTGTACGATGTTGTGTTCACATTTGTACAATGTTATATTCACACCTACACCATGTTATTTTCAGACCTGAACGTTGTTATGTACACATCTGTATGACGTTATATTCACACCTGTCGGATGTTATGTTCACACCTGTACGATGCTATGTTCACATTTTTACAATGCCATGTTCACACCTGTATGATGTGTGTTCACACCTGTGTGACCTAGTACTGACAGCTGTCTGATCTACATGAACACCTGCGTGCTCCAGTTCCGAGGCCTGGGGTATTTTTTCTGGCAGGCTTTTAGTTGTTGACTCTTGTATGAAGTATGTTTTTTTTTTTTAAAAAATCACATGTGCAATGTATTTTTAAAACATGTTGTACTATGTATGTTTTTTTTTATCACATGTGTTATGTATTTTCTATTACTTGTGTGATGCATTTTCATCACATGTGTGATGTATTTCTATCACATGTGTGATCAAATATAGTAGCTGTGTGATTTAATTTAGAATCTATATGGTGAATGCGTCCACTGTAAGATTTCATTTAAGCATTTGCATGACACAGTTTGACCAATATGTGATTTATTTTAGCAGTTCTTTGATTCAGTTAGTCACCTGTCCTCTTTATGATTACTATCTGTGTGATTTATTTTACCAAGTGTGTGATTAAGATTGCCACCTGTATTGTTATGTGTTAGCCCTATGATCATATTATACATACATTTAGATTAACAACGCATTACAAGTTAAAATTGTCAAATGCTACGTATATTCAACGCTACTGTATGGCTCTGAAGCCTGGATATTGAACAAGCAGCTAGAAAGTCTAATACACGCCATGGAGATGTGGGTATGTGGGAAGAATATGTCGTATTTCATGGAAACAGAAACAAACAAATACAGAGGTTCTAGAAAAATTGGGAAGTAAAAGAGAGTTGATGAAAGAAATAAAAATAGCCATGTGAAATATTTCGGCCACGTTAAAAGACATAATACGCTTATAAAAACCATACTGGAAGGCAAGGTTGAGGGCAAGCGAGCAAGAGGTAGACAACGATATAATTGGGGAGATAACATCAAGAGATTAACTAACATCAGTCTGACAGAATGTACAGTCAGGGCGAGAGACAGACAGTGTTGGAGATCCACTCCAGCCAACTTTCACTGTGGAGACGGCACCTTATTGAGTGATTGAAGTAGCTTCCCAGGGGTGTCTAGTTGGTTATGAGTCGAAGTACACCTGGTCCTACAGTGGGGGAATTTGTCGATATATGGAGGTGACAGGTTCGAGTCCTAACCAGGTAGGGGGACGCAGAGGTGTTTGCAAGGCACCAGGGCCGGGTTATATACTGGCCAAGAACTATTGACGCGTCCTCGTCGAGCGTCCTGGGCAACAGGTCCCTTCGGGGTCCTGGCTAAAGTCAGTAGGATCGCCGAATCCTCCGAAGTCGGAGAGTGTCTGCCTGTACGGCGAGGAACCACCAGTCTGCACACCAATAAGCCAGACATGGGACAACGGATACTCACGCAAACCTCAGGTCCTGTATGACATCACACTGATGTTGGACAACAGGATGCCTTCATCCGACATAACAGGACTTCGCGTTGGAGCTCAAGCCAATGAACACAAGCGAGCAAGCAAGCAAGCTAACCAGGTAGCCATAATTACAGGTTTTATGCTCTTTTGTGTGTCCAATGATATCATCTCCTGTGCTCTACTTCTGTCAGCTACGATCTATACTTGTGATTTTGTTAATGAGCCGTCTTCGTGGCCTCAGGGGTTCCCCAATTGAAATGTCTGTGTATGCATACATTTGTACTTTGTGATTATGTTATAAATACATTTATAATGTGATTATGTTTTACATATATACATTTATGCCGCGTTACACATACATTTATAATGTGCGATTATGTTATAAATATATACATTTATGCTGTGCGATTTAATTACATAATTAAACATTTATAAGGAGTGATTATGATATAGGCATATAATGTTATTCTGGTATACGTTCTATTATGTGATTGTATCATACATACATTTATATTATGTGATTGTGCTATACGTACATTTAGACTGTGTTATTATATTATACAGACATTTGTACTATGTGATTATATGTGCATCTATACTATGTAATGTGCCATATATACATTTATACAATGTGACTATGTTATACGTACATTTATATTGTGTTATACATACATTTAAACTATCTTATACACACATTTATACTGTGTTATACATTCATTTATACTATGTTATATACACATTTATACTGCGTTATATACATCTATATCTATAAAAATCGATGTGTGTATGTATGTATGTATGTATGGGTGTCCGTCCTTTATGCGTTCGCGAACGGTCCATCCGATTGAGATGAAATTTTCTACACGTTTTCCTTTCATTCCTTTGCAACCAACTGTCATAGTTTTATCTATCAGCTATTACATTCCTAAAATTTAATTTTGTAATTACATGACTGAACATAAGAAAATATAAAAAAAAACATTATAAAAAAGGGATATAACTTTTAGTAGCATTGTTATATCTTAAGTTAAGTCCCCTGGCTATAGAAATATATATGAATTAAATGAGGTGCAGCCGGGCCAGGTCAGACAGACAGATAGACAGACAGATAGACAGACTGACAGAGAGACATATAGTCGGGAACGGGAGCCAAGTTTACTTTAGATAGATCTCTTCCAATCATATTTTCTATCTATTCTTCTATTCTATCTATATTTTTAACGGGAACGGGCCGAACATAGATAGATAGATAGATAGATAGATAGATACATACATACATAGATACATTGATAGATAGATAGATCCCCGCCAGAGCCTGGGCGAAGCCGGGCCGGGCAGCTAATATTTATCATTTCTTTCAAGGGGACTTAACATAAGAAAAGTTAATTCAAGGGTCATAACTTTTAATAACATCAGTATTATTTTATGTATAGATTGTTGCATTGTTTTCAAAGATTTATAAACTCTTTGTCTATAGTTATTTACAGGCATATGAGTTATAATAAATAATGATATAATCTTTAAGGCATTTTCATAATTTTCATAAAAGTAATGCATCTATTTAAATAGTAAAAATTTTCTAACATATCTTTATATGTTTTTAAAACCAGTGTTCATTAAAAATAATGGATTTATTTTAGATTAGATACGTTAGAATTGTATTTCTGTACTTTTTTCGGAGTGGAACTTTTGAAGTAATCGAAGCATTTGTTTTTTCCGTTCGCTTGGCAGAGAGAAGGTCAGTACACAATTAAATGGGTATATTCTTGATTTTGTTTTTGTTTTTAAAAAAAAGTTGGCCGCGTGTGTGTCAACATCACATTTTTCATTCAATGCCAGGTCAGACAGACAGATAGACAGACTGACAGACAGACAGATAGTCGGGAACGGGAGCCAAGTTTACTTTAGATAGATCTCTTCCAATCATATTTTCTATCTATTCTTCTATTCTATCTATATTTTATTGTTATGTTCGGGCCGAACATACATACATAGACAGACAGACAGACAGACAGACAGACAGACAGACAGTTAGATCGATCGGGAACGGGAGCTTATATGACTACCTATATGAATTAAATGAGATGCTCC
>OY992891.1:5628900-5631400 GCA_963921405.1 Cepaea hortensis | reverse complement strand
ATGGTTTCGATCAAGTCACCAGACTGCTGAACACATATGATACTGGAGATATACCTTCTGAATTATGTAATTCTGAATTTATTACAATCCCACAGAAATCTGGAGCCTTGGAATGTGATAAACATAGAAAAATTAGTATAATGAGTTATCATGCAAAGAGTGAGGAAGAAATTACAACCTGAAATAGGGGAAGAACAATGTGGGTTTGTAGAAGGAAAGGGTACAGTAAATGATGTGTATATGCTGCGTTCAGTTATTGAACGTTCTATAGAAGTAAACAAAGATATACATCTTTGCTTTATTGACTACACAAAGGCTTTCGATATAGTAAGACATGTCAACATGGTAGATATACTTGAAGACTTATTTAGACTTATTAAAAACATATATTGGAAACAACAAGCTGCTATAAGGAATGATATTGAAGTGAGACAATATCAGCCTATTAAGAGAGGTGTTAGGGAGGGATTTGTAATGTCTCCAGATCTGTATTCCTTATACAGTGAAAATATTTTCAGAAATGTAGAAGTTATAAATGGAATCAGCATTGAAGGACGAAACATCAATAACATTAGATATGCAGATGATACAGTATTGATTGCAGACAATGCGCAGGATCTGCAATAATTAGTAGATGCGATTGTTGCACACAGTAAACAACTGGATTAGAATTAAATTGTAAATAGACACAGAATATGATCGCTACTAGGAAGAACGAAACACTACAATGTAATATAAAAGTAAATGGGAATATTCTTCAACAAGTGAATCGGTACAATTATCTCGGAACAGTTATAACATCTGATGGGAGATGCCTAGAAACAACTTCACACATCTATATAGTGAATGTTTGAAAAACATACTGACCAATAAAAAGATGTCAATTGAGTGTTGAGGGGATACATAGAGCCTGTTCTTTTGTATGGATGTGAAACTTGGTCAATGAGTAGTCAAGCTGAAAAACATCTGATGGCCGCAGAAAAGTGGTTTCTGAGGGAAATGCAAAGAATACCACGGACAGACAGAAAAACCAATGACCAAGTACTACAGGAGACAAATGAAAATCGTAAATTGATTAGAGAAATTGGACGTAGACAGTCAAAACTTGTTGGCCATGTTATGAGAAGAAATGAATTGGAGAACTTATTGACAACTGGCAAGATCGAAGGGAACAGACCAAGGGGAAGACCGAGAAGTAAATACCTGTGTGAAGTTTAAAAGTGAAATTTATACTGTGTGAAGTTAATATACATAAATTTATACTGTGTGAAGATAACATATATACATTTATACTGTGTAAAGATAATATACATACATTTATATTGTGTGAAGATAATATACATACATTTATACTGTGTGAAGATAATATACATACATTTATATTGTGTGAAGATAATATACATACATTTATACTGTGTGAAGATAATATACGTACATTTATACTGTGTGAACATAATATACATTCATTTATACTGTGTGAAGATAATATGCATAAATTTATACTGTGTGAAAATAAAATACGTATATTTATACTGTGTGAAGTTAATATACGTACATTTATACTCTGTGAAGATAATATACAAACATTTATACTGTGTGTACATAATATACGTACATTTATACTGTATGAAGATAATATACATACATTTATATTGTGTGAAGATAATATACGTACATTTATACTGTGTGAAGATAATATACATACATTTATACTGTGTGAAGATAATATAATACATGTAAACTGTGTGAAGATAATATACGTACATTTATATTGTGTGAAGATAATATACATACATTTATACTGTGTGAAGATAATATACGTACATTTATACTGTGTGAAGATAATATACATACATGTATACTGTGTGAAGATAATATACGTACATTTATACTGTGTGAAGATAATATACATACATGTATACTGTGTGAAGATAATATACGTACATTTATACTGTGAGAAGATAATATACATACATTTATACTGTGTGAAGATAATATACTTACATGTATACTGTGTGAAGATAATATACGTACATTTATACTGTATGAAGATGATATTTATAATAATATACATACATTTATACTGTGTGAAGATAATATAATACATGTACCCTGTGTGAAGATAATATACGTACATTTATACTGTGTGAAGATAATATACATACATGTATACTGTGTGAAGATAATATACGTACATTTATACTGTGAGAAGATAATATGCATACATTTATACTGTGTGAAGATAATATACTTACATGTATAATGTGTGAAGATAATATACGTACATTTATACTGCGTGAACATAATATACATACATTTATACTGTGTGAAGATAATATACATAAATTTATACAGTGTAAAGATAATATACGTATATTTATACTGTATGAAGATAATATACGTACATTTATACTGTGTGAACATAATATACGTATATTGCGCTAATATGTGTACATATATATACGTAATATATATGTACGTAATATACGTACATTTACAC
>OY992891.1:5538900-5626400 GCA_963921405.1 Cepaea hortensis | reverse complement strand
CCTTCATGATACCAGTGATTAGCGGGGACTTAAACAGATCATAAATGTCTTTGTTACTTCTTCTTTTCCACTCTCCACTTTGTGTATCCCTAATGGGTCCAAAGATGCGTCTTCAAATTTTGTTCTCAAAGGTTTGTAACAAGGCTTCGTCTCCTTTCGTTGTACTCCAGGTTTCAGAGCCATACAGCACAACTGGTCTGATCAGTGTTTTGTATATTGTGATTTTGGTGTTACGAGATAGCGCCTTTGATTTTAGTAGATGTTGTAGTGCATAGTATATCTTATTTCCAGAGTTGATTCTAGTTTGTATTTCTTCCCTTATGATGTTGGAGCAGTTGAAGATCGTACCCAGGTATTTGTATGTTTCCGTTCTTTTAATGGTCATATTATCTATTTGTATGTGGCCAGAGTTTCTAGCCATTCCGTCTCTTGAAATTACCATATATTCTGTCTTATCTTGGTTGATAACCAGCCCCATCTGTTGGGCTTTTTCCTTTAAGTGAGTCAATATTTCCAATGTCTTTTGTTCACTTTGCCCTATATGCCCTATGATGCATTCACATGGGAAAAAAATATATTGTCAAATGAAAGTTGTAAACATAAACAGTGCATATTGCAAACTTGTGAGACACATCACCAATCCACCCTCACGCCCCGCAGCCACCCACACACCACGCAGCCACCCTCACATCCCCCACCTCCCCCACCCATCCCATAAACGACACGCACACACCCACCCACATATTCTCCAACACCCACCCACACACCCGCAACCACCCAACAAAACACATATCACAAAACCACACACACATACCCCCACCAACCTACACATCCCGCACCTATCCACACACACACATCCCGCACCCTCACAATTTTACCCACCCACCCACACACACCAGCCAATCTATATCCACTCACCCACCCAATATCCACCACCTCTCAACTACATATTCCCCACTTATACACACATCCCCTCCCACAAACACATCTCCCCACCTGCCGACACATATCCCCCACCCTAAACACCCAAAAACACACACCTCCCACCAACACACACCCCACCACCCACATATACCCAACCACACACATCCGCCGCTCACACACATCTTCCCACAAACACACACACACCCACACATACACTCATCTCTCACACACATCCACCCACTCACGTACTCATCCATCAACCACTCACACCCACACATTACCCACCCGCCCATCAACATATGCATCTCTCATCTACCCTCCCACCCACACACACCCCAACCATCCAGCCAAACACACATCCCCCATCCCCACATACATCGTTCATCCACCTGCACATCCCACACCTCCCCCATCTCTAACACATCTCCCATCCCACACAAAACTAAATCCATGAACACATCCCCCCCCCCCACACACACACAAACCCCCACATGCATTCCCCATACAATCCCCGCCCTCACATCTCTCACCCACACACATATCTCCCCACCCATCCACACATCTCCCACCTACAAACATCCTCACCACCCACACATACTCCTTCCACCCACTCACATTTACCCCATCCACACAGACATATCCCATTCACAGACACTCCCCCCCCCCCACACACACACACGAACACAAACACACACACTCATCCCCCACACTTATTACACACCCATCCCCCAACCCATGCAATCTCTTACACACCCATTCACCCACCCAAATACACATTTCCTACCCACACCCCCAACCCACCAACACCCACATACTTCCAACCACCCTCCCAAATATCCCCCCCCCCCCACACACACATCCCTCACACACACATACATCCCCGGCCGACTGCATATCCCTTCACCCATCTTCACATCACCCATCAACCCATACACAACCCCCACACACAACCCCTCCAAACATACATCCCCCCACACATCCCTCACATACACATCCACACACACATCCTCACATCTAAACACATACATGATGCCTCACATGATCACTGAAACTAATAAGAACAAACTCCCACACTTTACACACAGTTGAAACACTGACGGTTGTCGTGAGCATTCTCGCAAAAATTGTAAGAAGTGGAGAAAAAATTGTACATATACATTGTGTAGCGTAAAGATTAGTGATGCAATTCAACTCTCTCTTTTCTCTCTCTCTCTCTCTCTCTCTCTCTCTCTCTCTCTCTCTCTCTCTCTCTCTCTCTCTCTCTCTCTCTCTCTCACTCACTAACTCTCTCACTCACATCACAGTAATGTTACGTTATACATGATAAAATCAAGTGGCATACAAAATGATAACTCGTAATATGAAAGATTAGAATACAGAAAAAATATGGAATAGCATGTTAAATGACATGCGTGCACTCAACTCTCTCTCTCTCTCTCTCTCTCTCTCTCTCTCTCTCTCTCTCTCTCTCTCTCTCTCACTTTCTCTCTCTCTCTTTTACATACACACACTCTCACACTCACTCACTCTCTCCTCTCTCTCTCTCTCTCTCTCTCTCTCTCTCTCTCTCTCTCTCTCTCGCTCTCACTCACTCTACGGTAATTTATTATGTGTTCATTTTATGCATGTTAAAATCAAGTGGCATTCAAAATGGTAATATGAAAATGAGAATATACAAACAATATGGAGCAGCATGTTAGATGACATGCGTGCGCTTAACTCTCTCTCTCTCTCTCTCTCTCTCTCTCTCTCTCTCTCTCTCTCTCTCTCTCTCTCTCTCCCACTCACTAACTCTCTCACTCACATCACAGTAATGTTACATTATACATGATAAAATCAAGTGGCATACAAAATGATAACTCGTAATATGAAAGATTAGAATACATAAAAAATATGGAATAGCATGTTAAATGTCATGCGTGCGCTCAACTCTCTCTCTCTCTCTAGCTCTCTCTCTCTCTCTCTCTCACTTTCTATCTCTCTCTTTTACATACACACACTCTCACACTCATTCACTCTCTCTCTCTCTCTCTCTCTCTTCTCTCTCTCTCTCTCTCTCTCTCTCTCTCTCTCTCTCTCTCACTCACTCTACAGTAATTTATTATGTGTTCATTTTATGCATGTTAAAATCAAGTGGCATTCAAAATGGTAATATGAAAATGAGAATATACAAACAATATGGAACAACATGTTAGATGACATGCGTGCGCTTAACTCTCTCTCTCTCTCTCTCTCTCTCTCTCTCTCTCTCTCTCTCTGATATATTAGGTGGGTGAGTGGGTGGGTGTTGGAGAATATGTCGGTGGGTGTGTGCGTGTCGGTTATGGGATGGGTAGGGGATGTGTGTGTGGGTGGAGAAATGTGTGTGGGTGGGGGATCAGTGGGTGGATGGCGGCATGTATGTTTGCCTGGGTCTGTGTGAGTGCGTGGAGGTATGTGTGGGGAAGGTGTGGTTGGTGGGGGATGTGAGGGTGGCTGCAGGATGTGAGGGTGACTGCGGGATGTGAGGGTGGATGGGGGATGTGTCTCACAACATTGCAATATGCACTGTTTATGTTTACAACTTTCATTTGACAATATATTTTTTCCCCATGTGAATGCATCATGCGTAATATGCATTGTTTATGCTTACAAAATCCATTTGACAATGGGCCCCCCCCCCCCCCCACCTATGTAAATGTAACATGCACATTAGATGAATGAAAGATGAGTGATTGGATGGGCCGAATGTAAGACGGGCCTGCGTGCCCAATTTGTTACCCTTTTAAAATAAAGTTCGTTCGTTCGTTCGTTCATTCGTTCTCTCTATCTTTAACTACCCAGCTAGCTAGCTAACTAACTAGCTAACTGACTGACTGAATGACCGATGACTGACTGACTGATTGACCGACTAACTAACTAGCAAGCTAGCTAGCTAACTAACTAACTAACTAACTAACTAACTAACTAACAGACTGACTGATTGACTGACTGACTGACTGACTGAGTGACTGACTGACTGACTGACAGGCTAACTAACTAACTAAACTAACTAACTACCTAACTAACTAACTAACTAACTAACAAACAAACTAACTAACTAACTAACTAACTAACTAACTAACTAACTGACTGACTGACTGACTGACTAACTATCTAACTAGCTAGCTAGCTAGCTAACTAACTAACTAGCTAACTGACAGACTGAATGACCGACTGACTGACTGACTAACTGACTGACTGACCGACCGACTAACTAACTAGCTAGCTTGCTAACTAGCTAACTAACTAACTAACTAACTAACTAACTTACTGACAAACTAATCAACTAACTAACTAACTATCGAACTAACTAACTATCTAACTAACTAACTAACTAACTAACTAACTAACTAACTAACTAACTAACTGATTGACTAACTAACTAACTAGCTAACTAACTAACTAACTAACTAACTAACTAACTAACTAACTAACTAACTAACTACCTAACTAACTAACTAACTAACTAACTGACTGACTGACTAACTAACTAGCTAGCTGGCTAACTAACTAACTAATTGACTGACTGACTAACTAACTAACTAGCTAGCTGGCTAACTAACTAACTAATTGACTAACTAACTAACTAACTAACTAACTAATTAACTAACTACCTAACTAACTAACTAACTAATTGACTGACTGACTAACTAACTAACTAGCTAGCTGACTAACTAACTAACTAACTGACTGTCTGACTAACTAACTAACTAGCTAGCTGGTTAACTAACTTAATAGCTAACTAATTCACTAACTGGAGCGGATGTAGGACACAGAGATCAGCGTGTCCGACAGGTTAACAGTACACGCTCTTAAATTCCCGTGGCCTAATAGTGGGGTAGTGAGTTCATTCCCTATAGCGGTCAATTGGAGGTTAGCGCTGACTTCCTGTTCACAAAACAAATGCAAACTAATTGAACGTACACTTGCCTAAACATCGACCTGGGGTTGATGACGACGTCTTGTTAAGACACGCACATAAAAAAAATATGTTGGACGCTCCTGTAACAAATGTTGTACAATCCTGTTACAGTTGTTGGATAATCCTGTAGCAAATATTGGACCAACCTGTAGCAAATGTTAGACAATCCTGTCACAAACGTTGGACACTCCTTTAACACATGTCGGAAACTCCTGTAACATTGTTGGACACTCCTGCAACAAATGTTGGACACTCCTGTAAAATATTGGACACTCCTGTTACAAATGTTGGACACTCCTGTGCTGGACACTCCTGTAACAAATGTTGGACACTCCTGTAACAAATGTTGGACACTTCTGCAACAAATGTTGAACACTTCTGTAACAAATGCTTGACACTCCTGTAACAAATGTTGGACACCCCTGTAACAAATATTGGACACTCCTGTAAAAATTTTGGACACTCCTGTAACAAATGTTGGTCCTGTAACAAATGTTGGACACTCCTGTAACAAATGTTGGGCACTCCTGCAGCAAATGTTGGACACTCTTATAAAAATTGTTGGACACTCCTATAACAGACGTTGAACACTCCTGCAACAAATGTCTAGTCGCCATTTTACCAGTACCATAGTCACATGCATCATTGTCTCCTATGTTTAGTTTATAAACATTGATATTTCTGCCTGTTGTGTCCTGTACATGGAGTCTGAAGATTGCTACTTGTTCACTTGTGTCGAATGTGTAGTATGCATCATCTTTCTGCTGACCTGTAGGATCTCATTCCCACTTGGTTCTATCAGTGTTTCTAATAAACCTCCTGGCTCCCTCACAGATTATGTCTGCATCAGTTTGACGTAGTTTTCCGAATTCCTTTGTCAACGTGTCCGCTTCTTCATTTTCAGGTAATTACAATGTGATAGGGTACATTGTATTACAACATAGGGTATATTGTATTACAACATAGGGTATACTGTATTACAACATAGGGTATATTGTATTACAACATAGGGTATATTGTATTACAACATAGGGTATACTGTATTACAACATGGGGTACATTGTATTACAACATAGGGTATATTGTATTACAACATAGGGTATACTGTATTACAACATAGGGTATATTGTATTACAACATGGGGTATACTGTATTACAACATGGGGTATATTGTATTACAACATAGAGTTACATTGTATTACAACATAGGGTATATTGTATTACAACATAGGGTACATTGTATTACAACATAGAGTATATTGTATTACAACATAGAGTATATTGTATTACAACATAGAGTTACATTGTATTACAACATAGGGTACATTGTATTACAACATAGAGTATATTGTATTACAACATAGGGTATATTGTATTACAACATATGGTATATTGTATTACAACATATGGTATATTGTATTACAACATAGAGTATATTGTATTACAACATAGGGTACATTGTATTACAACATAGGGTATATTGTATTACAACATAGAGTTACATTGTATTACAACATAGGGTACATTGTATTACAACATAGAGTATATTGTATTACAACATAGGGTATATTGTATTAAAACACAGAGTATATTGTATTACAACATAGGGTATATTGTATTACAACATAGGGTATATTGTATTACAACATAGAGTATATTGTATTACAACATAGAGTATATTGTATTACAACATAGGGTATATTGTATTACAACATAGGGTTACATTGTATTACAACATAGGGTTACATTGTATTACAACATAGGGTTACATTGTATTACAACATAGGGTATATTGTATTACAACATAGAGTATATTGTATTACAATATAGAGTATATTGTATTACAACATAGAGTATATTGTATTACAACATAGAGTATATTGTATTACAACATAGGGTATATTGTATTACAACATAGGGTTACATTGTATTACAACATAGGTTTACATTGTATTACAACATAGGGTTACATTGTATTACAACATAGGGTTACATTGTATTACAACATAGGGTATATTGTATTACAACATAGAGTATATTGTATTACAACATAGAGTATATTGTATTACAACATAGAGTATATTGTATTACAACATAGAGTATATTGTATTACAACATAGGGTATATTGTATTACAACATAGGGTATATTGTATTACAACATAGGGTATATTGTATTACAACATAGAGTATATTGTATTACAACATAGGGTATATTGTATTACAACATAGGGTACATTGTATTACAACATAGGGTATATTGTATTACAACATATGGTATATTGTATTACAACATAGAGTATATTGTATTACAACATAGGGTACATTGTATTACACCATAGGGTACATTGTATTACAACATAGGGTATATTGTATTACAACATAGGGTATATTGTATTACAACATAGAGTATATTGTATTACAACATAGAGTTACATTATATTACAACATAGGGTATATTGTATTACAACATAGGGTACATTGTATTACAACATAGAGTATATTGTATTACAACATATAGTATATTGTATTACAACATAGAGTTACATTGTATTACAACATAGGGTACATTGTATTACAACATAGAGTATATTGTATTACAACATAGGGTATATTGTATTACAACATATGGTATATTGTATTACAACATAGAGTATATTGTATTACAACATAGGGTACATTGTATTACAACATAGGGTATATTGTATTACAACATAGGGTACATTGTATTACAACATAGAGTATATTGTATTACAACATAGAGTATATTGTATTACAACATAGAGTTACATTGTATTACAACATAGGGTACATTGTATTACAACATAGAGTATATTGTATTACAACATAGGGTATATTGTATTACAACATATGGTATATTGTATTACAACATAGAGTATATTGTATTACAACATAGGGTACATTGTATTACAACATAGAGTATATTGTATTACAACATAGAGTACATTGTATTACAACATAGAGTATATTGTATTGCAACATAGGGTACATTGTATTACAACATAGAGTTACATTGTATTACAACATAGAGTATATTGTAATACAACATAGAGTATATTGTATTACAACATAGAGTATACTATATTACAACATAGAGTATATTGTATTACAACATAGAGTATATTGTATTACAACATAGAGTATATTGTATTACAACATAGAGTATATTGTATTACAACATAGAGTATACTATATTACAACATAGAGTATATTGTATTACAACATAGAGTATATTGTATTACAACATAGAGTATATTGTATTACAACATAGAGTATATTGTATTACAACATAGGTTATATTGTATTACAACATAGGGTACATTGTATTACAACATGGGGTATATTGTATTACAACATAGGGTACATTGTATTACAACATGGGGTATATTGTATTACAACATGGGGTACATTGTATTACAACATAGGGTATATTGTATTACAACATGGGGTATATTGTATTACAACATGGGGTATTTTGTATTACAACATGGGGTACATTGTATTACAACATAGAGTATATTGTATTACAACATAGAGTATATTGTATTACAACATAGGGTATATTGTATTAAAACATAGGGTACATTGTATTACAACATAGGGTATATTGTATTGCAACATAGAGTATATTGTATTACAACATAGAGTATATTGTACATCAACATAGGGTACATTGTATTACAACATAGGGTATATTGTATTGCAACATAGAGTATATTGTATTACAACATAGGGTATATTGTACATCAACATAGGGTATATTGTATTACAACATAGGGTATATTGTATTACAACATAGGGTGCATTGTATTACAACATAGGGTATATTGTATTACAACATAGGGTATATTGTACATCAACATAGGGTATATTGTATTACAACATAGGGTATATTGTATTGCAACATATGGTATATTGTATTACAAGATAGGTACATTGTATTACAACATAGGTTATAATGTATTACAACATGGGGTACATTGTATTACAACATAGAGTATATTGTATTACAACATGGGGTATATTGTATTACAACATGGGGTACGTTGTATTACAAGATAGGGTACATTGTATTACAACATTGGGTACATTGTATTACAACATAGGGTTACATTGTTTTACAACATAAGGTACGTTGTATTACAACATATCTTCATCATCATCAAGTTCCATGCTGGATGGTGTAGGTGTTCATGAAACTCCACATATCTCAGTCTTTGGTTTTCTGGATCAATTTCGCTGTTGATATTCCTCAATGCCACCTTCGCAATCCATCCAGCATCATTTCTCTTGGTCTGCTTCTACCTCACTTTCCCTCGATCTCTCCAGTTGTCACGATGTTCTTCAATGCCTCTCTTCTCATCACATGACCAAAGAAAGCTGTTTGTCTCTTTCTTATTGTTGTATATAATGTTCTAGTTTCATTAGCCTCTTTCAGGCATTCGTTGTTAGTTACTCTGGCAGTCCTAGGAATTCGCAACATTCGTCTCAAGAACAACATCTCTGTTGCTTCCAATCTCCTCCTAATTTGTTCAGTTACATTCCAAGATTCACTGTCATACAGCAATACAGGTTCTATATAGCACCTTAGTACTCTCTTTCTTAATTCAATGATATTGACTTATTGCATAAGATATTCTTCATTTTCTGAAATGCAGCCTATGCTTGTCCTATTCTGCTCGTAATCTCTGTTGTGCATCCTCCATCTGATGTTTCAAATTCCCCCAGGTATTTAAAATTCTCCACTTGATTAAGAATGTTCCCTTCTATTTCTATGTCACATTTTGGTGTCGACATTTCTTTGATATCACAATTGTTACTGTTTTCTGGATATTTAAGGAGAATCCTTTCTTCTGTTACTACAATGTCCAACCATTGTTGTAGATCTTTTGCAGTATCCACCACTAATACTGTGTCATTTGCATAGCGTATATTCTGTATATTATAACCTCCGAATATTATTCCTGGCTTTTCTTTGATCTCTCTCATTATTACTTTGCTATAGAGGGAGAGGAGATCCAGTGACAAAACACATCCCTGCAATAACTTCCAGCTTTATGTGTTCATAATTACATTCTATATTTCCCATTTTAATTACTGCTGTTTGGTTCCAGTAAATATTTGTTTATTATTCTGAGATCTTTCCCATCAATGTTAATATCTTCCAACATATAATCATGTCATCATGTTTTACTTTATCAAAAGCCTTAGTATAATCTATGAAGCACAAATATATGTCTTTCTTTGTCTCTACTGATGTTTCTAATACAGTTCGTAATGTGTATATATTGCATTGTTTGTACTCTTTCCTTCCACAAATTCATACGGTACTTCGCCAATTTCTATTTTTATTTTCATTCTTGTTCTTCTCATTATAATTCTGAGTAGAAGCTTAGTGACATGATTTATGAGGTTAATCGTACTAAAATCTTCGCATTCAATTGCTCCTGGTCTTTTTGGTATGGCTATAAATACAGATTTCAACATATAACTTGTTATATATCCACTGCAGTAAATATCATTCAAGATTTTGGTTAATATATCTACTCCAAATTCTCCCATTACTTCTAATTCTTCTATTGTAATTTCATCTGGCCCAGCTGTTTTTCATTTCTTTATATGCTTGATAGCGTCAGCGACTTCTTCTTTTAGAATAGGTGGACCTTCTAAGTTACTTTCTTCTGTTAATTCTTCCCTTTCTCCATCATATAAGTCTCTTATATACTCATCCCATCTCTTCATTATAGCATTCTTCCTCCAAATATATATTTCCTGTTTTTTGATTTTAAACATACTGACCAATAAAAAGATATCAGTTGACAAGAGAAAGAGATTGTTGAAGAACCTGTAGTTATGTATGGATGTGAAGCGTGGACAATGAACAGACAAACTAAAAAACATGTGATGGCTGTGGAAATATGGTTTCTGAGGAAAATGCAAAGAATACCACGGAAAGACAGACAAAAACAATGAACAAGTCCCCCAAGAAACAAATGATGTTGGTAAACTGATTAGAGACATTAGACGTAGACAGTCAACATTTGTTGGGCATGTTATGAGAAGAAATGAATTGGAGAACTTGGTGACAACTGACAAGATCGAAAGGAAGTAAATACCTGAATGGCTTGGCCACATGGCATGGTCGAGACAGAAAAACAGAGCTGATCCACGACTCTGGTGATCGAGTAAGATGGCAAAACATGACCGCCCACGCTTATCGGCATGGCCCATGATGGATGGATGGATGTCTTATTTCATGGAAACAAAAACAATAAAATTCAGAGGTTCAGAAACACTGGGAATGAAAAAAAGAGTTGAAAGAAATTTAAAAAAAAAATGCAAATGAAATATTTCGACCACGTTAAAAGACATAACACACTTTTAAAAACCATACTGTAGGGTAAGCTTGAAGGCAGCGGCAGACAATGATACAAGTGGGAAGATAACATCAAGAGATGGACGAACATCAGTCTGACAGAATGTAGAATCGTGGCAAGAGACAGACAGTGTTGGAGATCCATTGCAGCTAACCTTCAGTATGGGGACGGCACCTGATTGATTGATGAAGATCTGGGACAGTCAAAGGCTAGGGAAAGCAAACCAGAAAACATGATTGTTCAAGTGGGATGTACTGAGCCACAGGCTTAACGAAACCGTGCAACGTAACTCACCTAATGATGCTTGCAATTTGTACAGTTCACACATAAACATATATGTATTGTTTGACGTTCACAGAAGTAGAAGAAAGATATTTATGTGTAATACAGGGTAGATTTGTAATGACTGTGCAGTGTTTGAAAATATTGCCTGTCCAAGTTGTGTATTCACCTATTATGTTGCATGAACTTTACAGAGGGTGAATACAAAACTTGGACCGACAATGTTTTCAAACACTGCACAGTCATTAAAGATACACCGTATATGTGTGCAACATTGGAACCGACCAATCATTTAGCTTGTTTAAATGTTCGTAAATGTACTGGACGCATCATTACGATCTGATGTGTTTGTATGTTTGTCATTTGACCTCAGTTGGTTTAACCAATGGTTAGATACAGATTCTGTTCGTATTCCATAGTTGTGGGATCATGTATATGATAGACCTGGCTAATGAAGACACCTTTTCTTATGGGTGTCTAGTTGGTCATGCCTCGAAGTACACTTGTTCCTACAGAGAGGCCCTGTCGTCATTTGGAGGTGACAGGTTCGAGTCCCGGTCGATAACTATATGTCTAATTTTTATATTGTCTAATGACTCTAGTGCGTCCCAAGCTTCTATTTCTATCGGCGCCAAACAATATGTGTGTGTTAATTTATGAATTGTCTTAGTGGCCTCAAAGTGTTCCCCAATTGATATTTATGTGTAATACGGGTACAGTTAGAAGATTTACCACTACAACTACTGCTAATGTGTTACTACTGCTACTTCAGACGATGTAATATAAATAATTGCAATAATTAAAATTATAGTTACACAGTAATTAAAACAACCAAGGAAATATACGAAAGATTTGGTACTTTTCTGTGTAACGGGAAATATTGCATAATGTGTTAAATAGCAGAGACTGTTGATCATATAATTGTTTGGTGAAAATATTGTGTAAATATTACACATGTTTTAAAAACAGCAACAATACTAATATAATAATAATAAAAACAGTGAAGGCAGCCATTAGAATGCACAGTTTGTTTTGAAATGAAAACTAATAAGATTATTGGCATGTGAAGGTTTCACAGTGATGGTGGTGATCATGAAAATGGTATGTAAGACATTGTATACTAGGAAATACAAGTTAGTTGCTTATCATTTTACAGTACGTCGCAATAAACCCCAGCATTTTAAAGCTGTTTGTGATCTGATGGCAAGTTTACGTTCAGCAGCTTATACTACCCAATGGCAGACCAATATTGCAAGTAGTACCATCATTACAAGAGCAATAATTTCAACAACGCCTATTTACTATTACAGCTACAATTGCTATAACAAAAATTAGCTGTTGCTAAAACTACTCCACATTAATAGTACAGATATCGCTGCTGCTACTATTATGTCAATTCCTACAACAACTACTACGCTTATCAGTATTACTACTATTACAGCAACAATAACGATGATAGAACTATTACAACACCGCAAGGTACAAGAGGATCGAAATGAGACTATTATTATAACAACAAAACAACACAAACTACTACCATCACAACTAACATGGCTGCTATTACTTGTTACAACTGCTGCTATTATCACCACTACTGTTACTACTAATATTACCCCCCTTCCCGCGTAAAATATATAGTAGGATGAAGTATCACTACAACTGACAGACAACTACTACAAGTGATATTTTTAATAATAATAATAATAATAATAATAATAATAATAAATAATAATAATAATAATAATAATAATAATAATAATAATAATAATAATAATAATAATAATAATACGAGTGTTCATGCTTATTCCAAAATAACAGTTCCAACACAAACACGCGAATAAAAGCACGATTATGTTAATACGTGACTATTACAATCAGGTTACATAATAGTATGTACTTTCCCGTCTCGTCACCTCCCTTCTAAGGCAACAACCTCGCCATTTTTGGACAACTATACTCACTCATACTACCTCGTTGATGAAACATTGTTCTCTTTAATTGTTTTTTCGTCAGTATATAAACAAATACATTTTTAAACAAATAAACATCAAAATAATTGTCCAAGATTGATCCTAGATGCACGTAAAATGTGAGCAATAAAGGACATACGTACGTCTCCATTTTTGGCGGAGGTTCACATATTTCCCAAGTAAATTCACAAACATTTTCAATAATAATTCACAATGTACTTACGTTGTTTTGAAAATAATTGCTTTGAAGTGGAAAGTTGTTGTTGTTAGTATTCCGGGCGTTGGAATTAAAGCTCTTAAATGCAGACTACAGCTAAGACCGGAATAGAAAAACATATGTACGTTATGTCTACTGCTGGAGCTCATTTTGGATAAGGCCATATCTCCCGTATGTAGGTCTCGCATTAAGACAAAATCTTCACAACTTGAAAGGCAGGCCAAACCAAAACACAAACACCGTATCTTTTGTGGTGGGGTAATATTGCATGCGAAGTTTTGATACGCAAAAAAGACACTTTTCCAGGCTGGAATTCTGGGGGTGTCTAGGTCATACTGACATAGACACATGACGTAGCCGTCAGGTTCATTTGCATGCGAGCGCGTGAGGTGGAATCAAGATGGCTGCTTGACCCGGAGCCTTCGTGTGGGCGGAGCTTGCGGACGAAGGCATCTGGTTGGTCGGTATGATTACAGCTGATGTTGCTTTCGTCATCTCGAAAGTCTGAAGTAATATCTGCGATGCCGCACTAACGCAAGCCATTAACATATGTACGCTTGGCTCTACGTCGTGCTGTACCCACCAGCTCACTGTGAGTTGACAAGAGACGGTGACTACATGGTTTTACCTGGCTGTAGAATATTGTGTAGAATAAACAGAGCTGCGATTGCAAAGTAAACTCGCCTGTTGGGCTGGAGGCGTGAGTTTAAATCTGAGTGGAGAAGGGATTCTGTTTATGACTTTATGGCTGTAGAGTGATTCATCATCATCATCATCATCATCATCATCATCATCATCATCATCATCATCATCATCATCATCATCATCATCATCATCATCATCATCATCGTCTTCGATCATCATCATCATCATCATCATCATCATCATCATCATCATCATCATCATCATCATCATCATCATCATCATTCAGCGCATTTTCCTAAATGAAGGTTGACTGAGGTGCTGGTGGCCGAGTTGTTGGAACACTGTCTCTAAATTACAGGGTCTGAGTTCCTCGTGATAAGGTGGTATAACATCCTTCCTCGTGATAAGGCGGTATAACATCCTTCCTCGTCATAAGGTGGTATAACATCCTTCCTCGTGATAAGGCGGTATAACATCCTTCCTCGTGATAAGGTGATATAACATCCTTCGTCGTGATAAGGTGGTATAACATCCTTCCTCGTGATAAGGCGGTATAACATCCTTCCTCGTGATAAGGTGGTATAACATCCTTCCTCGTGATAAGGCGGTATAACATCCTTCCTCGTGATAAGGCGGTATAACATCCTTCCTCGTGATAAGGCGGTATAACATCCTTCCTCGTGATAAGGTGGTATAACATTCTTCTTCTTCTTCTTCTTCTTCTTCTTCTTCTTCTTCTTCTTCTTCTTCTTCTTCTTCTTCTTCTTCTTCTTCTTCTTCTTCTTCTTCTTCTTCTTCTTCTTCTTCTGCTGCTGCTGCTGCTGCTGCTGCTGCTGCTGCTCCTTCTCCTCCCCCTCCCCCTCCCCCTCCTCCTTCTTCTTCTTACACAGTACCCATAATATTGATTTAGTGTAGCTATGTGTGGCAGATGGTACCATGTCATTCTTGTGAGGTGACCAAACCATTTCATCTGTTGCTCGGTAACGATGTGCATGACTGATTTCAGATCTAGCCGCCTTTTAATGTCTTCATTCCTAATTCTATCACTCACGGTTACTCCTGAGGTTCTTCTAAGGTTTCTCGTCTCTGTTGCTACGGTTTTACTCTCATTCGTTGCAGTAAACGTCCATGTTTTACACTGGCAGCAGACAATAAACAAATAGTTCTTATGAGATTTGCTTTAGTACTTATAAGTATTTTTCTTTTCGACAGAAGCGTCGCTTGTTGTCCCAGTACAGTATCTGATTTGTCTGTGTTCATCGTGTGTGATTTACCTATCCATTCCCCCCAATGTTATTTACCTTAATCAAATTACTGGTGTCGATACAGGTGAGAAAACTGTGTAAGGTGTGTACATTTGTCTAGGCTTATACTTTATCCTCAGGATGTACACACTGTGCAGCAGTGACTTCTCTTGTCTTTAATATCATTTGTAGTTCTCTCACATTGTTCCCACATCATTCATCTCTCATGTATTGTCTCCCACAAATTTCCCATATCATTTATCTGTCTTGTAATTTCCCCCACATATTTCCACATCACTTATCTTTCTTGCAATTTCACCCACATATTCCCAGACAATACTCTCTCTTTTAACTTCTCCCATACGTTTCTGACATTATTTATCTCTTTTGTAATTTCTCCCACATATTCACACTCTCTGTCTGTCTGTCTGTCTGTCTGTCTGTCTGTCTGTCTGTCTGTCTGTCTGTCTGTCTGTCTGTCTGTCTGTCTGTCTGTCTGTCTGTACCTGTCTTATCTATCTGGTTTTGTTTTTTGTCATTCTCTCTTCTTGTGATTCTCTCGCCTTGACTTAAGGACGTAAATTACAAGTACGTCAGAAGTCGGAGTGGGTTCGCCTGACGGTGAGGGACGCCGTTAGTAAGCTAATCTACACGCAAAAATCTGCCCAGTGTGGTAGAAGCAGGAGCACGTGTATGGACTACGCTTGTGTTCAAAGCGAGTGAGAAAAAAAAAGAAAAAACAAACTACTGAATATAAAATTCATAGAAATCACAAACAGCCAATAAATGCTGGGGTTGACTGCAACGTCATTTAAAGGACACGAAACTAACGGGTTTTTACACGAATGTCAAAGTTCAGTGGAGCGGTTGGCCGAATGGCTAGAACGTCGGGCTCTCCTTCGGGAGATCGGGGTTCGAATCCTCGGTAAGGCGTGGAGTTTTTTCTGTCCGGCGACTGCACTAGCCATGCGGCCTTAATTCCACATGCTCAATTCCCCCCACCCCCCCACCCCCCCGTCCTACACCGCAATGTTTTATAGGCAGTAAATGACAGTATGAAATGACAGTCAAAGTTCAGGGTGCACGTATGACTTGGATTAGCCGTGGTAAACAATTGTCATGGAGTAGATATACAGCGAGAACACATGAGAATAGTGTAACTAGAAAGGTCTTTGTCTGGAACAGACAGGGCAAAAGAAGTGTAGGAAGACATAAGAACACAAAGTAGAAGAGAAGCAGAAGCAGAAATGTATCATATGGGGAGAGAATGGGTGGGGCTGCAAGGGATAGCCACGGGTAGGAGAGCCTGGGGTGAGTAGGTCCAGAGACTATGCCGCAACGGGGGGGGGGGGGGGTAACGGGCAGAAAGAATAAAAAAAGAAGATAAAGAAACAAATGTCAACGTTGAAGGTACACGAACTCAACACTGACACTCCAACCGACCTCATGGTCTTTCGTTGGATGAAATAATCTATCGACAACCGGCTAGCTAGCTGGGCTACTGTCGATTGTCCAATGTCGATTGTTTGTCCCTTGTTTGACAATGTTTCATGTTTATCATGAATGTCGATTGTTTCCCCCCTGTTGGAGAATGTCTCATGTTTTTCATGAATGTCGATTGTCTGGTCGCTGTTGGACAATGTCTCATGTTTATCATGAATGTCGATTGTTTGACCCCTGTTGGACAATGTCTCATGTTTATCATAAATGTCGATTATTTAGCACCTGTTGGACAATGTCTCATGTTTATTATGAATGTCGATTGTTTTCCCCCTCGTGGAGAATGTCTCATGTTTATCATGAATGTCGAATATTTGGCCCTTTTGGACCATGTCTCATGTTTATCATAAATGTCGATTATTTGGCACCTGTTTGACAATGTCTCATGTTTATTATGAATGTCGATTTTTTGGCCCCTGTTGGAAAATGTCTCATGTTTATCATCAATGTCGATTATTTGGCACCTGTTGGACAATGTCTCATGTTTATTATGAAAGTCGATTGTTTGGCCCCTGTTAGACAATGTCTCATGTTTATTATTAATGTGGATTGTTTGGCCCCTGTTGGACAGTGTCTCATGTTTATCATGAATATCGATTGTTTGGTCCCTGTTGGACAATGTCTCATGTTTATCATGAATGTCGACTGTTTTCCCCCTGTTGGAAAATGTCTCATGTTTTTCATGAATGTCGATTGTCTGATCCGTGTTGGACAATGTCTCATGTTTATCATGAATGTCGATTGTTTTCCCCCTGGTGGAGAATGTCTCATGTTTTTCATGAATGTCGATTGTCTGGTCCCTGTTGGACAATGTCTTATGTTTATCATGAATGTCGAATATTTGGCCCCTGTTGGACAATGTCTCATGTTAATCATAATGTCGATTATGTGGCACCTGTTGGACAATGTCTCATGTTTATTATGAATGTCGATTTCTTGGCCCCTGTTGGAAAATGTCTCATGTTTATCATAAATGTCGATTATTTGGCACCTGTTGGACAATGTCTCATGTTTTTCATGAATGTCGATTGTTTGTCCCCTGTTGGATAATGTCTCATGTTTATCAAGAATATCGATTGTTTGGTTCCTGGTGGACAATGTCTCATGTTTATCATGAATGTTGATTGTTTTCCCCCCTGTTGGAGAATGTCTCATTTTTTTCATGAATGTCGATTGTCTGGTCCCTGTTGGACAATGTCTCATGTTTATCATGAATGTCGATTGTTTGGCCGCTGTTGGACAATGTCTCATGTTTATCATAAATGTCGATTATTTAGCACCTGTTGGACAATGTCTCATGTTTATCATGAATGTCGACTGTTTTCCCCCTGTTGGAGAAAATCTCATGTTTTTCATGAATGTCGATTGTCTGGTCCCTGTTGGACAATGTCTCATGTTTATCATGAATGTCGATTGTTTTCCCCCTGTTGGAGAATGTCTCATGTTTTTCATGAATGTCGATTGTCTGGTCCCTGTTGGACAGTGTCTCATGTTTATTATGAATGTCGATTGTTTTGCCCCTGTTGGAGAATGTCTCATGTTTATTATGAATGAATCACCACAAAGCGATATGTAGAATCGTTAAGTTTTACTAAAATACTATCCATCCGTCATGTGCCATGTCGATAAACTTGGGCGGTCATGTTTCGCCATCTCACTTGATCACCAGAGTCGTGGATCGGCTCTGTGTTTCGATCTCGACCATGCCACGTAGCTAAGCCATCAAGGTATTTACGTCTCGGTCTTCCCCTTGGTCTCTTCCCTTCGATCTCCGATCTTTTCTGTGTGTATCTCTGTGTGTGGAAGCATCACTATTTTTTTTACGTCCACACTGTATATGTACACATTTTTCTCCATGTTTAACATTTTTATGAGACTGCTCACGACAATTGTCAGTGTATGTGTATGAGTAAAGTGTGGGAGTTTGTTCATACTAGTTTCAATGCTCACGTGAGGCATTTTGTATGGGTCTAGATTTGAGGATGTGTGAGTGTGTGTGGAGGATGTGTGTGTGTGGGGGATGTGTGGGTGAGTGGGTGGAAGTATGCGTTTGGATGGGTTGGGGTGTGTGGGTGTTGGTGGGTAGTGATATTTGTGGGTGTTGGTGGGATGTGTCGATGAATTTGTGAGGGTGAAAGTAGGGGTGTGGGAATGGGTGTGGGGGATGTGTGTATGGGTGGAGGATGTGTGTATGGGACGGGTGCGGAGAATGTGTGTTTGGGTGGGGGATATGTGTGGGTGGGTGGAGATGTGTGGATGGTTTGGGGAAGTATCTGTAGGTGGCGGGGTTGTGTGGGTAGGGGATGTGTGTGGGTGGAATAGGGATGTAAGGACGGGTGGGGAGAAGTGTACTGTGTGTGGGTTTGGGATATGTGTGTGGTGTGTTGGTGGTGGGGGTGTGTGGGTGGGGATGTGTGCGTGGATGGGGAATGTGTGGGTGGGGGTGTGTGAGTGGCTTAGGGATGTGTAGGTGGGTGAGGGATGTGTATGTGTCGGGGGGATGCCTGAGTGGGTGGAGGATGTGTATGGGTGGTGGTATTGTGATCGAGAGATGTTTGGTTGTGGATAGGTGGGTGGGGGTGTGTGGGTGCGTAGTGGAGGATGTGTGGGTGAGTGAGTGTGTGTTGGTGGATGGGTGGGGAATGTGTGTATGGGTGGGGAGCGGTGTGTGGTGTGTTGGTTGGGGATATGTGTGTAGTGTGTGGGTGGGGTATGTGTGTGTGGGTGGGGCATTTGTGTGTGTGTGTGGGTGGGGTATCTGTGTGGGTGTGTGTGGGGATATTGTGTGGTATGTGGGTGAGGGATATGTGTGTGGTGTGTAGGTGGAGATGTGTGGTGGTATATGGGTGTGGGATGTGTTGGTGAGGGATATGTGTGTGTGGTGCGTTGGTTGGGAATATTGCGTGGTAGGGGATTATGTGATGTGCGGGTGGGGGATGTGTGTGGTGGGGGATTGGGTTAGTGCATGTCTGGGTTGGTGGAGGATATATGTGTGGGTGGTGGAGTGTGTGTGAGTGGATTGGGGATGTATAGGTGGTTAGGGAGATGTGTGTGGGTGTGTGTGTGTGGGGGGGGGGTGTAGGGAGATGTAAGTTGGTGGGGATGTGTGTGTACGGTTTGGGGATATGTGAGTGGATGTGCGATGTGTGGGTTGTTGGGGGATGTGTGTGCGTGGGTGCGAAATATGTGGTCGATGGAGATGTGGCTGGGGGATGGGTGGTTGGAGTTGTGGGTGAGGAGAGGATTATGGGTTAGGATGTGTATGTGGGATGTGTGGGTTGGTGGGGGATGTTTGTGAGTGGCGAGTGTGTTTGGGTTGGGGGAACAGGTGAGGACAGTGTGTGTGGGTGAGGGATATGCGGGAGGGGGATGGGTCGGTTGGTGGGGTATGTATGTGTCCCTGGGTGTGTGTGTGTATGTGGGTAGGTGGGTGTGTGTGTGTGGGTGGGGTGATGTGTGGGTAGTTTGGAGATGGGCCTCATAACATGGTAATTTGCCTTGTTTATGTTTACAACATTCATTTCACAATGTTTATTTTTCTTCCTATGTGATTGTATAATGCTCTTGATGGACGAAAGATGAGTGAATGGAAGGGCCAAATGTAAGACGGGTCTGCGTGCCCAATTTGTGACCATTTTAAAATAAAGTTGATTTGATTTGATTTGATTTGATCTTGCCATTTGTCACCAAGTTCTTCCATTCATTTCTTCTCGTAATATGCCCACAAAATTTTGACTGTCTTCGTCTAATGTCTGTAATAAGTTTACGATCTTCATTTGTGTTTGAAGGACTTGTTCATTGAGTTGTCTTCAGCTTCACGACGGTAGGCAGAGGATCTCATTTTTGGGGAGACAATGGCTACGGTCATTGACCACTATGGTTACTGCTAATAAGGAAAGCAATGGCAAACTACCTTCTTTACAGATGCCAAGAAAATTATGTTTTACGGTCTTATCGAAAATGAGAGTAACGGCGTAAATAAATGGGTGCTCCGCAGGAGCATCCTCGTTCGGTAGGGATAGAGAATACAATCACGAGTAAGAAAATGGACGTTGCGGCCTAAACCGTCGTCAGCACACACAAACAACAAACACACATATATATAATTACATGAAAAACTATATGAAAATATATACGCCACAGCCACATTTCCGATGTAGCCGTATTGTTGTGACCACACATCCGGTATTTGACTGCACATGCGTATGGTCACGTGTCGTTATACGTCACAGACGGGAGCCACAGCTGACTTTCCAAGGCGAGATGTATCGCTGTGCTTGTCTCGTTTCTGTATCTGTGTAATGTATCCTTGATGTTGCCAATCTTTCTCTTCCTGGGTTTTCTACTGGGTTTATATTCTTCCTGATGGTTGACGGGGTTTTGCCGTACACGATTGTCAACTGACTGTATCTTTTGCTCTAGCAATTTAGCATTTCGATTGATGATCAGCATTTCTCAAGATGAAGATATTCTCTTTAATAAATCTTAGTAAATCGAGGTAAGGAAATAATTTCCTAGAAGTTATATTGGGCCTATCCTGATGTAGGAAAGCAAATCATGGACAATTGACATATGAATCATGCGGTGTAAATGTGATGTTGTAGATGAATGTTACGAGCATAGTGAACGGATAGAAAGTGTATTGAAGATGTCTTGGAAGAAGTTCACTCACAATCATACCTGGTTACTCACATCACAAGAAGAGCCCCCCTCCCCACCCCATTCTGCAAGCATGTCATGAGATGGGGAAAGCTGGAGTGTGTCGTCACAACCGGGAAGCTCGAGGGGAGATGAGACAGGAGGAGACCAAGAGAGAAGATGCTACACGGGTTGATACCATGGCATAGAGGGATATCAGCATCAGACATGATTGGCAGTACACGAGGCAGAAGGCTGTGGACAGACATGATCACCAACGCCACACGGCATGGACTATAAGAAGATTTGTAGTACACGAGACAGAAGGCTCTGGACAGACATGATCACCAACGCCACACGGCATGGACTATAAGATGATTGGCAGTACACGAGACAGAAGGCTGTGGACAGACATGATCACTGTCAAGGTCCTGACAGGACATAACAGAGGACAGAGGACAGACATGGGGTGAGTACGGGGGTAGGAGAACGGTCTAGAAGCTTAGGACAGTAGAGACAGGACTGTACCCTTGAGTGGCAGGTTCACCTGGGACAGAATCACAGTGCGCCTAGCCCCAAACAGGCGAGTTCGAGTCAGACGTGACTTCCCACGGATTGCACGAGGGACCAGTACCTCGTGACCACGGGACTGTAGAGGAGAAGTCAGACGGGCGTTTGGACACGACGAGAGAGGACGCATGACTGAGTGGAGAAACAGAATAGACTTACCCTTAGACTTCAGTGCAAATGAATGTGACCGCAACTAGACGTGTGTTTGTGTGCGAAGCTTGATATGAGTGCGCTTAGCTGTGATAAGAGCGCGAGGATCGTGTGAGAATATTGAGAGAATTGGTGCGAGAGCAAGTATTGGAGTGATATTGATTCGTTTATGTGATACTGTTGTAATCTTGTGATATTTAAATGATGAGGTTTGTAAATAAATATGCCTAATATATTTATGCGTTTATGCCTCATCTGTGCTCGTACCATCTGCCTGTCGGAACCCATCTTCTAACCCCTAGAGACGTTGACAATCACCAACACCACACGGCATGGACTATAAGAAGATTGACAATACACGAGACAGAAGGTTGTGGACAGCCATGATCACCAACGCCACACGGCATGGACTATAAGAAGATTGGCAGTACACGAGATAGAAGGTTGTGGACATACATGATTATCAACACCACACGGCATGGACTATAAGAAGATTGACAGTACACGAGACAGAAGGTTGTGGACATACATGATTATCAACACCACACGGCATGGACTATAAGAAGATTGGCAGTACACGAGACAGAAGGTTGTGGACATACATGATTATCAACACCACACGGCATGGACTATAAGAAGATTGGCAGTACACGAGACATAAGGTTCTGGACAGACATGATCACCAACTCCACACGGCATGGACTATAAGAAGATTGGCAGTACACGAGATAGAAGGTTGTGGACATACATGATTATCAACACCACACGGCATGGACTATAAGAAGATTGGCAGTACACGAGACAGAAGGTTGTGGACAGACATGATCACCAACGCCACACGGCATGGACTATAAGAAGATTGGCAGTACACGAGACAGAAGGCCGTGGACAGACATGATCACCAACGCCACACGGCATGGACTATAAGAAGATTGGCAGTACACGAGACAGAAGGCTGTGGACAGACATGATCACCAACGCCACACGGCATGGACTATAAGAAGATTGGCAGTACACGAGACAGAAGGCTGTGGACAGACATGATCACCAACGCCACACGGCATGGACTATAAGAAGATTGGCAGTACACGAGACAGAAGGTTGTGGACAGACATGATCACCAACGCCACACGGCATGGACTATAAGAAGATTGGCAGTACACGAGACAGAAGGCTGTGGACAGACATGATCACCAACGCCACACGGCATGGACTATAAGAAGATTGGCAGTACACGAGACAGAAGGCCGTGGACAAAACGAACGAACGAACAGACTTTATTTTCAAAGGGTAACAAATTGGGCACGCATGCCCGTCTTACATTCGGCCCTTCCAATCACTCATCTTTCTTTCATCAACAGTGCATAGGAAAAAAACATTGTCACATGAATTTTGTAAACATAAAGAATGCATATTACTATGTTATGAGACACATCCACCACCCACCCACACATCCCCCATTCACTACAACTCCCCCACCCAACCACACACACATACAATACATTCCCCCACCCATCCACCACATCCCTACACCTACACGTCTCCCCACCCACACACACCTCTAACCCAACACACATCCCATCCACCCACACCCCAAGCACACATACATTCAATAACCCACACATCCCCCACCTACACACATCTCCCCACCCACTCACATATCCTCTACCCGTCCCATTTCCCACCAACAATCACTCATCCAATATCCTCCTCCACCCACACACCTCCAACCACCCAACCAAACACACATTCCTCAGCCACAGACATGATCACCAACTCCACACGGCATGGACTATAAGAAGATTGACAGTACATGAGACAGAAGGTTGTGGACAGACATGATCACCAACTCCACACGGCATGGACTATAAGAAGATTGGCAGTACACGAGACAGAAGCTGTGGACAGACATGATCACCAACGCCACACGGCATGGACTATAAGAAGATTGGCAGTACACGAGACAGAAAGCTGTGGACAGACATGATCACCAACTCCACACGGCATGGACTATAAGAAGATTGGCAGTACACGAGACAGAAGGCTGTGGACAGACATGATCACCAACGCCACACGGCATGGACTATAAGAAGATTGGCAGTACACGAGACAGAAGGCTGTGGACAGACATGATCACCAACGCCACACGGCATGGACTATAAGAAGATTGGCAGTACACGAGACAGAAGCTGTGGACAGACATGATCACCAACGCCACACGGCATGGACTATAAGAAGATTGGCAGTACACGAGACAGAAAGCTGTGGACAGACATGATCACCAACTCCACACGGCATGGACTATAAGAAGATTGGCAGTACACGAGACAGAAAGCTGTGGACAGACATGATCACCAACGCCACACGGCATGGACCCTAAACAGATAATGCTGTAGAGGTGTGAAGTGTTCATTAGTCAGTTAAGTGCCGTCTCCACAATGAAGGTTGGCTGCAACTGATCTTCAACACTTCATGTCTCATTGTCTGGCTGTTGTCTGTCCAGTTCTCACGAGATCTTCCAACTTGCATTGCTGCTTTCCTCCTGCCGATCTGCCTTCGTTGGTTGACAAAACCATTGCTAACTCCAGACGCATTGCTGTCGACTCATCAAGTGCCTGGCCAACTGGCGTGGACGATCTTATCTCTCCACATCTTGCGAATTCCAAGGGCTTGTACCAGTTAGTGAGTTGACTCCCTTCAAGGCCATTACACTAGACTCCAGAATGTTCTCTCGCTGCCTTTAGCTATCTCTTTCCACAAATCTTTACAGGTGTCATAACATTTTATTGAAGAATTAGATGTACTGGGAGAACATGGAGTAGATATATTCACCAAAATGTTTAATGCTATTTACAGCAGTGGATATCTACCGAGCGATATGCTGAAATCTGTATTTATAGCCATACCAAAAAGACAAGGAGCAATTGAATGTGAAGATTTTCGTACAATTAACCTCATAAATCATGTCACTAAGCTTCTACTCAGAATTATAATCAGAAGAACAAGAAAGAAGATAAAACTGGAAACTGGTGAAGAACAGTTTGGATTTGTGAAAGGAAAGGATACAAACAATGCAATATATTCATTACGGACACTAATAGAAAGACCAATAGAGAAACAGAAAGACATATATTTGTGCTTCACAGATTATACTAAGTATTTGATAAAGTAAAACATGATGAACATAATGATAAAATGTTGGAAGATATTAACATTGATGAGAAGGATCTCAGAATAATAAAGAATATTTACTGGAACCAAGTAGCAGCAATTAACATGGGAAATAAAGAGGGTAGCTACGAACAGATAAAGCTAGGAGTACGACAGGGGTGTGTCTTGTCACCAGATCTCTTCTCTTCTCCCTATATATATATATATTTATTTTCCCTATTTATATTATAAAGAGATAGATCAAAGACACCCTAGGAATACTAATCTGGGGTTATAATATAAACAATATACGCTAAGAAGATGACACAGTATTGGTGGCGGATAATGGAACAGATCTACAACAATTACTGGATATTGTAGTTACAGAATATGCAAACAAAAGACTCTCCTTGAATATCAAGAAAACAGTAACAATGGTGGTATCAAAGAAAAATGTGATACCAAAATGTGAAATAGAAATAGAAGGGGCAACAACAAAGGCTGCATTTCGGAAAATGAAGAGCATCCTATGCAATAACTCACTATCATTAAATGTAAGAAAGAGAGTGCTAAAGTGCTATATAGAATCTGTTTTGCTCTATGGCAGTGACTCTTGGAATGTAGATGAATAAATTAGGAAGACCTTGGAAGCAACAGAGAAGGGGTTCCTAAGACGAATGCTGCGAATTCCTTGGACTGCCAAAGTACCTAACGATTGCCTGAAAGAGGCTAATAAAACTAGAACATTATATATAACAATAAGAAAGAGACAAACAGCTTTCTTTGGTCATGTGATGAGAAGAGAGGCACAGGAGAACATCGTGACAGATGGAAAGATCGAGGGGAAGAGAGGCAGACTAAGAAAAAATGCTGCTGGTTTGTTTGAGACAGTGGCATGGAGGAATATCATCAGCAGAGTTGATCCAGAAAACCAAAGACCGAGATCTACGGAAAGTCATGAATGCATACGCCAGCCGGGATGGCATTTGATGATAATGATGAACATGTTACAATGTTTCTTTTCTCATAATGTGGCCAAAAAATGAAGACTGTTTCTCTTTGATGTTCTAGGTAGTTCTCTTTACAACATATCCTCCCTCAGTATGTCCAAATTGCTCATTTTGGCTGCCTAAGAAATTTCTAGTACGAAAATAATCAGAAGTTTCTAAACTTTAATAGTACGAACAGTCAAAAAACCCATATAGAAAATATAATGATATAACAGTATGGTAAACAGGTTTGGCCAGAATTAGTTTGCTGTTCTCGCGGCTGAATACGTAATGAAAGGGACAACGAAATTTGAGACACAAGAGGATGGGCGACATAATGTATGCAAATTATGCTTGTGTGCACAAGGTCGCAAAAATGGCAGTTGCCTGGCAGTGAGTTTGTGTAGGTCATGTGATCGCATGGCCAGAGAGAAGGGAATTCAACAGCGACATAGGCTTGTCTTAGGCACTTGTGTTTAAATATGGAAAACCCGTGGCATAAATTGCTAAAGGATTAAGGCACTGAAACGACATGGCATATATTATTCACAGAACTACGAGCTGCGGTAACTGGCTTCATTACTCGCAGCCTTTTCGCTACCCGGCTGAGGATATGTCACGTGTCGACTCGGTGTGTGGGAGCGGATGCTGAATTCGGGTTGCAAGCTAGTGGTGGGAAGAGGGGGGTGGAAGGTGGGGATGGAAGAGGATGGGATGGGGATGCTCGCTCAAATGGGTGGAGGAAAAGCGGTAACCACTTCTTGATAACCATATAAGTTTCATTATCAGCATCACCACCACTATTACCGCTGCCATCATCATCACCACCGCCACCACCATTACCACTATCATCACCGTCATCATCGTCGTTATCATCATCATCATCATCATCATCATCATCATCATCATCATCATCATCATCATCATCATCATCATCATCATCATCATCATCATCATTATCATCATCATTATCATCATCAACACTACCGCCATCACCACTATTACCATCATCATCATCATCTCTATAACCACTACCACTCTAATCACCAACATCATCATCATCACCACTACCACTACCACTATCATCATCTCTACGACCACCACAACCACTATCACTAACATCATCATCATCACTTCAAACACTGCCACTCTAATCAACATCATCATCATCATCATCACCATCACCACTACCACTACCACCACCATCATCATTATATCAGGCCATGCTAGAGAAGATAACGACCAGGCAGTGTCCCGCCCAAGGCCTGCACACAAACAAGGAGACATACATTCACTGCCAAGTATGGATGCCGTGTGTCCGGCCCATGTGGCGCATGCGCACTCAACCAAATTTCACAATCCCGACGTACTATAGTTGAAGTCAGTCGCCGGTGATTTGCGTTGATTTTCATAACGATTGAGCGTCGGCAGTTCAGAATGCAAAGTCAGCCTACCGAGAGTAACATTTCCTAGAACAACATCAGCATGTGCCATGCTGGTAAGAATGGGCGGTCATGTTTCGCCATCTCGCCACCGTGTTCTTGTCTCCACCATGATATGTGGCCAATCCATCCAGGTATATACTTCTCTGCCTCCCCTTGTACTTTTCCCCTCAATCTTACCAGTTGTCATAAAGTTCTCCAGTTTATATCTTGTCATAACGTACTCCAAAAATATTGACTATCTGCGTCTAATTTCGCTAACCACTTAACGATGTTAATTTGTTTCTTGTAGGACTTGCTCATTGGTTTTTCTGTCTGTCTATGGTATATTTTGCATTGTCCTCAGAAACCACATTTCCACAGCCTTTAGACGTTTCCCAGCTTGTCTGCTCATAGCTTCGCATCCATATAAATGTACCGGTTCTATGTAGCACTTCAACTCTTTTTCCTCTGATATGGCCGGGTTAATTGCGACGTCGTGTAAAGGACATGCCACTAATTTTTAACTTGTGTTAGCACAGTGGTTCAGAGATTAGAGTGTTGGCAGCGATGTAAAGCACACCTGGTTCACTTCCCGGTGATAAATGTTTGAATATTCACAAGAATAAAGTTGTTGTTCTTGATGTTATTGTTGTTGTTATTGTTGTTATTGTCTTCCACTTATGCCGTTAGGCGTCTTGGGAAGGGTTAACTGAAGTTCCAGCGCTGTGATAGTACCTTACCTCCAGTTTCCTCCATGATTCGTGAGCTGTATTTCTAGGATCAAATAAATTCCCAACCGGTTTGCTAGAGCTGTCGTAGGTTCATGGCCGACTTAACCCTGTTATATTTGCTACTACCACCATGTCACACCGACCACTGTTACCCGTTACAAACATGGTATGCATGTCAAGTACCATCGACATTTGATAGGGCAGACATTTGATAGGGCAGACATTTGATAGGGCAGACATTTGAATGATGCATCGCCGGCACGTAAGGCCATGTGATCAGCTCAAAGTTAACCAGAGTCATCAGTGGTATAAAGTGTACTCATTCCAATTACGGGGCCTAGCTAGAGTCCCGTATGATATACTGCCCTTATCCTGAGATAGTCTAGTCGTCTCAGACAAGGACGAAAAACTCGAATTTAGAAAAAAAAATAGCAGGCCGTAGAGGGC
Source organism: Cepaea hortensis (assembly GCA_963921405.1). Taxonomy (NCBI): domain Eukaryota; kingdom Metazoa; phylum Mollusca; class Gastropoda; order Stylommatophora; family Helicidae; genus Cepaea; species Cepaea hortensis. The sequence continues at coordinate 5,597,180 of OY992891.1, read as the reverse complement.
GGTGCCCAGCCAAGATCTTCACATTGGAACAAACTGCCCACAAAAGCCGGCTCTGTGGCGGAAGAGGTTATGAAAGCAGTTAGTAATCCCGCATACCGCGTTAGAAACACAGCTGTGAGCCATGACCACATTGCGCTGGTTTTCATAGGATGGTACGAGTGTCAGTCGGTCGTTTAGAAGGCAACAGTAAACTACGGAACGTAACTTTGCCAAGATATGGCATGAGCAGTCTAAAAATGCTGGAGTTTACTGCGATATCCTGTAAAGGATATACAGTTAAATTAATGCACAAAAACTGCGATATACTGGAAAACATCCCCACGACAGCTGGTGAGATTGATGGGGAAAAGAACACGGGGAAGACAGAGTGATAAATATCTGGATGGGTTGACCACATGGCATGGTTGGGACAACAACCTAAGCTGATGCACGACTGTAGTGATCGTGTGAGATGGCGAAACATGACTGCTCAAACTTGGCGGTATTGCACATTATGATGACTCAAAGTGATTCTTTATGACATGCAATTTATTCCACGTATCTGATTGGTTAGGTGACAGACTAGTTGGATGTCTGGCTGGATTGTTGAGTGGCAGGTTGACTGTCTGGCTGTGTGGTTGAGTGGTTGAGTGGTTGAGTGGTTGAGTGGTTGGATGTCTGGGTGGCTTGTTGAGTGACTGGTTGATTGTCTGGTTGAGTAGTTGAGTGGTTGAGCGGTTGGATACCTGGCTGGCTTGTTGAGTGATTGGTTGACTGTCTGGTTGAGTGGTTAAGTGGTTGGATGTCTGGCTGGCGTGTTGAGTGATTGGTTGACTGTCTGGTTGTGTGGTTGAGAGGTTGGATGTCTGGTTTGCTTGTTGAGTGATTGATTGACTGTCTGCTTGAGTGGTTGAGTGGTTGATGTCTGGCTGGCGCATTGAGTGATTGGTTGACTGTCTGGTTGAGTGGTTGAGTGGTTGGATGTCTGGCTGGCTTGTTGAGTGAATGTTTGACTGTCTGGTTGTGTGGTTGAGTGGTTGGATGTCTTGCTGGCGTGTTGAGTGATTGGTTGACTGTCTGGTTGTGTGGTTGAGTGGTTGGATGTCTGGCTGGCGTTTTGAGTGATTGGTTGACTGTCTGGTTGTGTGTTTGAGTGGTTGGATGTCTGGCTGGCTTGTTGAGTGATAGGTTGACTGTCTGGTTGTGTGGTGAGATGTCTGGTTGGCTTGTTGAGTGATTGGTTGACTGTCTCGTTGTGTGGTTGACTGGTTGGATGTCTGGTTTGCTTGTTGAGTGATTGATTGACTGTCTGGTTGAGTGGCTGAGTGGTTGATTTCTGGCTGGCGTATTGAGTGATTGGTTGACTGTCTGGTTGAGTGGTTGAGTGGATGAGTGGTTGGATGTCTGGCTGGCTTGTTGAGGGTATGGTTGACTTTATGGTTGAGTGGTTGAGTGGTTGGATGTCCGACTGTCTTGTTGAGTGACAGTTTGACTGTCTGGTTGTGTGGTTGAGTTTGTTGGATATCTGGCTGGCATGTTAAGTGGTTGATTGACTGTCTGGTTGAGTGGTTGAGTGGTTGGATGTCTGGCTGGCGTGTTGAGTGATTGGTTGACTGTCTGGTTGAGTGGTGTGATGTCCGGTTGGCTTGTTGAGTTATTGGTTGACTGTCTGTTTGTGTGGTTGAGTGGTTGGATGTCTGGTTTGCTTGTTGAGTGATTGGTTGACTGTCTGGTTGTGTGTTTGAGTGGTTGGATGTCTGGCTGGCTTGTTGAGTGATAGGTTGACTGTCTGGTTGTGTGCTGAGATGTCTGGTTGGCTTGTTTAGTGATTGGTTGACTGTCTCGTTGTGTGGTTGACTGGTTGGATGTCTGGTTTGCTTGTTGAGTGATTGATTGACTGTCTGGTTGAGTGGCTGAGTGGTTGATTTCTGGCTGGCGTATTGAGTGATTGGTTGACTGTCTGGTTGAGTGGTTGAGTGGTTGAGTGGTTGGATGTCTGGCTGGCTTGTTGAGGGAATGGTTGACTTTATGGTTGAGTGGTTGAGTGGTTGGATGTCTGACTGTCTTGTTGAGTGACAGTTTGACTGTCTGGTTGTGTGGTTGAGTTTGTTGGATATCTGGCTGGCTTGTTGAGTGGTTGATTGACTGTCTGGTTGAGTGGTTGAGTGGTTGATGTCTGGCTGGCGTATTGAGTGATTGGTTGACTGTCTGGTTGAGTGGTTGAATGGTTGAGTGGTTGGATGTCTGGCTGGATTGGTGAGTGACAAGTTGACTGTCTGGTTGTGTGGTGTAGTTGTTGGATGTCTGGCAGTCTTTTTGAGTGACAGTTTGACTGTCTGGCTGTGTGGTTAAGTTTGTTGGATGTCTGGCTGGCTTGTTGAGTGATTGATTGACTGTGTGGTTGAGTGGTTGTGTGGTTGGATGTCTGGCTGTCTTGTTGAGTGATTGGTTGACTGTCTGGTTGAGTGGTTGAGGGGTTGAATGTCTGACTGGCTTATTGAGTGATTGGTTGACTGTCTGGTTGTGTGGTTGAGTGGTTGGATGTCTGGCTGGCGTGTTGAGTGATTAGTTGGCTGTCTGGTTGAGTGGTTGAGTGGTTGGATGTCTGGCTGTCTTGTTGAGTGATTGGTTGACTGTCTGGTTGAGTGGTTGAGGGGTTGAATGTCTGACTGGCTTATTGAGTGATTGGTTGACTGTCTGGTTGTGTGGTTGAGTGGTTGGATGTCTGGCTGGCGTGTTGAGTGATTAGTTGGCTGTCTGGTTGAGTGGTTTAGTGGTTGGATGTATGGCTGGTTTGTTGAGTGAATGGTTGACTGTCTGGTTGAGAGGTTGAGTTGTTGGATGTCTGGCAGTCTTTTTGAGTGACAGTTTGACTGTCTGGCTGTGTGGTTGAGTTTGCTGGATGTCTGGCTGGCTTGTTGAGTGATTGATTGACTGTGTGGTTGAGTGGTTGTGTGGTTGGATGTCTGGCTGTCTTGTTGAGTGATTGGTTGACTGTCTGGTTGAGTGGTTGAGGGGTTGAATGTCTGACTGGCTTATTGAGTGATTGGTTGACTGTCTGGTTGTGTGGTTGAGTGGTTGGATGTCTGGCTGGCGTGTTGAGTGATTAGTTGGATGTCTGGTTGAGTGGTTGAGTGGTTGGATGTATGGCTGGTTTGTTGAGTGAATGGTTGACTGTCTGGTTGAGAGGTTGAGTGGTTGGATGTCTGGCTGGCTTGTTGAGTGATTGTTTGACTGTCTGGTTGTGTGGTTGAGTGGTTGGATGTTCGGCTGGCTTGTTGAATGATTGTTTGACTGTCTGGTTGAGTGGTTGAGTGGTTGCATGTCTGGCTGGCGTGTTGAGTGATTGGTTGGCTGTCTTGTGTGGTTGAGTGGTTGGATGTCTGCCTGGCCTGTTGAATGATTGGTTGACTGTCTGGTTGAGTGGTTGAGTGGTTGGATGTCTGGCTGGCGTGTTGAGTGATTGGTTGACTGTCTGGTTGTGTGGTGGAGTGGTTGGATGTCTGGCTGTCTTGTTGAGTGATTGGTTGACTGTCTGGTTGAGTGGTTTATTGGTTGGATGTCTGGCTGGCTTGTTGAGTGATTATTTGACTGTCTGATTGTGTGGTTGAGGTGTTGGATGTCTTGCTGGCTTGTTGAGTGATTGGTTGACTGTCTGGTTGTGTGGTTGAGTGGTTGGATGTCTGGGTGGCTTTTTGAGTGATTGGTTGATTGTCTGGCTGTCAGTTTTAGTGATTGATTGGCTAATTTACCGGTTAGTAAGCTGAGTGATTGATTTATTGATTTACTAGCTAGTTCATTGCCCGCAGAACATTTCTCTGTAACCCTTGATGATCTATCAGTTCTTCCGCGCTATACATACGATAGCAAAGGGCCCAAACCACGTCTGCCTTTTTCCCACCACACCAGCATGGCCTGGGGAACAAATCCAACAGAATCGTGATTTTTGTATTGAAACCTGCCACTCTATGTAACTACAAACAGCTAATAAATGCTGGGTTTGATTGCGATGTCCTGCAAAAGCCTTGGAATGTATCTAGTTTTTAATGTGAGTGATGTAGAAAATTAAACCAAAAGAACCGTTCTTCACGCCTTATGGTGCATTGAGTATTTGGCGCCGGTTGTATATTTTTATACAGCAATCAGCTCTCTCTTGGTGAGTGCTGTGCTCAGTATCGTGCATGCTGCCTTCACACCCCAGGACTGATCCTGGTACACATGTCAGGCTTGGGTGGATCTGTGAGCCATATATAAATGTTTGACCCCGCCATTGTAACGTTTGAAATCAATGCTGAAATAGAATTATAAGGGACACAACTGAGAAAATCATTAACTCAGGTGGACACGTTGTTTCCCCTTTGTTAGTAAATATGGCCGTGATTGTAAGAATCGACGTCACAGCACTCCGGGCTGGCCCGTGCATGCTTCATCTTCCTCAGCAAATGTGGCCAGGTATAGATGCTGATTGTTCCAGTAACGCACTGATTGTAACACGTATAATTCTACTCTTTATTTCGTCCTCCTTGCTAGAATCATATTTATATACAGACGGACGTAGTCTTAAACATCTTGCTACCTCTGCTATCATATCTACACTTCATTAACTGAGAGAGGTTTGACTAAGGTATTACCCCATACGGACAACGATCACTGTCAAATTAATATTCGTGTCAAGGTAAAACCGTGGGCAGCTGCTATTTGCGGCTGACTCAGTCACAGGATTATTAATCAGAGTCAGGTATGGACACCAATATAATTTCTCTTTTATGTTGAACGGGGTAGGGGTAACAGTATAATCGTCAATAAAATACTTCGTATATATACACCCCTGTTATCATATCTCTACCACAGTTATCATATCTTCAAATAGAAATAGGTTAAAAATACTCTTCAAAATTTCATTTGTCAACTTCCCACAGCAAATAAAAACAACACCAACCCATGTAAAAACTGTCACAAGATAATTGCACACTGTCGCCCTGCAGACTACAGGCCCGCTTTAGAAAACCTCAGTATATGAAATGTTCTTCTATATGGGGGTTCGTGGCGACGGTTGGTGGACAGTGTGCGGTGCAGGAGAGCCTGGCATATGATACCACAACATCTAATCTGAGAATGGAGGTGGAGGAAATCACAGCGGCGTTACGCTGGCTGGAGGACAAACAACACACGCATGTCGTAATTGTGGTGAACTCACAAATATGATGAGAAAGGTGAAGACAGGCACGCTTCGGGCAGAGTGGCAGGCTTCTATTCAACAGTAAATGATAGAGAGCATCTATTGGATTTTTTTCCAGGACATGCTGGTGGTTGATTGGTTGAGTCCGCACCGCTTGGTGGGGTATTGGTGTATGATAAGCAGACGTGGCCAAGGCTCTGTAGAATCATGTATATAGTGCAGAAGACCAGATAGATAATCACGGCCTGCAGACAATGGTGCTGCAGGGAGTGACCTGACGATCTGACCGACACTCAAATTTACGAGGAAATGCTAGATGAACTCTTCGCTGGCTGTTGCAGATGAGGACGGAGCACGTACGGGATTGTCCCTAGTTCTGTGATTCGGTTCTTGACTCAACTCAACTCAACTCAGCTCAACTCAACTCAACTCAGCTCAACTCAACTCAACTATCTTACTCTAGGTAAATTTGAGCCTTATTCGACTTCTTCTAGTCTGCCATGTGACACAGCCTTATATTGCATTACATACTTATACACTATAACACAGAAGGAAAGAACGAACAAACTTTATTTTCAAAGGTTTAAGAATTGGTGTCCGTCTGACATTCTGCCGTGTTTTCTCTGTGCTGTCATACATTATTTCATTCACACATCACTTATGAAGCTAATCTTAAGTAGCAACAGCACACTATGCATTAAACAACATGGAAATGAAGACAAAGTTTAGTTTAGTTTAGTCGATGGATCAACATCACGGAACAGAGGTGTAACCTATAAGTGCTCCATTCTTCTGCTAACTCAAGATTGATTCCGGAGAATCTCAGTTCAGTGCACGAACTTCGTAGCACCGGCGAGGATCCTGAAATACTTTGGGTAGATTTTTAACTCGAAAATTTGTCCGGGCAGCGCCGTTAGGCTACTCTTTTTCGATTTCTAACTGCAAATTCATGTTTTTACGTGCGTAACAATACACACGGACGTCCAATCTCACTACCCAGAGACCAGGGGGAATTTTGTTACTAGAAGTCCACGTGAAAAAATCCCGGCCCTCGCCGGGGCTTGAACCCGGGACCTCCAGCACTCGAGGCGGACATCATCCTCGAAGACAGAAAAAGACCTAAACATTAGACATATTACATTACATGTTAAGTACAAGTATAAATATGGAGGTACACACTAGCAACAAGCTGTGACAGGTAGCATAGAAATAAGATTATTCTCAATTGTTGAATATGTGCTTGTTTTACATACGGGTCGTTTAGTGCGCACGAATAAGTTGCAGTGCAATAAACGGACAACAGAGAGTCAGTTAGAGAATGGAGAGTGATAGAATTCCGTGTTACAGCCGGGTTGTTTGTAAAGCTTTAAGTAGCGGGTTGGGTGTTAACCTAGATTATAGCACAGCTATGGTATGTGGTTTAGATAACTCATAATTACCATCGTCAACATCATCATTATCAATATCATTATTATCACTGTTATCATCTTTATCATCACCATTATCATCGTCATTATCGTCATATAATCATCATCGTTATCATCATTATTATCATCCTTATTATTATCGTTATCATTATCGTTATCATAATCATCATTTCATTATCATAATCGACATCATCATCATTATCACCAACATCATCTTTGTCATCATCATCTTTGTCATCATCATCATCATCATCATCATCATCATCATCATCATCATCATCATCATCATCATCATCAACATCATCATCATCATGATGTGTCATACCGTGGCAGTGGTATGTGTTCTTAATAAGTGGGTCGATAAGCGTGGGACGTCATGGTTCGCCACCTCAGACGATCAGCAGTGTCTTGTCTGATGTCTATGTGACTGTCTCGATCATCCATTCAAGTATTTAGATATCATACATATTAGTGTCTTCCTCTCACTCCTCTCCTCGTTAAGTTTACCAGTTATCTCTAAATTTTTATGCTTAGTTTACCTCATACAATTCCAAAAAACTAATAGCATCTTTATCACTTTCATCCTCAAAACAAAAAAAGTGATTGTTTCTTAATTATAAGTCCCAATCATCGACTTATGTGTTCAGGAAATGTTTTTCCTTTGGTCACAGCATACTAAATAAATCTGGCTTCTCTAGTAACCATGTGCAATGATACTACACCGTGTTCAAATGGCAATGTTTTAATGTTGGTCTCCCGCTTGATCCCTTGAGCAACCGCTTCCAATCATTCTGACCTGCTAAGACTGTGAAAATTAAAGCGATGAGGGTTACATGTCAATGGAGCGATTTACTTCAACTGATGAGCAAAGCTGGAACGGCGCCTGCTGTCTTATGGCTTGTTTCCGTGGTTGTAAATGAAAGGTCAAAGGTCCGATTTACTTCAATGGATGAACAGAAATGGCGACTTTATGCTGTCCTATTACTTGTTTGTGTGACAGTAAATGAAAGTGTCAACGAACCGATGTACTTCAACGGATGAGTGGATGCCGAAGATTCGCCCGGTTTGTGTGTCTCTGAACCAATTAAAGTTACACTCAACGGAACGATTTACGGCCTTGGATGATTAGAATCTGGCGCCCTGTACCAACGGACCGATTTACCACAACGGATATGTAGAAGATGGCGCCCCTCCGACTGTCTCGCGACATGTGTGCTGGACAGTTAATAAGGCTGTCAATCGACCGATTTACTGCAACAGGCAAGTGTGCCTTGTCTGCCGTCTCATGGCTAGTGTCTAGTTGGTCGTGCGTCGAAGTACACTTGTTCCTGCAGCGAGGCGCCGTCGTCATTTGGAGGAGACAGGTTCGATCCCGGTCAGTAACTATAGCTTTCAAATTTTATGTTGTCTAGTGCGTCTTCTAGTCTCTATTTCCTTCTTCTCCTTCTGTGAGCGCCAAATAATACTGTGTTTATTTATGTACATGGCTTGTTAGCGTGGTAGCAAAAGAAAACTACACGCTTCCGAACGATTTACTGCAACTGATGAGTAGAAATGGTGCCCTGTCTGCTGTCTTGTGGTTTGCTTGCGTGGAGAAGATGAAATGACACATCAAGGGAACGATTTACCTCAACGGATGAACAGATGTGGGTATTCGGCATGTTCTCTCGTGGATGTAATTGACCAAGTGTCATGGGATGATTAACTGTCTTAGGCTTCCCATATCTGCGATTGGGTTATAAATCGCCGTAATATTGTCACTGCGTTATAATATAACATTTCTGCTATCATATTAACAATATTTAAGTCATAGCTGTAACACACCCTACATTACATTTCCCGTCATCCGTTGTTGTTTGGTCCAGATCTACTGTTTGTCGGGCACTGGATCTGTTAAATGTGAGTTACACATCAACTGGGTTGTTGATTGCCACAGACGAGTAGAAGACGGGGCCTTGTCTGCTGTCCTGTGGCTTGTTGGTCTCGAAGTAGAGATTCCGGGTCGCGCCCATGCTTGAAGCGACGTCTCCGTCCTCACTGAAGTCTGGCTCGATGGCGTCCTGAGGTCGAGCGTAGGTGTAGGGTACCTTGATGGAGTTACAGGTCAGCTGACTGTTGTCTGTCAATATAGGAACACACAGCAGGTAGTTAGTAAAGTACAGGGAACGTTCAACTAGTGTCAGGTGTACTGGGAATATAATAGGTATAGCTTGTAGTTATGTAGGTGGATGGTTAATTAGTTAGTTGGTTAATTCATTAGTTGTTGGTTGGGTAGTTGGTTAGTTGGTAAGTGTTTGTTAGTTTGTTGGTTAGTTAGTTTGTTGCTTAGTTACTGTGTTGGTTAGATAGTTCATTTATTAATTAGCTAGTTAATTGGTTTAGTAATTGGTTAGTTAGTTAGTTAGTTAGCTAGTTAGGTAGTTAGTTAGTTAAATACGTATTTAATTAGTTAGGTATTTAGTGGGTTTATTAGTTAGTTGGTTAGTTAGTTGGTTAGTTAGGTACTTAGTTTGTTTTAGCCAGAAAGTTAGTTATTTGGTTGGTTAGATAGTTAGTTATTTGGTTAGTTAGTTAGTTACGTAAATGTTTAGTTAGTTATTCAGTGGGTTTATTAGCTAAGTGGTAAGTTAGGCAGTTAGTTAGTTTCTAGCTAGTTAGTTGGTTATTTGGTTGATTAGTTAGTTGGTTGGTTAGTCTGTTAGTTAGTTATTTAGTTGTTTAGTTAGTTGGTTGGTTATTTGGTTGGTTAGTAAGTTAGTTCTTTATTTAGTTGGTTAGTTAGTTAGTTAGTTAGTTAGTTGGTTAGTTAGTTGGTTAGTTAGCTGGTTGGTTGGTTGGTTAGTTAGTTAGTTAGTTAGTTAGTTAGTTAGTTAGTTAGTTAGTTAGTTAGTTAGTTAGTCAATTAGTTAGTTACGAAAATTTTAAATTAGTTCTTTAGTTGGTTTATTAGTTAGGCAGTTAGTTAGTGTTTTTTCCTCCTGATTACTTAGTTGGGTAGTTATTTAATTCATTAGTTAGGTATTTAGTTAGATAGGTAGTTAGTCAAGTAGTTTGTGCATGTGGTGCTACACCCATATTTGTAAAGTCCAGTGGCTACTCGATGGGTGTAAAGTCCAGTGGCTACTCGATGGGTGTAAAGTCCAGTGGCTACTCGATGGTGTAAAGTCCAGTGGCTACTCGATGGTGTAAAGTCCAGTGGATACTCGATGGTGTAAAGTCCAGTGGCTGCTAGATGGGTATAAAATCCAGTCGCTACTCGATGGGTGTAATGTCCAGTGGCTACTCAATGAGTATAAAGTCCAGTGGCTACTAGATGGGTGTAAAGTTCAGTGGCTACTAGATGGGTGTAAATTCAAGTGGCTACTAGATGGGTGTAAAGTCCAGTGGCTACTAGATGGGTGTAAAGTCAAGTGGCTACTAGATGGGTGTAAAGTCAAGTGGCTACTAGATGGGTGTAAAGTCAAGTGGCTACTAGATGGGTGTAAAGTCAAGTGGCTAGTAGATGGGTGTAAAGTCAAGTGGCTACTAGATGGGTGTAAAGTCAAGTGGCTACTAGATGGGTGTAAAGTCAAGTGGCTACTAGATGGGTGTAAAGTCAAGTGGCTACTCAATGAGTGTAAAGTCAAGTGGCTACTCAATGAGTGTAAAGTCAAGTGGCTACTAGATGGGTGTAAAGTCAAGTGGCTACTCGATGGGTGTAAAGTCCAGTGGCTACTAGATGGGTGTAAAGTCAAGTGGCTACTCGATGGGTGTAAAGTCAAGTGGCTACTAGATGGGTGTAAAGTCCAGTGGCTACTAGATGGGTGTAAAGTCCAGTGGCTACTAGATGGGTGTAAAGTCCAGTGGCTACTAGATGGGTGTAAAGTCCAGTGGCTACTAGATGGGTGTAAAGTCAAGTGGCTACTAGATGGGTGTAAAGTCAAGTGGCTACTAGATGGGTGTAAAGTCGAGTGGCTACTAGATTGGTGTAAAGTCCAGTGGCTACTAGATGGGTGTAAAGTCAAGTGGCTACTAGATGGGTGTAAAGTCAAGTGGCTACTAGATGGGTGTAAAGTCAAGTGGCTACTAGATGGGTGTAAAGTCAAGTGGCTACTCAATGAGTGTAAAGTCAAGTGGCTACTCAATGAGTGTAAAGTCAAGTGGCTACTCAATGAGTGTAAAGTCCAGTGGCTACTCAATGAGTGTAAAGTCCAGTGGCTACTCAATGAGTGTAAAGTCCAGTGGCTACTCAATGAGTGTAAAGTCCAGTGGCTACTCAATGAGTGTAAAGTCCAGTGGCTACTCAATGAGTGTAAAGTCCAGTGGCTACTCAATGAGTTTAAAGTCCAGTGGCTACGCAATGAGTGTAAAGTCCAGTGGCTACTAGATGGGTGTAAAGTCCAGTGGCTACTAGATGGGTGTAAAGTCAAGTGGCTACTAGATGGGTGTAACGTTCAGTGGCTACTAGATGGGTGTAAAGTTCAGTGGCTACTAGATGGGTGTAAAGTCCAGTGGCTACTAGATGGGTGTAAAGTTCAGTGGCTACTAGATGGGTGTAAAGTCCAGTGGCTACTAGATGGGTGTAAAGTCAAGTGGCTACTAGATGGGTGTAACGTTCAGTGGCTACTCGATGGTTGTAAAGTCAAGTGGCTACTAGATGGGTGTAAAGTCAAGTGGCTACTAGATGGGTGTAAAGTCCAGTGGCTACTAGATGGGTGTAAAGTCAAGTGGCTACTAGATGGGTGTAAAGTCAAGTGGCTACTAGATGGGTGTAACGTTCAGTGGCTACTAGATGGGTGTAAAGTCCAGTGGCTACTAGATGGGTGTAAAATCCTGTCGCTACTCGTTGAGTGTAAATTCCTGTCGCTACTCGTTGAGTGTAAAGTCCAGTGGCTACTAGATGGGTGTAGAGTCAAGTGGCTACTAGATGGGTGTAACGTTCAGTGGCTACTAGATGGGTGTAAAGTCAAGTGGCTACTAGATGGGTGTAAAGGCAAGTGGCTACTAGATGGGTGTAAAGTCAAGTGGCTACTAGATGGGTGTAAAGTCAAGTGGCTACTAGATGGGTGTAAAGTCAAGTGGCTACTAGATGGGTGTAACGTTCAGTGGCTACTCGATGGGTGTAACGTTCAGTGGCTACTAGATGGGTGTAAAGTCCAGTGGCTACTAGATGGGTGTAAAGTCAAGTGGCTACTAGATGGGTGTAAAGTCCAGTGGCTACTAGATGGGTGTAACGTCCAGTGGCTACTCGATGGGTGTAAAGTCAAGTGGCTACTAGATGGGTGTAAAGTCCAGTGGCTACTAGATGGGTGTAACGTTCAGTGGCTACTCGATGGGTGTAAAGTCAAGTGGCTACTAGATGGGTGTAAAGTCCTGTCGCTACTCGTTGAGTGTAAAGTCCAGTGGCTACTAGATGGGTGTAAAGTCCAGTGGCTACTAGATGGGTGTAAAGTCCAGTGGCTACTAGATGGGCGTAGAGTCCAGTCGCTACTAGATAGGTGTAAAGTCCAGTGGCTACTAGATGGGTGTAAAGTCCAGTGGCTACTAGATGGGTGTAAAGTCAAGTGGCTACTAGATGGGTGTAGAGTCAAGTGGCTACTAGATGGGTGTAAAGTCAAGTGGCTACTAGATGGGTGTAGAGTCCAGTGGCTACTAGATGGGTGTAAAGTCAAGTGGCTACTAGATGGGTGTAAAGTCAAGTGGCTACTAGATAGGTGTAAAGTCAAGTGGCTACTAGATAGGTGTAGAGTCCAGTCGCTACTAGATAGGTGTAAAGTCAAGTGGCTACTAGATGGGTGTAATGGTCGGCACACGCCTTTACGTCTCACAATTTCTGGCACACATTTTGGGATGTGTCGACCTAAGTCTAGTTTGGTCTTTACAAATATGAGAATAGCATAATATATCCAGAATGCTTCAACATGTGTAATAGGGTCCTCTAGTGTTACAGACAACCGGCGCTGGGGTTTAGGTGATATTAGTACTGCGTTTTACAATGTCCTGACAAATCAAGTCGAGAGTTCTATATCAGCCGTCGACGATTTGGATGCGGACCGCTTTGAGTTGATGTTCGCAGTATGAGTCGTTGGTTTTCAGAAAACAACGGCAAACTGCTGTACTAACACTGCCTAGAAAACCTCAAACAGTTAATACATCCTGGGATTGATTGCAATGTCATGTAAAGGGACATAATCTGTCTTCTTAGTATACACAGAAGGAAGAGGATGATTGAAAGACGTGACAAAGAACGATAATTCACTATGAAAATATTTTCTGCGTTACATCCCCTTGCTAGACCAGATAACAGTAGTAGTAACTTACCCAAGTTACTACTAACAGTACATGTTTGTTAACTTTTGAACTGTTTTAGTGGCCTCAAAGGGTTCCCCATTTGATATGTCTGTGTAATAGGATGATGCTGTTGGTGTTGTTGTTGTTGCTGCTGCTGGATTATTTGGCTACTGTTGCGGGCAAATTCCGAAATAATTTGAAAAGTTAGCAACAACACAATAGTTATACACATTAGCTATCTCATGTCCGCATGGCCGAATCGGTAAGAACGCGTATTCTTAAACATCCGGTGTGCTGCTGCCGAGGTAAGCGGTTCAACTCCTACACCGGACAGTTGGACTAAAATGTTGACCCGTCGCCCTTGACTTGGGGACGAACATTACAAGTATTTCTGAAGTCGGAGTGAGTTCGCCTGATGGCGAAGGACACTGTTAATAGGGAAAGCTAACCCACACTCACAATTCAGCCAATCACTACTATAAATAGTGTGTATGGCCTACGCTTGATTTCAAAGCGAGCGAGCTTAAAAAAAAAAATAGCCATCTGCACAAGGAAAGCTAGAGGAAGTGAAAACAAAGGTTAACGACACCTTTACAAGCCTAGATATGTATAGGATACATGGTGCCAGCCCCATAAATTTTTAACTACCAATCGCACACGATGGATGACAGGGAAATATTACATCTGTCGCTCCCCCCCCCCCCCCCCCCCCCAAGGTAGCTAAGGAAAGCCATCACAGTAGTTCCTTATGTGGTGACATGCTCAAAGATCTTCGTGGCCATTACCTGATTGGAATATATAACACGTATGAACACCAGGATGTTAGTAGACAGGCAATGAAACGCTTACAATCACAGAGCAACTCTTACAACCATAGAGCGACTCTTAAAACCACAGAGCAACTCTCACAACCACAGAGCAACACTTACAACCACAGAGCAACTCTTACAACTACAGAGCAACTCTTACAACCACAGAGCAACACTTACAACCGCACAGCAACTATTACAACCACACAGCAATTCTTACAACCACAGAGCAACACTTACAACCACACAGCAACTCTTACAACCACAGAGCAACTCTTACAACCACAGAGCAACTCTTACAACCACACAGCAACTCTTACAACCACACAGCAACTCTTACAACCACAGAGCAACACTTACAACCACAGAGCAACTCTTACAACCACAGAGCAACACTTACAACCGCACAGCAACTATTACAACCACACAGCAATTCTTACAACACAGAACAACTCTTACATCCACAGAGCAACTCTTACAACCACACAGCAATTCTTACAACCACAGAACAACTCTTACAACCACAGAGCAACTATTACAACCACACAGCAACTCTTACAACCACACAGTAATTCTTACAAGCGCAGAGCAACTCTTACAATCACAGAACAACTCTTACAACCACACAGCAACTCTTACAACCACACAGAAACTCTTACTCTTCTCTCTCAAGAACTGTGGTGGAGGCGACGGAGGTAGAACCGGATACACAGCTCTGTTGTCTGCAACGTTCGTCTCTTTTCTGGAGTTCTTTCTTCGGACAGATGCATTTCTGGACTGGAATTTAAACTCGCAATCTTTCATGTCATTGGCTGGTGAGCTGGCGTAGGTAACAACTGACGCTGTGTCCTCCTGATAGACGTGGTTGCTGACCTTTCTGTGGGGTGGAAACTGGTATATAAGTTCGTCTCTGCGTCGGCAGCAATCTGAGGAGAGATGGCCAGAGATTCGAGGCAGGTTGACGCGATGGTAACGTACTAACAAGGACAGTGGTTCTCAACTTGTGGGGAATCCCCCCCCCCCACCCCCTCAGGGAGGGGGATTTTATGGTTTCCAAGAGGGAATGAAGATTATTTCAAGATCGCGTTAATACAAGAACCGATTACTTGATATTGTTTTTCCCTCCATACTTTACGGTTCTGTACTTCTCGCTCTTTTGAAATTCGTTTTATAACTTACGTAGACCCAAAAATCACGTTTTATGTAGACTTCTAGACGTGTTCTACTATGTGTTATTAAAGTTACCTTCCATTTTTACGTATACTGTGTAGGGGCCAGGGGGTGGGGGAATTTATATGGAGGAAATACGAAAGAGAGGGGATGACATTTTGAACATTTGGTGAAGGGATGCATGGGCCAAAAAGGTCGAGAACCACTGCGCTGGGAGGTTATGATAATAATAGAATGATGGAGGTAGGAGGAGATTTGGACGTCTGTGTTGGTCGTCCGCTAGCTGAGAGAACGATTAGCGACCTATTCCTCCATGCATTCAGGGTTTACCAAAGGTGCCTGTGTTTGGACTTGTTACAATGTAAGTTAAAGTAAGGTAGTTCAGTAGCCACTAGTGTCATTGGAGTCTGATGTGTTCATCCTTCACGTGTTATAAGCCAGGGCATGTTAGCTGGCCAGTCCCCTTCCTCGTTGCTTCTCCCAATAATTAAAATAACAATTAGAGTATCTGACGATAGCAGTAAAGTTTGTGTGAGATATGTAATAAACAGTAATCAGTGGTAAGTTTTAACTAAATATATATTAAAATTACTGTACATATGTCAATATTAAAAATGACATATGCTAGAATCAAAGATACGCAGTCAAGCGAATAAATCACCCAACACATCCATGTAAATAAGATTAAAATGCTCAATTATAAATGCTAACAATTAACACTAAAATTATAGATGATGGTAGTTACTCATAAGTTACTATCTTTTATAAACTTTAAAAAAAAGTTATTCTTACTCTGCAAACTTCCTCAACTACAAGTAGCTACGTTTGATATAAGTCTGTGTCATGACTGCAGATTACAAGAGTTAACAATTGTTTGTCTTGGGTCTAATGGAGTCACTATGATTACTATAGTCTTGATTCAAAGATCCCGGATTGAGACCACAATTTGTCATAGATGACTTACATCTATATAGCTGACGTGCCGTCCATTATATCAGAAGTCATCACTGTTTCCCACAGTTGTTTCCCCAGAGAATTGTCTGGCAGCCATGTTTATGAGGTGAGTCGACCCCGGAGCCTTACTTATCGGGAAAATAAATCCTGTCTTTCCTGGGGATTGATCTCGGGCCTCTGTATTGGCAGGCAAGCACACAAATCCCTGTGACACCAGCTAGATAACTTTTCCCTAGTGATCTTAAGTCAGATGGGTCAACCCAAAGACTAGCACGAAGCTTCAGAAAGACAATTCTCCCCCGACCTGTTCGTTTACTTATTCTTGAGGCGATAATGTGATAGCTTCCCCTTGTTTTCCACATGTAAGGTTTGCGACCTCCTTCTTTGAGAGCAGTTACGTGGACAAGGAAGTGGTCTGCCCATATCTGGTGCACAGTTGTCCACTGATTTGGCTGGACGCTCGTGCTTCTGGACTATGCCGGCCACAGTATTCGGTGTATTGTAGGTTTTCTACAACCAGGAGGGGAAATTGGCAATTCTCTGTTCATTGGGATGATACCAGAGTGACATTCTCCAATATGATCCAGGGTGGCTTTGTTGGAAGCATACAGGCGGATTTCATGAAAGACGTGTCCAATCCACAACAAGGAAAAACCGAGGGAGATTTGACAGCAGACCTCCTTGCGTTGGTTTTCATACAATGGTATGTGCGCCAGTCGTTCAGAATGTAATGGAAAACTACTGGACATAAATTTGCCAAGGAATCCCAAACAGTCACACACAAAAAGTGATAGAGTTGATTGCAACGTCCTGTAAAGATTATGCAGCTAACTGTATTTTATAGCCGATTATACCTCTCCGCAAATGTGATACTCCGATATTGTAAAGTAAGGGGAAAGTAGAGCTCCGCACTACAGTCCCCAAGTAGACTTTACATTGGTGCCGGGTCGGTAGAAACATGTCTTCACCCACCAATGTCATTCAGATGCAAACCCTTTTCAGGACATGCTGACGAAGGCTTTGGCCGCAACGTCCAATTTGTTTCTTGTAATCGTGGTTTAGTAAAGCTCATAATCTACTTCTCGTTTTTTGGTGATTCATTCATTGCCTTTTCAGGACATAAAGGACTCGAACTCCAGTGCATTGGGCAGACTAGTTCAAACTGAGGTCCTCCAGAGGCTTCATGGCCAACCAACCGAAGACATCATTAGTAATGGAAGTCGGTGTGGCGGAATGGATAAAAACACCCGCTATTAAACATCCGGTGCGCTGATGGCAAGGTAGCGGGTTTAACCACTACACGGGTCAGCTGGACTAAAATGTTGACTTCTCGTCCTTGACATGGGACTAAATTACAAGTACCTCAGAAATCGAAGTGGGTTCGCCAGATGGCGAGGGACACTGGTAACAGGGAAAGGTAATCCACGCCCAGCAATCAGTCCAGTGTGTACTATACTGGAGTTCAAAGCCAGAGAACGAAAAAAAAAAACCAATAGTTCAGTTGGCAGCTCTTCTCTAGCATCTCATCTCACAAGTGTGGCTTGTGCATACATGTGATATGGATAATGTCCAAATTTGAGATTGATAGCATAGGGTTGGTGTGAATATGCTGTTTATTTTCTGTCATTTTGCGGATATATTTATATGTTGATGAGACAGTATGGGTGGCAGTTGATATATAAGCGCACTTGCTTTTTGACACCCGATTTCGATCTCTCTGTCCAATCTGCCATCTTCTGTGACGATAATTCCTAGATGTTTGAATTCAGTAACTTGTTTCAGAGTTGTGCTATTTATCGCAGGGCATCTGCTAACCTGCAGTGCTTCAGGTGTTGGCTGTATTTATATTCATGTTGTTGAAAATTATGCATGCACACAATAACAACCTATTTGGGAGTAAAGCATGAAGGTAATGTTCTTGAATATAACATCCCCTCTGCCGTGCGTCCACCTTGACGAGGTAGAGGGGCTTGAGCGTTCCAATGACCCCAAGAGCTATGCCGACGGTAGCACAGCTACTGGTAGGGTCACCCATGTCGGACAGGTCAAGGGAGAGGGACCAGACGAAGTGACGCACAAACCTGCTGCCTTGTAGGTAGACTGGGGACAGTCAAAGGCTAGGGAAAGCACCCCAAAATATGCTTGTCGAAATCGGATGTACTGAGCCACAGGCTTGACAAAGCAGTGCAACGTAACTTTATCATTTCATGATGCCACAGATGAAAATTAATCGTTATGGTGCTAATCCCGTGAAGTCCCATCAGGCGGTGATAGTGCCGGGCCCCCTGCCTCGAGGGGGTCCACCCATGACTACTGGTGGTCACCTTCCCCTGTGCTGTGGAGTCAAGGCACAGAGGAGTAGGTTAAGAGCTATTGACCAAACACCCCGGACTCTCAACATACTACAATGGAATGCCGAAGGAGTTTATAACAAGAAAGCCTCCCTAACACAGCGTCTTCATAAAGATAGAATAGATGTGGCATGCATTCAAGAGACACACCTCAACGCCAATCGCACATTTTCAGTCGAGGGATATCAGGCCACACGTTTTGACCGCGAAGGACACAAAGGAGGAGTTGTAATACTTACACGAAATACAATACCTTGCAGCGAAGTATCTGTGATCTCTGACAACCAAACGGAAATTATAGGTGTTGATATAATGATAAAGGACATGAAAATAAGAATTTACAATCTGTATAGCCCGGCAGATAAGGATCTTACACTCTCAAACATGGAAATAACTGACACAAATTGCATTGTTGTCGGAGACTTTAATAGCCGCTCAGAAAGATGGGGATACCCAGATACTGACAAAAGAGGAGATGAAGTGGAGGACTGGGAAATAGACTCAAATCTCCATCTACTCAACAAAGCGGATGACACACCGAGCTTCTACTCCAGAAGATGGCTTACCACTTCTACTCCAGACTTAGCTTTCTGCACAGGAGACATCCTCCACAAAATCGATCGCCATGTGCTTGACCAATTAGCAGGTAGTGACCACAGACCAATCAAGCTTGTAATAAATATGGAGTATGTTCCACAGGAGCAAAAGCCTTTGCCTCGCTGGAATTACAAACGAGCAGATTGGGACAGATTTTCCATATTAACAGACAAATATTGTGAAAACATAAATACACGATATGGCAACATGAAGCAAATGGTGGAAAGTCTAAACAGAGCAATAATACAGGCGGCCACTGAGTCTATTCCAAGAGGAGCGAGGAAAAATTACAAACCATACTGGACTGAGGAACTACAAATTTTGGAGGACAAAGTTGAAGATGCTAGGAAGACCGCAGAGAGAGAACAAACAACTGAAGCGAACATCTCTCTCAAAGCCATCTCAGCAAAATATAAAAGAACAGTAAATCAAACAACAAGAGATTGTTGGAGGAAAAAAACAGAAAACCTGAATTTTGACAGGGATGGAAACAAACTATGGAAACTAGTGAAAGCCATGAACAATGAAGGACCTAGAAACAAACAAATAACAATTAAACAAGGAAATGCCTTGCTTACAGGAAAAAAGGCTGCAAATGCACTAATGGAACACTATGCCAGTGCAAACCACATTGATATTACAGCCGAACAGAAGAAAGCAATCAAAGATAAACAGATACATCATAGATATACAGAGACAGCAGCAGAATATATGATGGCAAATCTAACAATGGAAGAAATGGAACAGGCAATGAATACCCTAAAAAAGAAGACATCACCAGGAAAGGATGGAATCACAAATGAAATGCTAATAGGACTAGGCACTAAAGCAAAAAAGAAACTACTAGCAGTCCTAAATTACAGCTGGAAGAGGGGAATAGTCCCACAGGCATGGAAGGAAGCTATACTAATACCAGTCCCAAAGAAAGGAAAAGACCTGGAAGAACCAAATGGCTATCGACCTATCAGTCTTCTTAGCTGTGTAGGAAAATTAATGGAACGCATTATCAATGGCAGGCTAACATGGCATCTGGAAGAAAACCAACTCTTAACACCTCACCAAGCAGGATTCAGAAAGTACAGATCCACTGAAGATCAAATAACCTATATAGCTCAGGAAATAGAGGATGCCTTCCAAGAGAAAAAGCACACACTAGCGGTCTGGATAGATTTAGAAAAAGCATTTGATAAAGTATGGAAGGAAGGACTGAAAGTAAAACTGCAAAAAATGCATGTTTGTGGGAAAATGTACAATTGGATCAGCCACTACCTTGAGAACAGAACTGCCAGGACAAAAGTACAAGGACAAACCAGCAAAATGATGCTGTTGGAGCAAGGTGTCCCCCAAGGAGGAGTTCTTTCACCAACATTATTCCTAGCATATATAAATGACATCACAGACAATTTTCCAGCCAGAGTACACACATCATCCTTTGCAGATGACCTAGCCATATGGACATCTGAAGAATATATTAGTACAGCTAACAGCAGAATACAGCAAGCCCTATTAGCGCTAGAGGACTGGTCAAAATCATGGCTAGTGAAGATAAGTGAGGAGAAAACAACATGCACAGTGTTCTCCCTCTCAACTAAAACTCAGCAACCTAAGCTGGTATTGAATGGAAAAATATTGCGCCATGAAGAAAATCCAAACTATCTAGGAGTCACCTTTGATCGTCGCCTGACATGGAAGACACAGGTTGAGAAAAATCGAACAAGAGCAAGGCAAAGAATGGCAATCATGAAAAAGCTTGCTGGTACAACGTGGGGAGCAGATGAGAAAGTTCTCAAGAAGTTATATACTGGACGGGTGAGGCCAGTACTGGAATATGGCATTGCAGCTTGGGAAACAGCAGCTAAGTCAAACTTTAACAAAATAAGCAGAGTCCAAAATCAAGGAATGCGAATCATAACTGGAAGCCTGAAGACAACGCCTATTAATGAACTAGAAAAGATCACTTGTTTACAACCAATGCAGGATAGAAGAGATAGCAGAGCCCAGCAACAAGCTGAAAAATTTAGAAGATTGACAGACCACCCTATGTATAAAAGGTTTAGTGGTTTTGGAAAGGGAAGACTGAAGCGTAGCAACTTTGTAGAAACTGCAAAACGAAAGATTAGGGCAGATCCCATACTTAACAAATCAACAGTCAAACCCATTTACAATGCAGACAAGTTCCCAGCTTGGAGACAGCAGCTACTGCCTGAGATGATAGAAAACATTCCTGGTATTGAGAAAAAGAACACTCAGCATGAAACCGAAAGAAGAGAAATAACCCTAAACTACATAAAAGAACATTACCCAAGCAGCAATTGGACCCATGCATATACAGATGGATCAGCCAAAAATTCAGTAGAGAATGGAGGAGGAGGAATTCTCCTAAATTTAAAAAATGGAGTGAAAAAAACACATTCAGTGGCAACTGGAAAGTTTTCAAGTAACTTCAAAGCGGAGGTAGAGGCTCTGAAAACTGCAGCAGAAATGCTCTTGATGGAGGAAAACAAAGAGACGCAAATAGCTATCTTTACAGATGCAAAGTCAGCTGTCTCAATACTGAAGAGCAATTACAGCACAGAAATAGCTGACCTAAGAGCAGCACTCCATGGTCTATGCCAGAAATCCAAAAAAGTTGTAATACAGTGGATACCATCACATTGCAGTATACCTGGAAATGAAGAGGCTGACAGACTGGCAAAAGAGGGCGGACGACTACCACAGCCTGACATAGACATAACCTATAATGAGGCAAAGAGGTTGATAAAAAGTACTTATAGAACCAAATGGGAATCAGAGCATCCAGGTCACCAGAAGGATGATGCATATTACAAACTCGACCGAAGAGAACAAGTAGCAATCTTCAGACTCCGCACAGGACATAACAGGCTGAAATACCACTTGTTCAATAAACTAAAGATAGGAGATACCGATGAATGCAATTGTGGAACTGGTAAAATGACAGCTAAACATTTGCTGCAGGAGTGCCCAATATATGCAGAACAGAGAAAGATATTTTGGCCCACACCTGCTTCATTTGAGGACAAGCTCTATGGAGATATCAACAAGCTCAAGTTGACTGCAGCTTACTTTAACTACATTCAGGTTGACATTTAAAGGTGCATGAAGAAGTATTTAGACTGCCGCACTTCATACCACAGGTATGTCGGTTACAAAAGCGCCCCAGAGGCATGAAATGGAATATTGCTTGGATAGCAAATCCATTACGTGGAAAGTCCGAACCAAAAGCTCACTGTGTGGGCTTCATAAAAGGTGGAAAAAGTGTCCCAGTGGCACGAAATGGAATATTGCTTGGATAGCAAATCCATTATGTGGAAAGTCCAAATCGAAAGCACACTCTGTGGGCTTCATAAAAGGTGGAAAAAGTGTCCTAGTGGCACGAAATGGAATATTGCTTGGATAGCAAATCCATTATGTGGAAAGTCCGAATCGAAAGCTCACTGTGTGGATGTCATCTGCAGACTGCATACTTCTGGTTTCCGGAAGAACAGCCTATGATGAATGGAAGGCCCAATATACGGAAGTGAGGCTAAGCAGCCATGTGCAGGACGTGACGATTCCTTGGATGAGCCCAGTACCAGAGCGCTGTGTGTTGGCTCTGCAAGTATGGAAGCCTCCTTGGATGGCGGGGAATGCCCATGGTCTGCCCCTGCCTTCCCTTGAGGGCTGACCAGGATGTCTTTGGCTGTTCTATATGGGCCAGCTGTGATGGGGGATAACACCACAACAGTGAGAGCCAAACGTCCTAAGAAACCCCCGGGAAGGTTAACCCGGTCAACAAATGCCCGCAGAAGTCGGATGTGTCGGCCTAACGGCGCAAGAACGCAGCTCTGCTGTGGACAGGCACAACGCAATCACGTCCGAAAAAAAACTCCGGATGAACGAAGAAGAAGAAGAAGAATATAACATGGTCATACCTCTCAGCCACATGGACAAGAAGAATATAGACAGGAAGAAGAGGAAAATGATAACGCCGATGAGAATGACGGTTGTTGTGGGTGAGCTGTTGTGACTCCCTTGTTGTGAGGCTGTGGAGTACAAGTGGAACACATGATGATATTGCCACAAGGTTATAGGTATTCGATTTAGCAAAATATTGAATCTGCTGTCATCATCATCATCATCATCATCATCATCATCATCATCACCATCATCATCATCATCATCATCATCATCATCATCATCATCATCATCATCATCATCATCATCATCATCATCATCATCATCATCATCATCATCATCATCATCATCATCATCATCATCATCATCATCATCATCATCATCGTCATCATCATCATCATCATCATCATCATCATCATCATCATCATCATCATCATCATCATCATCATCATCATCATCATCATCATCATCAGCATTATCATCATCATAACCACAATTATTATCAGTATCATTATGATCATAACTACAATCATCAAAATAATTATCACTATCAATATTATCATAATCCTTCTCCACCTCCTGTTCATCATTAACATAATCATCATCATTAACATCACCATCACCATCACTATTTATCTGATTAATAGGATTGATTATCAGTATTCTTGTCTCGGTAGTCACCGACATCATCATCATAATCATAATCATCATTATCAAACCCAATAATCAGGACGCTGTCATTGTTTCGCTTCCACGGTGTGATAAAATTCCTTCATCATAGTTAGTTAGTTAGTTAGTCGCAGTTCCAACTTCACAGCAACGGGTCGTCCCCATTATGCTCCATTCCTGTGCCAGTGAATATCACACAAAACGCTCCCCACTGCCCAATGTGAAAAGTGGAAAAGACAGGAGTCTCGACAAATAACAGCCCGCACAGATACACTGTGCATAATGCCGCCACCAGAATGTCAACACAATAGTCCCCCACAAAGCACCCAGTTCATTTCTGATGGAATCGGCAGTCATTTTCCCATCTGGATGTTTCCTAGATGTTCACCCACACAGTCCACGAAATACAGTTCATCGTCAATGGCAGTGGCAGTCAACCAGAAGCCCAGCAGCCACGCATTTCTGCATAAGGCAAAAACCGGTCAACTCTGGGACATAGCCATCTGCCATCGCTCAGAACATGCAGTCACGTTCCAAAAGACCTTGGGCAGATTCAAAAGCATTTCACACGAAACTCACAGCTCACAGTGTCGCGCCACGCACTCACTCAGTAGCAGGGCGACGGAACCATCAAGCCTCCTTAGTCGCCTCTTACGACATGCGTGGTAGGCTGCAGTGTTGCTATTCTTTGCTTCCCTTATGGGAAGTCTGCTGTGCCCTACAGACTCATTATGACGTGTTCTGTCTGCACCAGCCAACGGGTCGCGTGTCTTACTGCCCCAAGTTTGGTTCCTCATACATCCTAGGATGTCTTACTGACTCATGTTATCGTTCCTCCTCTACCCAAGGATGTCATACAGAAGCACTGATGTGACAGGCTTGGAGCACACATGTGCCAAACCTCTCTTTACCTAGGATTCTCCAGGCCATGATTCAGCACTCCCATGAGGGTCCCGTGGCGAGAGTCGTGGATTCGATTCCGGGCTTCTTCTTTATGTTAATGAATGTAATGTTCCTTCGGTTATCCCTTCAGGGTCGTCGCTGGAGCTACACTTTCGAACTCTGTGAGATGCGTTCGGCAGGCAGCCAGTCGTAAAGAACGGGATAAAACCTGATGCAATTTGGTCGATCCACAAGCGCTTAAACTGCTTTAAAACTCAGCCTTGTGTCATGGCACGGAAGGGAGTCAGTACATGAAATGCTACATAACGTTGGAAATGGCAAGATGTGGAGAATCACGGTTATCCACAACAGTTGACATACACTTCATTATGGTTATGGTAATTAAGGTTATATCATATACTTTTAGCAGACTGAAATAACATCTGGTGGCAGTGGAGATGTGGCTTTTGAGGAAAATGCAAGGAATGCCAAGGACAGCCAGAAAATCCAATGACCAAGTACTACAGGAAACAAATGAAGGTCGTAAACTGATTAGAGACATTAGTCGTAGACAGTCACAAATGTTTGGGCATGTTATGAGAAGAAATGACTTGCAGAACTTGGTGACGACTGGCAAGATCGAAGGGGAAGAGAAACGGGGAAGGCAGAGAAGTAAATACCTGGATGGCTTGGCCACATGGCATGGTCGAGTCAAGAACAGTGAGCTGACTATGGTGCTCGAGTGAGATAGCGAGACAGGATCCCCCACACTTATTGGCATGTCACATGGTGATGATTATATTTTTACAGTAAAGAAAAATAATAAATTCTTTAAAAGAGAAATAATTCTATTCCTTAATATTACATATTTGTTATAATAGATTTCTCGTTTCCCCACCTTTTCTGTCAACTGTCAATGATCTTGATTGTTGTGTGATACTCCCTTTGTTATCATCCGAATGTGTTACATTACATCCGAAGTGAAGACCCGTTAAAAGATTACTGTTGGATATTAGCAATTCCAATTGACAACTCTTGGAGTTATCGTTCCTGCAATGGGTGTAAAGTAGAAATACAAAAAAAAAAAAAAATGTAGATCATGGTATCATAATATAGTGATTGTAGAGTTTTCTATAACTTACACAGATACCGCCCCTGTAAGGGATATATATATATATATATATATATATATATATATATATATATATATATATATATATATATATATATATATATATATATAAGCAATGCAATGTCAACTATGCTACTTGTCATAATTCTTCTTCTTCTTCCTCAGCCTCCTTCTCCTCTTCCCCTCCTACTCATCCTCCTCCTCCTCGTCCTCCTCCTCGTCGTCTTCCTCCTCCTCCTCCTCCTCCTCCTCCTCCTCCTCCTCCTCCTCCTCGTCCTCCTTCTTCTTTTTTCACTATATACAGTCAATATAAATTAATCTACAGAACTTTTGTGCGTTTCACGTCGTCGTCGTCATTCGCACTGCGAGCGCTAACAAGACAAGTCGCCTTAACCAGTCAAGAAGCCTGATACGCGGGGGAAAATGTGACGTTGCAAGTCCAACAACAAGAAACACTCGGTATCCAAAATGTGCAGCGTGGGAGCCAACAAGAGGAAGAACGTGGAGAGCCTGCATGCGAGCTGTAACAAAGAACCTGAAACTACAAGTATTACTGAAGCCACCACAAGGGAGAAGATCGACAGCCCACCACAGACAAGAGCCAAACCTACGGAGAAGCAGAGAGAGGAGAAAGACACCAGAGTCGGAAACACCGACTCACCGATAAGCAAGTGGGTTGTCAAACGTATACAAGTGGAGCTTTCAGACGAAGAAATCCTGAAGCAGCTTCGAGAAGAGAACCAACACATCCGATTCTTGAAGGCGGAGCGGCTCCTCACCTACTCCAAGATTCCTATAACCTTGGCGGTGGTAACGACAGAGGGCAGCGAGATGTCGACCGCAATATCAATCAACAAGAGAATGCAGCAGCCAGAGAGATTAATCCCAAGGATCACCCAATGTTCCAGATGTCAGAGGGCCGGCCACAGAAGAACAGCATGTCGCAGTAAGAAGGAAATCTGCCGTTACTGCGCCTATCACCATACCTTCAAGGAGTGTCCGCTAGCCAAGATGGACACGGACATCCGAGCACCCAATAACAAACGAAAGTGCGCCAACTGCCAGGGCAAGCATGGAGCAAGATACTTGGGCTGTCCGTACCTGCAACGACACAGAGACGTGCTAAAGTTTGCCATCAACACAAAGACACTACACAGCGAAGCAAGGCGGAGGTGCGAGACAGCCACAAGCGGGAAAAGCTCAACTGCAAGACCAGATAGATGAACTAAAGAAGCAAATCAAGTTACTTCAAACACCGGCACCGATCAGCGACAATGAAAAGCTGCTGGCTGAAATACAGGAGATACAACGAAACATAAAGCAAGAAGTGGAACATATAGTACAGACGACAAAAAGAATGAAGAGATTCTACGGGACATCAAAGCGGAGAGAGAAATGCTAAAAATGGATCTAACCCAAAGCAAGCCAGCTGAAGCCAAGGAAACGATCACAGAAAAGCCGCCGGTTGAAACCCAACAAAAGACCGAGAATGTAACGGTCTTGAACTCCAAGAGGACACCGGTATACCACGAGACCACTGGAGAACTCATAGGGGAGGAGAGAGACGGCGGCACAGAGTACCATGCTCCAATGACAATGGAGGAGTTGCGTAGAATGAATAAACTCGAACTAGCAGAATGGGAGAGGAAAAGAGAAAGCAGATCTGACGAAATGGACAAGAGGCGTGAATGAATCAACAGGGAGAGAAAAGAGATATTGCGCAAACAATAAAATGAAAATGTCGAGAAGCTCCTACAGAAAATACACACACACACACACACACAAAAAGAAGCAAAAAAACAAAAAAAAACAAATAAAAAGTCCTTTTAAGGACTGCAATCAGTCAAGCCAGACGAACCAGCAGCCTTCACTAACAACAGACACCGCCAGAGGAAACTGGCCCTTCTAAGGACTGCAGCCAGACGAGCCAAGAAACTGCACCAACAAAGAAAACCACAAGAGTCGAGCACAAAGGATAGCCGCCGAACGACCCCCCCCCCCCCCAGCTGACGTCACAGACACAAACCAACATGATCTATCCGAGATAGGACTCACAAGACAAGAATCAGGGTGAATGAACCCACAAAAACCACGGAACTCAACAACCACAGCTGAAAAACGCAGGTTGAACGAGGTCGAATTTGGAATTTTTGTTTTGAAAATTGGAATTGGAATTGGAATCTACAGAAAGCAGTAGTCTACTCAAGCTTGTTGACATCTCCATAGAGTTTGTCCTCAAATGAAGCAGGTGTAGACCAAAACAATTGTATCTGTTATGCAATATGTTGGTCACTCCTGCAACAAATGTTTAGCTGTCATTCTACTGGTAATATAGGTACATTCATCAGTATCTCATATGTTTAGTTTATTAAACAAGTGGCATCTCAATCTGTTGTGTCATGTGCGGAGTCTGACGATTGTTAATTTGTTCTTGCTGGTTGAGTTGGTAAAACGCATCATCTTTCTGGTGGCCTGGATGCTCTGATTTCCACTTTGTTCTACAATTGCTTCTAATAAATCTCTTAAATCCATCATAGCTAATGTTTATATCAGGCTGAGGTAGTTCTTTAACCTCCCTTTTCCACAATCCACGGAAATTCGTTATCAGGATGTGTCCTGCCAGCTGGCGTAGGCGTTCATGTCTCTCCACAGATCTCGGTCTTTGGTGTTCTGGATCAACCCTGCTGATAGTATTCCCCCATGACACTGTATGGATTCTTTCAGCATCATTTGTCTCGGTCTGACACTGCCTCGTCTACTACCGACATTCCTGTAGTTACCATGTTTTCGTGTCACTGTTCATTAAATTACCGAAGAAAACTGTTTGTCTCTTTCTTATAGCTGTGTATGATGTTTTAATTTCTTCCAGGCAATCGTTCTTAGTTACTCTGGCACTTCATGATATTGCACATCCTGTGTGGCTGGAGGCCTTTTGCTCATGTGGCACGTCGACCCGGAGTCAAGTATGGCTGAGGGAGGCTGTCATACATGAGGATTCCTGGATGGCGTGAAGGAAGTAAGGGTCATGTTGAAGTGGATTGTGGATATATATGGTTTGTAGTGTCAAGTGGATCCCGAGTGTCGTGGTGGAGTTGATTGGATAGTCAAGTTATTGCTATGTTGAATCAGTTGTATGTCTCTTCCTGGTCTGAGTCATTACATTGATGGAACACATTTGGGAGGGAACTGCAGCTATCAGTATGGCAAGAGAGGGCGTCTCTTTTCGTAAATAGGCATCTTGGGTACATGGCGCTGGGAGTATATTTACAATTAATCACTGGGTGTCGTGGTCAGTAGGGTGCCAATTGTCTTTAATTGCTGGGACATCGTCTGGGACACATCTCTGGCTGGGTCAACCTGGGGGGGGGGGCGACATCTAGCATTCTAGTTACTGTCTGTCTGTCTGTCTGTCTGTCTGTCTGTCTGTCCGACAGTCCGTCCGTCTCTCTGCTTGTCTGCCCTCGGTCTGTATCTCTGTTTGCCTATCTGTCCGCCTCTTTGTCTGTCCGTCTCTCTGTCTGTCCGTCTTTCTGTCTGTCTCCACCCTCTGTCTGTCTGCCATATAGTTTATGTCAATTTCAGGAATTATCTTATTGAATTGCACCACTATTTATTTTACGTTACACAATGTACACCATTTTCCGTTTTTTCCATTGTTTTACCATGTTTTCCCAATTGTGAATGTTCTTGTGAGTTTGCTCACGATAGTCATCAGTGTATGCGTGTGTAAAGTGTGGGAGTTTATTCATATTAGTTTTAGTGATTATGTGAGGCAGCGTGTATGTGTGAGCATGTGTGTGGGTGGATGGGTGGATGTGTATATGTGTGTCTATGTGTATGTGTGTTTATATGTGTGTATGTGGGTGTATATGTGTGTGCATGTCTATATGTGTGTGAGTGTGTGTATGTGTGCATTGGTGTGTATGCGTGTGTATGTGCGTGTTTGGGTGTGGATGTGTGTGCACAAGTGTGTATGTGTGCTTGTGTGCACATGTGTGTATGTGTTTGTTTGTATGTGTGTTTATGTATATGTACGTGTGTGTGTATGTGTATGTGCCTGTGAGAATGTGTGTATGTGTGTGTATGTATGTGTGTATGGGTGTGCATGTGTGTAGGTGTGTGTGGGTGTGTATGTGCGTGTGTAGTTTTGCGTATTTGTGAGTTTATGTGTATGTGTGTGTGAGTGTAAGTGAGAGAATGAGTGTGCAAGAGAGAGAGAGAGAGAGAGAGAGAGAGAGAGAGAGAGAGAGAGGGGGGGTGAGTGAGAGTGTGCGTGAGAGAGTGAATGAGTGTGAGAGAGAGAGAGAGAGAGAGAGAGAGAGAGAGGGAGGGAGAGTGAGTGAGTGAGTATGTGTGTCTGTCTGCTTGTATGTGCGAGTGAGAGAGTGAGCTAGTGTGGTCTAGAGAGTGAATGAGTGAGAGTGTGAGAGATGGTGAGCGTAAGTGAGAGAGTGAGTGAGAGATTGAATGTGTGAGTATGTGTCTGTCTGTGTGTGTGAGAGGGAAAGAGAGGGTGAGTGTAAGAGTGAATGAGTATGGCTGAGAGAGAGAGAGAGAGAGAGAGAGAGAGAGAGAGAGAGAGAGAGAGAGAGAGAGAGAGAGAGAATGAGACAATGGAAGAGTTAGTGTGTGTGAGTGTGTGTGAAAGAATGAACGAACGAGCGAAAGAACGAACAAACTTTATTTTCAATGAGATAAGAATTGGGCACGCAGGCCTGTCTGATATTCTGCCCTTCTTCTCTATTTCCTCTCATACATTCTTTCATTCACTAATGAAGCTAATCTTCGACAAAAAAAGAACAATAAGCATTAAAATGCATGGAAAATAATCAATATTGCATGACTCACTGAGGCAATGTTTAACATGACCATTATAAATACCCACGGAAGGTGTAACGTGCCATGCATATGGAATGTTTATTGGCTAGTTGTCGTTTGAGACAATTTATCATTATTATTGTTTTTTATGTAATGGGGGTATGTAGTCTGTACTGAGGTAGTGTTCAAACAGGTTGCGAATGTACGTATAATGATTTGTGGTGTCTTTGATTTCTTGTGGAAGATTGTTTCACAACTGAGCGGTGGAGTATGCTAGGCTTGTTTTTATATAAGTCTATCCCAGGTTTGCCGGTCTCTCTGGCTGTGGGGTTACAACACTTTCTCTCTGTAATCCCGTTTATCACGCAGAGTCTCGCAGCGGAGCGAGAACTGAGGTGGTTCGACCCCCGCTCGTGACTTGCGGATACTGAGCCGGCCGCTCAGAAAGCAATGGCAAACTACTGAGCGTAATCTTGCCAAGAGATCAACAGACAGCTGAAAGATGCTGCTGTTGACAGCTAAGTCCTGTAAAAGGATACGCAAAACATCCCAGGTTTAGGGACATGAAGTATATTTAGTCGTTCGCTATGTGTTGCGTTATATTTGAACAATGGCCAAAGGTAGCTTGGAGCATTTTGAAATAGGATTTTGTGAATTAGTTTAGCCTTATTAAAAAGTAGGCGTTTGTGGAGTGGCAGTAACTGAAGACGTTTATGTAGGTTAGAAGTGTCGGTAAGCTTTTCACCATTAATTAAACGCACTGCCCTTTTCTGGAGTGAATAAAGGCGTTTTGTTATTGATTTGGAACATCCATTCCAGATTGTGAAGCAATAATCAATATGTGTTTGTATGTGGAAAGTATAAAATATCTTTCTTGTGTTTTTGTCAAGGAAATTTTTAATTTTGGCAAGTTGGTATACTTTTCTGGCTATTTGTTTAACGAGAGCATGAACATGGGAGTTAAAGGTTAGATTTTGATCTATGATAAGACCCAGTGCCTTGTGCTCGGTTAAACTTTCTATAGGCATGCTACCAAAGTGCAGCTGAAGAGCTCTCTGTAGTTTAGAGTGTGAAGTCTTTGTCTGGTTGCTGTTAACATAGATTTTGTTTTAGAAATGATAATTTGCAATCGGTTTGCATGACTCCAGTTAACTACACTATTTATTACCTGTTGCAAGGATGATTCTAGCATATTACAATCAATAGCGTTTGTATATACCGTTCAGTCGTCTGCAAATAGATCGCAGGACGACGAAAAATATGAGGGAAGATCATTTGTATAAATGGCAAATAATAGAGGGCCAAGTATAGACCCCTGTAGTACTCCAATATTAATGTTAATGGATTGAGATAAAGATTTATTGTGTGATATTACTTATTTTCTGTCTAATAAAAATGATTTTATTGTCACTATATTAAAGCTTACTTTCATTGTTTCTAGTTTAAAAAAAAAGAATAGTATAAACTACCATATCGAATGCTTTTCTAAAGTCTATAAACACCGCTCCACATAGAGTATTGTTGTTAATATTTTGATGCCAGTTTTCTATCATGTTTGTTAGGGCCGTATGACAAGAATATTTTGGCCGAAACCCTGACTGACTGTCAACTATTAGCTTGTGGCGAACTAAGTGCTCTAGTGTTGTTTTGTGAATGTGCTTTTCTAGTGGTTTGGATAGTGAGAGAGAGAGAGAGAGAGAGAGAGAGAGAGAGAGAGAGAGAGAGAGAGAGAGAGAGAGAGAGAGAGAGAGAGAGCGAGTTGAGCGCACGCATGTCATGTTAAATGCTATTCCATATTTTTTCTGTATCCCCATCTTTCATATTAGCATTTATATTGCCACTTGAATTTAACTTGTACTATATGCACTGATTATTTCATCATGCTTATGTCAATTCCCGAATTATCTTATTGAACTGCAGTACAATTTTTTACGATACACAATGTTTGACATATTTCTTTATTTTTCACCACTTTTCCTCCATGTTTTCCCCATTTTATCCCAATTTTAAATGTGTGTGTGTGTGTGTTTTGTTGGAGGATGCTCACGATAGTCGCCAGTGTTATCAACATCATCAAGTGCCCTGCCAGCTGGCGTAGGCGTTCATGGCTCTCCACAGATCTCGGTCTTTGGTTCTCTGGATCAACTCTGCTGCTAACATTCCTCCGTGCCACCGTCTCAATCCACCCAGCATCACTTCTCTTGGTCTGCCACTGCCTCTCTTCCCCTCGATCTTTCCAGTTGTCACGATGTTCTCCAATGCCTCTCTTCTCATCACATGACCGAAGAAAGATGTTTGTCTCTTCCTTATTGTTGTATATAGTGGTCTAGTTTCGTTAGCCTGTTTGAGGCAGTCGTCGTTAGTTACTCTGGCAGTCCAAGGAATTCGCAACATTCGTCTCAGGAACCACATCTCTGATGCTTCTAATTTCTTCTTAATTTGTTCATTTACATTCCAAGATTCACTGCCATACAGCAAAACTGGTTCTACATAGCATTTCAGCACTCTCTTTCTTACACTCAGTGATAGTGACCTATTGCACAAGATACTCTTCATTTTCTGAAATGCGGCCTTTGCCTGCCCTATTCTGCTCTTAATCTCTGATGTACATCTTCCATCTGATGTTATAAATGTCCCTAGGTATCTAAAATTATCCACTTGGTTAAGAATTTTTCCTTCTATTTCTATGTGAAATGAAACTAGAACATTATATACAACAATAAGACAGAGACAAACATCTTTCTTCGGTCATGTGATGAGAAGAGAGGCATTGGAGAACATCGTAACAACTGGAAAGATCGAGGGGAAGAGAGGCAGAGGTAGACCAAGAGAAGTGATGCTGGATGGATTGAGACGGTGGCACGGAGGAATATCAGCAGCAGAGTTGATCCAGAAAACCAAAGACCGAGATCTGTGGAGAGCCATGAACGCCTACGCCAGCCGGCACGGCACTTGATGATGATGATGATTTCTATGTTACATTTTGGTGTCACCATTTTCTTTGATATCACCATTGTTACTGTTTTCTTGATATTCAAGGAAAGTCCTTTCCTTGCACTCTCTGTTACTACAGTGTCCAACAATTGTTGTAGGTCTGTTGATTTATCTGCCACCAATACTGTGTCATCTGCATAGCGTATATTATTTATATTATAACCTCCAACTAGTATTCCTGGCATCTCTTTGATCTCTCTCATTATTACTTCGCTATATAGGGAGAAGAGATCTGGTGACAAGACACATCCCTGTCGTACTCCTAGCTTTATGTGTTCGTAACTACCCTCTTTATTTTCAATTTTAAATGCTGCTACTTGGTTCCAGTAAATATTCTTTATTATTCTTAAATCTTTCCCATCAATGTTGATATCTTCCAACATTTTAATCAGCTCATCATGTTTTACTTAATATAATCTATGAAGCATAAACATATGTCTTTCTGTTTCTCTATTGACCTTTCTATTAGTGTCCGTAATGTATATATTGTATTGTTTGTGCCCTTACCCTCCACAAATCCATACTGTTCTTCACTAATTTCCATTTTTATTTTCTTTCTGGTTCTTCTCATTATGATTCTGAGCAGAAGCTTAGTGATATGGTTTATGAGGTTAATTGTGCTAAAATCTTCATATTCAATTGCTCCTGGTCTTTTTGGTATAGCTATAAAGACAGATTTTCAGCATATCACTGGGTAGATATCCACTGCTGTAAATATCATTTAACATTGTGGTTAATATATCTACTCCAAATTCTCCCAATACTTCTAATTCTTCTATTGTGATTTCATCTGGTCCAGCTGTTTTTCCTTTCTTCATATATTTCATAGCGTCAGCGACTTCTTCTTTTAGAATAGGTGGACCTTCTAAGTTACTTTCTTCTGTTAATTCTTCCCTTTCCCCATCATATAATTCTTTTATATACTCATTCCACCTCTTCATTATATCATCTCCCTCCAATAATATCTTTCCTGTTTTTGATTTCAAACACCCTGTATTTATTCTTATTTTTCTTCCCGTGAGCTCAATGATTTGTCTGTGCATATTTTTTTGTATCTTTAATGGCATTTAATTAAATTATTTTGCACTGCTCATTTAACCAACTTTCTTTTGCCTTCCAACATTTATCTTTTATTTCTTTATTTATCTTAGTGTATTCTTGTTTGTCATTTTTACTCTGTTTTGTTTTGTCCATCAGCATTAAGATTTCTTCATTCATCCATTTTTTCTAGCTATTTGACTTCCCTCCGGTAATATTTCTTTGCTAGTTTGATGAATGGAGTCCCTTAACATTTCCCATTGTTCATTTTTACTCTGTATTTTAGCTATTGCATTGTACCTATTTTTCACAGTCACTATGTATTGTTCTTGAATTTTTTTATCTACTTTTAGAACCTCTTTATTAAGTCTCATGTTCCTAACCATTTGTTTTCCTCTCTTTAATCTTACTTTTATTTGTCCACATAGTGGTACATGATCACTATTACAGTCGGCACCAGGCATTGTTTTTATATTAATTAGAGCATTTCTAAATCTTTTATTAATTAGTATGTAGTCAATTTGGTTGCGTATTTTCATATCAGGGCTTTTCCATGTGTATAGTCGTCTTTTATGGTGTTTAAACCACGTTTTTCCAATTATCATATCATTGATATTTGCCCATTCTATTAACTTTTCTCCTCGTTCATTTCTTGTACCTAAACCATAATTCCCCACTAAATCCTCCATTTTTCCCTTTCCTACGTTTGCATTAAAATCACCACGTATTATTTTTATTTCTTGTGATCCAATTTGAGCCATCGACATTTCTATTTTGTCGTAAAATGTTGTATTTCTTCATCACTACTGCTTGTTGTTGGTGCACATACTTGTATAATATTTATATCTATTGGTTTGCTTTTGATTTTGACCAAAATAACTCTATCTGAAATACACCAGTATCCATTCATAGATTTGGCTGTTTTTTCATCAAATATTATTCGTACACCTTTTTCATGTGTGTCCCCTCCAGTATAAATTATTGTGTGTTTGTCGGTTATAATTTTGCCAGATCCCTTCCATCTCATCTCACTAACGCCTAGTATATTCATATTCATGCTATCCATTTCTCTTAGAACATTGTTCAACTTTCCTAGCTCATTTAATGTCCTAACATTCCATGTTCCTACTCTAAATTTATTTATTTTATTTATGGTTTTGCCATCAGTAGCTGGATGACGGTCTGGTGTCACCTGTGGCTCATGACTGTCCCTACCGGACGAGGATGTCCTAAGACAGCCATTAACGTCGTTCGTTAACTCTGATATATGTTTTGCCATGAAGTCTTGGGAAGGTAATGTGGTGGTTTCCCCCTGTCTTCCACATCCACATGGTGGTCTTTTACCTCTACCTTTGACAGCCATTTCCGACTGTCAGGACAAGTGAGTGCCCTGCTCTGCTCAGCTGCAGAGTTGTCCACTTATTCCGGTGGATACTCGGTCCCCAGAGCTGTGTTAGCCACACCGTGGTGTGTTTCCATCCTCTACCGCGGGGAGGTGCAGTTGGGATTTTCCCTTCATAAAGTTATGGTCTCTGACCAAAACTCTCCAGTACTTTTTAGAGGACAGTGTCGTAAGTGTATAGTGTGTAAAATGTGGAAGTTTATATATAATAGTTTTAGTGATTATGTTAGGCAGCGTGTATGTGTGAATATGTGAGTGGGTGGGTGTAGGTATGTGTGTGTATATATGTGTGTGTATGTGTGTATTTGTATTATATTGTATTTGTATGTGTGTGTGCATGTCTATATGTGTTTGAATGTGTGTATGAGTGTGTATATGTGTATATATGTGTATGAGTGTGTATGTGTATGTGCGTATGTGTGCGTATGTGTGTATGTGTGCTTAAATGTGTGTATGTGTGTGTGCTTGTGTGTACTTGTGTGTATGTGTATGTGTGAGTAAGTTTGTATGTGTTTATATTTGTGTGGGTTTGTGTGCATGCATGCAATGTATTTGAGGGAGAGTGTATTTGCATGTTATTGAGTGTGTTGTATAACTGTGAGAGTTTGTGAAAATGATGTAAGTATGTATGCAGGTATGAGTGCTTGTGTATTTATGATTGTGCCTGTGTACGTGTGTCTGCCTGTCTCATAACATGGTAATATGCATTGTTTATGTTTACAAAATCCACTTGACAATGTGTTTGTTCCTGTGTGAATGTAACATGCACAATTGGTGAATGACAGATGACTGATTGGAAGGGCAGAATGTAAGACGGGCCTGCGTGCCCACTTTGTTACCATTTGAAAATAAAGATCGTTCGTTGGTTCTGTCTGTCTGTCTGTCTGTCTGTCTGTCTGTCTGTCTGTCTGTCTGTCTGTCTGTCGGTCGGTCGGTCGGTCTGTCTGTCTGTCTGTTCTGTCTGTCTGTCTGTCTGTCTGTCTGTCTGTCTGTCTGTCTGTCTCAAACGTAAAATTAAGGAAACGCTTATGAAAACTAACGAAGTATATATAACAATGCACGCGGCAAGTGAACTGGTGAAGGATGTGGAGTAATTGCAGACGTATGATGTCAGCGACGTTCTGTAAAATGCCAAGGAGCGGCAGCATTAATGGGATGTCGTGAAGCTGCACCCGTGTGTTTGTTGTTTGAATGCTGACGAAGGCTTTGGCCGCAGCGTCCTTTTTCTTACTTTAGATCGTTTTCTAGTAAAGGTTACCGTCTACTTCTCATGTGTTAGTGACTCATTCATTGTGAAAGACTAACTACATGACAGTAATTAATAGTAACGATTACAACAAGCACATCTACCAGTGGTAGTGAAAGACAACGCGCAGTAGTTTCAGACATCAGACTGGACTCACTCAAACAAGCCGCCGGCTACATAATATGATATATCTTGTACCGGCGGTTTGAACACAGTCGGGGGTTTCTCAGGCGTCGCCGCGCACATCTGGGTCATGTCGGTGTGGTTGTAGATAACGATCTTCAAAACCGTGATGCCTTTAGAACAGCTACCATCACATCGCAGTTTGAGAATCGTGTTTTCTGCATCCAGATACTCATAGTTGAACGCTTCTGTGTGTAAGAGAGATGGATATTAAAACTGATTAGATACATTCGCGTTGTTTCATTATTTTACTTTATTGAAAACTTATGTGGCTACATTGAATTCGTAGACTGTAGAATCATATACACTCCGACTTCTGAGGTACTTGTAATTTACGTCCCCAAGTCAAGGACGAGAAGTCAACATTTTAGTCCAAATGACCGGTGTAGGGTGACAACTGACAAGACTAAGGGGAAAAGAAAAAGGAGAAGGCAGAGAGGTAAATATCTAGATGGCTTGGCCACGAGGCATGGTTGAGACAAAAACACAGAGCTGATCCACGACTCTGGTGATCGTGTGAGATGGCGAAACATGACCACCCACGCTTATCGGCACGGCACATGATGATGAGACAGAAAACTGCTTACACGGCCATTAGTGCACGTCAGCCTTTGTATATAAATGTTGCAGAAGAAAATTAAAAATTCCTTTGACGGAAAAGAAGACAAACAAATTTGTAAACAAAAGTAATGTCAATATTAAAGGAGATTGGTGAAAACAAATAAAACCGTGAAAGGGCTTGGAAATGTAAAAAAGACGTGAAAGTTAGGAAAAGATAAATTTGTATGGAGGCGTACCGGGGAGAGAAAGTGGAGACAAGGAAGATCACCATTTAGATTAATTAAAGACTTGATAATTAATTGATAAATGACATGAAGAGATGCAGAAATCTGGCTTGTGATTGAGATAAGTTTCGGTGACTGTTACTTGGGCAAAGTTCTGCATTAGATAAACCACTTAAAGGCTGGATGGCTCATTGTAACGCTGGGTCGACCTGAAATCTGTATTTAAAAAAAAAATCATGTAATTATTGTAAATGAAACTCGCACCACAATATTGGCAAAGAGACGCTAAAACAGCTTTTCCACTGTGACTACTTGCATAACTCTAACAGTACAATTAGAGCCTCAACTTCTTGGAGATGTCAACAAGCTTAAGTTGACTGCTTATTTCTTTATATTTATTAATATTGACATCTGAAAGCAGAAGAATACGAAGAGGAAGGAGGAGGAGGATGGGGTAGGAGGAAGCGGAGGTGGAGAAGAATTACAATTTGGAGAAAGTAGGCAAGAAGAAGAAGAAGAAGAAGAAGAAGAAGAAGAAGAAGAAGAAGAAGAAGAAGAAGAAGAAGAAGAAGAAGAAGAACGAACGAACGAACGAACAAACTTTATTTTCAAAGGGTTAAGAATTGGGCACGCAGGCCCGTCTAACATTCTGCCCTTCTATCACTCTCTTTCATACATTATTTCATTCACACATCATTCAAGGCTACCAGAGAACAGCAACAATATAAAAGATATGCATTATAAAGGCATGGGCAAAATGCGAACATCAAAACTACACGACACAGTAATATTAGATAATGGTCTGACACTTGTTATTAGCCATGCGGAATATACTGTTCTACCAGAAGGGGACTGGCTGTTATACTAGGGTTGTGTAAGAAGAAGAAGAAGAAGAAGAAGAAGAAGAAGAAGAAGAAGAAGAAGAAGAAGAAGAAGAAGAAGAAGAGGAAGAAGAAGAAGAAGAAGAAGAAGAAGAAGAAGAAGAAGAAGAAGAAGAAGAAGAAGAAGAAGAAGGTGAGAATTCTAACATTGAACACTGTAACAATAACAATGAAACAAATCATTACAACAAAACATATCTGACCTGTCCCACTTGTTGAGGCCGCAGTATTTTGCAAGCAGTAAAACACAACCAGAACAACGGGCGTTAAACTTCCAAATCTAGTAAATGAATCCATCTTTACAAATGATTGTTACAATCATTAACACCATCTAAATGAGGTCTCACGATACAACACAAGCGCACAGCTGCATTTTTATGGTAATAAAAAAAAATAAATAACACTCAAAAAGACAAATATGATAATTTCCGCCGTTGCGAATTCACAACAAATATTTCATTTCCTCAATATTTGGATGTGGCGTGACTGTGAGTGGAGTGGGTATGTGTGAAGGACAATGTCATGGGATGTGTGGGGGTAAAGTGGGCCAGTGGGGAAGCAGTCAGACGTGGGGGAAGAGATATTCTTGGGATCGACAGCCGAGCTAGCGGCGGAGCTTGTAGAATGACCGCCTCTCAACAATAGTGATTGAGTACAGTGATAATAAGGTGGAATAAACATAGTCTTCTTCTTCAACTTCTTTCGTTCGCTTTACATTGATTGTCTATACGAAGCACTTGCAATGTTGTCTCATGTATCAACATCACAGTCATTTTTAGTTCATTCAGTGGTCCAAAGAGTTTATCTTCCACTGTTAATTCACTAGGTCAGAAGGTGTGCCTAGGTATGTTGTATTTTGGACGGTCTTGGGGTATGTGATCTGCTGTTTGAGGCGCCAATCCACACGTGCACATGGCTGATTTGACAATCTTGAATTTAATATGTGATTGGTGATTAGTAAACATCATCATCATCACACAACGGACGCGCATAAAGGTGCTCCCCTTTCCCATTTCGGCCAGCTTGTATCGACCGAGTATACCAGATCTTTGTTGGTTCATGGAATGAGTGTACCAGATCTTTGTTGGTTCATGGACTGAGTATACCAGAACTGTGTTGGTTCATGGAATGAGTATACCAGATGTGTGTTGGTTCATGGAATGAGTGTACCAGATGTGTGTTGGCTCATGGACTGAGTGTACCAGATGTGTGTTGGCTCATGAACTGAGTATACCAGATGTGTGTTGGCTCATGGACTGAGTGTACCAGATCTGTGTTGGCTCATGGACTGAGTGTAAAAGATGTGTGTTGGTTCAAGGACCGAGTATACCAGATGTGTGTTGGTTCATGGACCTAGTGTACCAGATGTTTGTTAGTTCATGGAACGAGTGCACCAGATCTGTGTTGGTTCATGGATCGAGTGTATCAGATCTATGGTTGTTCATGGATCGAGTGTACCAGATGTGTGTTGGTTTATGGACCGTGTGTACCAGATGTGTGTTGGTTCATCAAATATCTTGTGCTGTTGAAAAAATACACTCTCATCTCCCGCATCCTGGACAAGGAAACAGATTCCCAGGTGTCCTTAAAGTCACCTGTGTGTCGTGCATCTCCAATAGCGCTGATAATGTTTGGCCCATGCATTGGTCTTCCCACTTCGGTCAGTGCCATGTTCGTCTACCTTTCAAGCCTATCTGCCCCGACGCAAAGATTAACGTTAGTTAGTTTATGTGGTTGCGTCATCGATTGTGTGATTTTCGGAGCCGTAGAATA
The DNA here is from genome assembly GCA_963921405.1 of Cepaea hortensis. Lineage (NCBI taxonomy): Eukaryota > Metazoa > Mollusca > Gastropoda > Stylommatophora > Helicidae > Cepaea > Cepaea hortensis. The sequence goes on along the minus strand of OY992891.1, from coordinate 5,556,726 downwards.
ATCATTTCGTCTAGTCTGTCCATTAAATGGTGATGATAATTCAAGCTAGTTGCGTATCCTTGTCATAACGTACAAGGGGCTTCTCATAAGTCTTTAGCCTGACCATAAAGGAGTAGGCTTAGAAAATTGAAATTTGGCACAGTGCTTATTCCATCTCACTGTAGCCACCACTTGAATTTATGCATTTCTGCCATCTCTGCGTGACCTTGAAAAGACCTTCAGAATGAAACATCCTATTTTTCGAACTAAACCAGTTATCATAAGCCAGTATGACATCTTCGTCACTGTCAAAACGATTTCCTTTCAGCTGTTTTGTTTTTAAGATTTGGGAAAAGAAAAAGTCTAATGGAGCCAAATCTAGAAAATACGGTGGGTGTGGAAGAATTTCAATATTCAAATCATTGGCAGTTTGCAGCACAAGCCGTGCTTAATGGGAGGGCGCGTTGTCTTGAAGCAAAGGCAGGATTTGCGTACGCGCTATCCTTGTTTTCTGGTCACAACCTTTTTTAGTTTGATAAGGAGATCTGCATAGTACTGCCCATTAACCGTGTTTCCATGAAGCATGTAATCTTTCAATACGACGCCTTTGACTTCCCAAAAACAGTCAGCATCACTTTTCTTGCAGATTTTTGTGCTCTTGGCTTGACATGTATTGGCAAGCCCGGGGTTTTCCACTGCATGCTGGCAATTTTGGATTCTGGGTCATAATGGTGAATCCAAGTCTCATCTACCGTCACCATGGTCGTCAACATGTTTTTTGACCACCACATGTTGAGCAACTGGCGACAGCAATCAACCCGTGTTTGTTTCTGTTCACATGTCAGCAGGCGCGGGACTTCAGTGTTGCCATCTCCTTTTGATAAAAAAGCACCGAAATCGACCCCAAAAAGCACCACAATTTTTGGAAAGCACATAAAAAAAAAAAAAAAAAAAGCACCAACAATTTTTTTTATTACAAATGTAACAAGGTAGCACACTTTAATTTATTATTATCACTTCATATTACAATGAAGTTTATTCCAGATCCGCCAAATCCCAATCAGAACTACTCTCGAGCCAAAAAAGCACCAAATTGCAATAATATTTTTTGGGAAATCACTAAAACAAGCACTGGTGGTATTCATTCAAAATGTAATTTATTATTATCACTGAATATTGGAATGAAGTTTATTCTAGATCTGCCAAATCCCAGTCAGACAACTCCTCTTCAGTTTCTGTAGCTATTTCCTGCTGTGTTTGCACCTGCGATGATGATGATGATTGAAAGAAACTTGTATATGCCTCCTTTTTCGCAGAATATCTCTAGGTAGTTTATAATCATGACAGCATTTGCCATATCTTTTCATTCCATATCTAATAGTCAAAACAGCTGTCAAACTCTTGATGCTCAGTCTGTTCCGCAATTTTGATTTTATAACTCCCATTTGCTGAGGAGGGGATCCGAGCACTTATGGACTGAATGGTTCGATGTGCAACGAGGATGATCTGTCGACTAACTAACTAACTAACTAACTAACTCCCATTTGACTGAAAATATGCTCCACATCCGCATTAGAATGAGGTAAAATAAGCACAGTTAAAGCTAAATCTGGAAGATCTTGGAAAGGATTTTCACCGGTGGCATCCCTGTATAAGGCTATTTCTGCCCACAGTCCAAGTGTGTCAGAGGTCTGTGTCCACTGCATATGATGCAGTTTTCTCCACTGGAAATCGATGCGGGCGAGAGTAGCTGCATCTTCTATAAACATTTTAGCAAGATCCAATATAAGGGCTTCATTGGCTGTAGACATTCACTTCCACTAAGACATGACATGGACTGCAACACTCGAACGTTATCCGGCAAACGTAAACGCAGCTGTGTCAACAGCTCTATTAAAAACTTGATGCACCTTCCATGAATTTCTTTCTCATCAGGAAACTTGTAGTCTGCTATTTCTTTCTCAAACTCATAACCTAGATTGGGATTAGGATCTAAATAAATCTTGAATAGCACCACTTTCTGTTATTTGTTCCCCAGGAATAGCAATCTTTGAACTGATAGAATCAGTAAGTTGTACAAGATCGCTGAGTAGTTTTGTTGGATCCTGTATATCTGCTTCGAATTTCTTATTCACACTTTGAACTTCTTCGAGAATATGCTTGAGAAATATGAGATACACATAGTTTTTCATGTCGCTAAACATAGAATGTAGAAGTTCTGCTGTATAACAGCGCTCGTTGAGTCTTGCTATATCAAAATGAGTTCTAAGCTCGACCCACTGCTGCAATATTCTGCCAATGGCAGATTGAATGGACATCCATCGTGTCTGGCTTAATTGAACAACCTTCAGCGGATGTTGTCCATCATTTATTGAAGCAAAAGGCTACCTGTACTTTGTTTGAAGAAGACTTGAGTGAGAAAACCAGTTATATGTTTCTCTAATCATGAACTCTATGTTCCTGGGCTGACAAGCAGCTGCAGCCTGTGACACTGCCAGCTGAAGGGAATGACATACACACCTTACTAGTACCAGATGAGAGAACTTCGCATTTTAGCTCTGTATACACTCCATTGTTTACACCTGTCATGACAGATGCATTGTCAGTGCCGAGTGCAACTAGTCTTTGCAACTCAAGTCCATTATTGTTTAAACAATCTTTTAACGCATTGAATATTGCCTGCGCATTGCAGTCACTCACTTCAACTAAATCGTATTAAAATGAGTTAAATTATTTGAATATTGCGCTGTAATGTACTAAGACTGTTTTACTCCTTCGCTTCAGTTCAAATTCGGCTTTTTAGTGTTCCCAAAATAATTTTTAAAGTAATTTTTACCCACCCATAAAAAGCACCAAAAAAGCACCCAAAAAATTGTGAAGCACCAAATTCTCGAGGCCGCGCTAAATGCAACATTTTGGCACTAAATGGCTTGAAAAAGCACTAAATTTGGTGCGAAAAGCGTCAGAATGGGGTCCCAGCGGCATACACTTTTCTCATGTTCAGTCTGTTGTACAAAATTCTAAAAACTGTACTCCTACTTAGTTTTGCTGAACCCGATATCTCTGCTATTGTCATTTTCCTATCCTGGTCTATGATTTTCTTCACTTTTGCAGCATTTTCATCATTGCACTACGAGGACGGTCATCCTGATCTTGGCAGATCAGCAACTTGGGAACGGCCACACCTAAACTGCAAACACCATTTTTTTTTTACAGAAACATACGAAGGACAGACTTCCTCAAACACTGGCTCCATCTCTGTGTGTATTTCTGTAGGTGTTTTGCACCATGCACCATATCGGAAAAACCAGTTGAGGAGGAAAATTAATAATTCATATGTCCATTACAAACTGAATGAGCTAAACATGTGCCAAATTTCAATTTTCTCCGCCTACTTCTTCATGAGAGGAGCGACGAGCGGCTGGCCGAGTGGTTAGAACGCTGGACTCTCCTTCGGGAGACTAGGGCTCGATCCCTCGGTAAGGTGTGGGATTTTTTTTCTGTCGGGGGTGAAAAGAAAATTCTAACCTGCACAGTTCGCGGCGACTGCACTAGCCAGGCGGCCTTAATTCCTCAGACTCAAAGACCCCTCTGCCATACACCGCAAGGTAGTATATTGGCAGTAAATGACAGTTATTGACAGTGACTTCTTCATGGTCAGGCTAAAGATTTATGAGAAGCCCCTTGTATCAGTTAACTCCAGCATTTTATCCTGTTTGTGATTCCTAGGCAAGTTTACATTCAGTAGATTGCCATTGCTTTCTGAACCACAGGCACTCATGCCATTGCATAGAAACCAACGCAATGCAGTCTGTTTCCAAATCAGTCGCAGCTGTGATTCGAACGCGGTATGCGGGATTACGGATTGCATCCATACCTTCTTTACCACAGAGCCGGCCCCTGAGATAATTCACACTGAACAGAATGACACTGATGTGAGCAAGTTGTTTTTCGAAGGTAAATCTCGAAGAATGTTAGTGTGTTTGGTTTATCCCTTCTTTCACCATGATTTCTGTCAATGTCTTTATAGCACTTCAGTTCAAAAGTCACGATGTTCTTTTGTGCGTTTGAAATGTCCATGATTCACATCCGCATGCTGCCACAGGAATTACACATTTTGTTAAAATGGTTTTATTTGTTTGTTTGCTGTGTTGTGTTATAGGCTGTTGATGCTGTTGACTCAGAATGTTTGATTAGATTAAGTTTCCTTGTAATTTATTTTGAACGGTCCCTGTGTCGTTAATTGACTGACTGACTGACTGACTGACTGACTGACTGATTGACTGGCTAATAGCTTGTAAAATGGAGTTACACCTCTCCATAGCACAAAGCCTGGGCTGTATTTAGAGATAACGTGTTGCCCATACAACATCATCCCTCTCTCAGCCTGCCTAGTTTATTCCAGAGGAAAGGCAACACCAATACATCTGGAACATGGCAAGCTGCAGAAGCTCAGCAAACCATGCTCTAACCGTCCGCCTGTCGGAGCTTCAACCCTAGACCAGTTGCCGACAAAGGCTTAGGGTAGATAGAAACAAGCTATGAGGAATCCGTAAAAGATAGGAGATTGAGTGAGTACACATTTAACAAACGTATGTAGAAGCTTACACACCAACAGTGAATGCATAGTAAGAACAAATGGAGGATGCTCAGAGCCCTTAACCATATGATTCGGAATACGACAAGGTTATGTCCAGTCCCCCATCTTGTTCATAACCTATATAGACAGCATATGTAAAGAAAGCAGCCAAAAATATACCATAACAACACCACGCAAAGAACAGAACGAACGAACGAACAAACAGTAAAAGAAGAACCAATGGCAAATTACGTCATTAATGAACTCTTATTTGAGGATGAACAAGCACTAACAGCAAAATCAGAATCAAAATTACAAGTCCATATAAATAGTCTGAAGGAAGCGTGTATGGAACATAGAATGAAAATTAGCACAAGTAAAACAGAGGTGATGACTATAACCAAAGAAGAAGACACAGTAAACATCCATCTAGAAGAACCGCCCCTGAATCAAGTAAAGAGCTTCAAGTACCTAGGGAGTATAATATCAGAAAATGGTAGATCAGTAGACGAGGTCGAAAATAGATGCAATAAGGCAAACCATCTCATTGGACAAATGACACCAATACTAAAGAACAAACATGTATCAATAACTACTAAGAAAGCACTTTACAACACACACTTCCTACCAACTCTATGTTGCCAATGCCAAACCTGGACAATGACAGAAAAAGAGAAAAGAAAACTCCCAACAACAGAAATGAGATTCCTGAGAAAAATACTCAATGTATCAAAAAGAGAGAATATCAGACATGAAGAAATCAGGACTAAAGTGGGAGTTATAGCAGCGCTAGAGTTTATCAGAAAACAGCAGGTTAAATGGGTTGGCCATGCAAGTAGGTTACCAACTAACAGTATACCACAATAAGCAATGATTTACAGACAAAATGAAAGCAGAGGAAGAGGCTGACCACGTAAACGATGGATAGAGGGAATTACAGAGACCACGGGAACCTCGATATATGAAGCCCATACACGGGCACTCTCCTGATGTTTATACTTCACCTCAACACCGCAAGGTACAAGAGGAACATGATGAGATGAGATGAGATATTATCTTTGTTTCTTTGGTAAGCAGGAACAGGTCATGATCTTCACTTGGGCGTTGTCCTGTTGTAGAATTAACTGCGCTAACCCTCTGGTGTATTGGTGGCGGATAATGCAACAGATCTACAACAATTGTTGGATATTGTAGTAACAGAGAGTGCAAAGAAAGGACTCTCCTTGAGTATCAAGAAAACAGTAATAATGTTGATATCAAAGAAAATTATGTCACCAAAATGTGACATAGAAATAAAAGGGACAATTTTTAACCACGTGGATAATTTTAAATACCCAGGGGCATTTACAACATCAGATGGAAGATGTGCAATAGAGATTAAGCACAAAAGAGCAGCAAAAAGCCGCATTTCAGAAAATGAAGAGTATATTATGCAATAAGTCATTTTCACTGAATGTGAGAAAGAGAGTGCTGAAATGCTACATAGAACCCGTTTTGCTGCATGACAGTGAATCTTGGAATGTAAATGAACAAATTTAGGAAGAACTTAAAAGAAACAGAGATCTGGTTTTTGAGATGAATGTTGCGAATCCCTTGGACTGACAGAGTAGCTAACAGTGATTTCCTGAAAGAGGCTAATGAAACTGTTGTACTGTTGTTTGTCCACCAAGAATGATGATGACCATTCATTTCATCCAGTGGGGTTGAAGGTATGGAATATATGACGTTGGATGAAGAATGACTTGCGCGATGACTTGGATTAAAGTGAGGAAGAGTTGCGCAATTCGTTGACCTCACTCTCTCGCCTGAGTCCATCTGAGTCCAGTGGCAAGACAAGTCGAGACGATTGGAGACGAATACAGGTGCAGTGGATGACCAGGGCGCTCTACGTGCCTTGCCGTGCTCATTACGTTCCACAACGCTTTGCAGCTAAACGCCGTCTTGCCCGTTGAATCAGGAATGATTTCTTCCGCGCAGTCTGCCGAATCCTGTCTTCACATGCTGGGTTGGCATACCCTAGTTTACCTCTTGGGTTGACACCAAATCGGATACCCATGTCTAGTTTAGCCAGCCTCTCACAGCTGTTGCCCGGGGGGTGGCCGCTGTCGCATGCTGACAGCTACTAGGAGCCACAGGCACGAGCTGGGTGTCAGGCTTGGACCAGTGGGGGATGGGTCCTGAAAAGGACATGAGAGTCATCCTTACCAAAGGTGCTACCAATGCCTGACACCCCGTACCCCCCCCCCCTCCCCCATAATGAAACTAGAACACTAGTGACTAAAGTGGGAGTTATAGGTGTTGACTGCATCAAGAAAACAATAAGAAAGAGGCACACAGCTTTCTTTGGTCATGTGATGAGAAGAGAGACATTGGAGAGCATCGTGACAGCTGGAAAGGTCGAGGGGAACAGAGGCAGAGGCAGACCAAAAAAAATGCTGCTGGTTGGATTGAGATGGTGGCATGGGGGAATACCATCAGCAGAGTTGATCCAGAACACCAAAGACGAGATCTATGGAGAGCCATGAACGCCTACGCCAGCCGGCAGGGCACTTGATGATGAATCCTCTGGCAGGGGACAGCGTGACTGTATGGTGTAATGCGATTCTGATTACACTTCCGGTTCGTTGACGTGGGATAGTTTCTTACACTGAAACGTTGACTTGACATTCAGAAAGGCATGGCAAGCTACTCAACGTACAATTGCCAAGAACATCAATCTAGGATTATGGTTGATCACGACTTCCTAGAAAGGACATGAGTGGCATTCATAATCCCATGTCTCAGTGCCATAGGTTGAATTGTACCTCATGGCATAGTGATGAAAAGTCACCCAGAAGGACGTGACGACAGGTTGATCGTGACGTACGTGGTGAGCGAGATTGTCATCGGAGCGAACACATGTGATCGAGAAGGCGACAAGGGCATTCAGATTCAGTGGATTCGAGCTCGAGTGTGATGTCGTGATCGGACGCACCTCGTTAGGGAAGGTGACAACGGCCACACATTGTGCCTCCACATTAGTAATTGTATAGAAATGTGGTGTAGATTTGTAATAGTATGTTGTATAATTGTGTGCGCAATTGTGAGTAACTATTGTAAAGTGGTTTGAGGAATAGATCGTCAAAAGCTACGCACTAGCGTCGAGTGGTTGTAGTGGGATTGATTCAGCTTAGTTGACGTTAAAGTTGAAGATAACAACCATTGATGTGAGGCCGCATAGTTAAATGCAGAGTCTGAGATGCGGCAGAAAGCAGAGTCCGAAACTAACCTCGAGAACGATATGATGATGATTACAACTCATACTCCTAGGCATCAGAGACTATAATGCCCCGCAAAACACATCCCATGTTGGACTTTGGCACTCAGCTATAAAAGTACATAATCCTTTGTCACTGCTAGTACATGGGTATACATGCTCTAGAAGCCGCGGTGTTACAGTGGTTACTGTGTGTGCTTGGCAGGACAGTGATCCGTATTCAACCCACAGTTGAAGTCAGAGTATTTGTTCCGCCCAGTACCCCTCTCTGGGGTCGACCCAGCCTGGTGGTAATGGGTACCAGATAATGATGAGAATGTTCTGGAAGATTTATAGGTAGGAAGGCCTGTGATAAAGGGGACTGGTCACTCCATCTCGTTTGTCGTGAACTATAATATGTGAATCAGCAACAGCTCACACTTTTGGAATGAGGTAGTTGAGGGTTTATGTCCCAGTGGGAGTACAGGAAGACAGAAGAAGAAGAAGAAGAAGAAGAAGAAGAAGAAGAAGAAGAAGAAGAAGAAGAAGAAGAAGAAGAAGAAGAAGAGGAAGAAGGAGAGGAAGAAGAAGAAGAAGAAGAAGAAGAAGAAGAAGAAGAAGAAGAACAACAACAACAACAACAACATCATCAACAACAACAACAACAACAACAACAACAACAACAACAACAACAACAACAACAACAACAACAACAACAACAACAACAACAACAACAACAACAACAACAACAACAACAATTTCACGCAGATGATCATTGATATATTACGTTACTGCAGGATGTAGGCTACAAAGGAACATGGTTGCCTACGCCAGCTGTTTACCACTTGTGAAAAGCCAAACAACTACTTGAAGATAGCACCACGAGTCGAGTAATTCTGAGAGCTGTTGACACTGGCCGCATTGTTCGAACGTGTCAATCTGTCTATAAGAGCAACCACAAACTACACAGGATGTGACACTCAACATCGTGCAGTGAGTAAACGAGGGTGAGGATGCCAATGAGTCAAATAACACCCAATGTTGCCGTGACAGCCAACACACTGTTCATGTGACCTCCACATCCTTTACGTGACGTCTCTCTCTACCCCAGCATGTCTCAGTTGTTGGACATTTTATAGGCAATTTGCAGTTCACCATTCGCCGGTTTCCGTGACTGTGACACTGCGGACGCGATTCGTAATGCTCCTTACCCGCTTTCGAAACTGAGCGGTGACAGATTTGGCAGCAGACCGTGTCGCGCTGGTTTTAAAGTGTTGGTATGAGATCCAGCGGTTGTTCAGAAGGCAATGGCAAACTACTGAACTTAAACACTTGCCAATACATCATCAATGACAGTAAAATGCTGGTGTTGACTGCAACGTCCTGAATAGAGAACCCGTACGTGGAAAGAATGAGATTGCAGGGGATCGGCAGGACTTCTGGAAGAATCTCAAAACTGAGAGGGAAGGCCAGGAGAACTTTCAGTCAGATAGCGGTGGGAAAGATTAGTAATGTGACACTTCGCTGGCTGTTGAACGAGGGAATGGAGTGCAGAGTTGTCGGTTCTTAGCTCAACTCAACTTAATTTAAGAGTCAAGCTGCAGTTACCCGTGGCCAGAAGTATTGTCTGATTCCATTAGATCACCCCCCCCCCCCTTCCCCCTCACGCCCCCAGGGGGAATTTTAGGGTTTCCAGCCGGGGGGGGGGGGGGGAATTAAGATTATTTCAAGACCACATTAATACAAGAACCGATTACTTGATAGTGTTTTTCCCTCCATACTGTACGGTTCTGTACTTCTCGACATTCTGAAATTCGTAGTAGAATTTAAGTAGAAAATAATAGACCCGCAAATCACGTTTTTATTAAAAAGACGTCTAGATATGTTGTAGTATGTGTTATTAAATTTAGCTTCCATTTTTACGTATACTATGTAGGAGCGGGGCTAGGGGAAAGCGGGAATTTATAGGGAGGAAATACCAAAGGGCAGGCGGGGGTGGGGGTGGGGTGTGGGTGTGGGGGGGGGGGGTGGATGACATTCTGAACATTTGGTGAAGGGGTGCATGGGCCAATGAAGGTTCAGAACCACTGCATTAGACGATGCGATGAAGACAGCCATGGCTAAGAGGTCACGATGTCCGCCACGGACTCAGAAAGCGCCAGGTTTGATCTCAACAAGGGCTTGCATTTCCCCAAGAACCTTAGGGATCTAATTATATCACACCTTCTGATCACTTTGGTAGTGCGATCGAATACCTCGTCTTCCGGTGCCCAGCATGGCGGATAGGCAGTGAAACGGTTAAGGCTTCTAGCTTGTGGCTACAGTTGCATTCGCATTTTCCCCATACTGGACTGGTAGTTTACGGTTCTGTCGCCCTGCTACTGAGCTGAGTGCGTGGCGTGACGCTGTGAGCTGTGAATTTCGTGTGAAATGCTTTTGCTTGCTTGCTTTCTTGTGTTCGTTGGCTTGTGCTCCAACGCGAAGTCCTGTATGTTGGATGAAGGCATCCTGTTGTCCAACATAAGTGTGATGTCATACAGGACCTGAGGTTTGCGTGAGTATCCGTTGTCCCATGCCTGGCTTATTGGTGTGCAGGCTGGTTGTTCCTCGCCGTACAGGCAGACACTCTCCGACTTCGGAGGAATCGGCGATCCTACTGACTTTAGCCAGGACCCCGAAGGGACCTGTTGCCAAGGACGCTCGACGAGGACGCGTCAATAGGTCTTGGCCAGTATATAACCCGGCCCTGGTGCCTTGGAAACACCTCTGCGTCCCGTGAAATGCTTTTAAATCTGCCCGAGGTTGTGGAGCATGATCTCCATGTTCAGAGCAATGGCGGAGGGCTATGTTCCAGAATTGTCCTGTTTTTGTACCTTATGCAGAAATGTGTGGCGGCTGGTCTTCGTGTTGACTGCCGCTTCCTTTGACGATGAACCGTTTTCGTGGAGGACTGTTGTATTGGCATTTTGGAGACGGCATTATGTACAGTGAAATGATTTTACATCTTTCCGACGTGTAGTGGCGTGAACTGCAGGCTAGAAAACATCCAGAAATATCTGCATGTATGGCGGCGGGTGTGTCGCTGAAGCAACCGATTCCCTTGCCTTATGCAGAAATGTGTGGCTGCTGGCTTTGCTGGGAATGCCGTTCCATCGACGATGAACTGTGTTTTCGAGGAGGACGTTTGTGTGGCATTCTGGAGACGGCATAATGTACAGTAAAATGTTTCTTTACATCTTTTCGAGGTTGTTTTTTTTTTTATTGCGTGATGTGATAAACATTTCGGAGAAAAAATGGCGTGGTGGCTATAAAATTAGTAACGGAACAACAATATCTTGAGACATCGAGACTTTATAGGTGAACATCTGGTTGGGAAAGTGACTGCCAATTCCATCAGGGGTGAACTGTAGTGGTCGTAGAGGATGTGTGTGGTGACATTGCGGCGGTGGCATTTTGCACAGTGTGCCTGAGCAGGCCGTTGTTTGTCGAGACTCCTGTCTTTTCCACTTTTAACATGGGGCAGTGAGGAACATTTTCATGTGATATTCACTTGAAGGGGATAGAAGCATAATGGGGACGACCCTTTGCTGTGATGTTGGAACCGCGACTAATTACTAATGCCTACTGATCGAATACCTCGCCTTCTGGGATAATGGCGAAAAACAGGAGGTCCCGTATGTAAGATGTTCACGTGAAAAATCCCTCAATAAGTGGACATTGCGAGAAGTAGGCCGTACGGCCGCTTGCCTGGCAACATTGTTAGGGGAAATAAACCTACTCACGGGCAGATAGACTCAGTTAACTTGGATGGAATCCGTCTAGAGAAGCCACGGGAAACGTCCAGACCGCAAGCGGTATAAAGTCTGGGAAATCATTTGGTCAGGCCCTGCCAGGGCAACAGCAGGTAGGACTCGACATGAAATAAATCGTGGAGCTTTAAAAACATTAATAAATCCAGTAGCTACATCATCAACACCAGGTATCATCACATACCACGCCAAGTGGAAGCAGTTCCAGCCATCACGTTAGGGGCGAGTTAAACAAATGTTTGATAAAATTATGTGAGGCTTATTTTTAAGTTGATATAGACTTAAACGTTGACTTCTAGCTCAGAAATCAATGGCAAACTACTGATTGCTTAGAATACTAACCTAGGGTTGATGACAACGCCCTGCAAAAAAGGGAGTCTCCGTGGCGAAGTCGTCAAGTCGTTTAACTCGGGCTCCGAAGATTGAGGGTTCGATTCCTAGCCGCGCCCTTCGGTTCACGAGTTAAATTTTTCGGAGACTCCTGAGGGTTATCGATGGAACTACGGAGTTCGTGCTTTGTGCGACGCTTTCGGCTCTGCAGAAAGAGACCGAGCCATATGGGATAAAACCCGGTGCAATGAAGTCGACCCTGTCGACTTTTAAGCGACTTTTTTAAGTCCTGCAAAGAATATACATTTTAACAATTGTGTATTTTCTGCCAATGTTTTACCAAATGTATTTGTCCTGCCAATGATAATTTACCAATTGTGCATGTCCTGCCTGTGATGTTTTACCAATTGTCTATGTCCTGCTAATGTACCAGTTGTGTATGTCCTGCCAATGATGTTTCACCAATTGTGTATGTCCTGCCATGAGGTGTCACCAATTATGTATGTCCTACCAATGAGGTTTCATCAATTATGTATGTCCTGCCAATGATGTTTCACCAATTGTGTATGTCCTGCCATGAGGTGTCACCAATTATGTATGTCCTACCAATGAGGTTTCATCAATTATGTATGTCCTGCCAATGATGTTTTACCACTTGTGTATGTCCTGCTAATGATGTTTTAAATATCCAAAAGGCGCTTCGCAAAATAGAAATTGTCCTCCGACCCTGTCTAGATTAAGTAAAAGTTAGTCGCATATTCTTTCCATGACGTCGCAGTCAACCTCAGCATTTTATGACTGTGTTTTATTGACAAGTTTACGTTCAGTAGTTTGCCTTGATATCAGTCACATTCGCTACTGCCGTGGGTAATAGTTATTATGCCTTTTTGAAGCACAAACTATCGTCTGTCAAGACGGCAAGGTGCCAATGATATATATATATATATATATATATATATATATATATATGCAGTCGCTGGCTTTGAACTCAAGCGTAGTCCATACACATGCTACTACTTCTAGTGCACTGGACTGATTTTTGCGTGTAGATTAGCTTTCCCTGTTACCAGTGTCCCTCGCCATCAGGCGAACCCACTCTGACTTCTGAGTTACTTAGATGACAGCCACAGTCTCCAAACAACCCTCTACATATTGATGATGACGTTGATAATAATGATGATGATGATGGTGGTGGTGGTGGTGGTGATGATGATGATGATGATGATGATGATGACGATGATGATGATGACGATGATGATTATGACGATGATGATGATGATGATGATGATGATGATGATGATGATGATGATGATGATGATGATGACGACGACGATGATGATGATGATGATAATAATGTTACAATCCCCTCAGAAGCAGTTTCATGCCACGGGTCTGCGGTGAGATACGGCCATCACACATCTAGCCCTGAAGGCACGTCGGAGAAATCGCTTTCCATTCCTTGCCTCACTTTAGCAAACGACGATTCCAGAAATCAACTCCGCACCAGACCATGCTAGTCACATTACTAATGCAGCTCGGTATCAACTCCTCTAACCCGCCGCTATGATGACATATATCTTGTGGTTCATTCTGTCACTGATTGACACTCAGAGCCCAAATACTATAAGCGCTACATCCTTGATAGACCAAATACCATAGTATAAACGGCGCTGTTTAGAAATGTCCTAGTGCTCTGCATCATAGAGTAACAGGAAATAACATAATTAGGCCGCATTTCCGGTTTCGGCCATGCATTGACAATATCAAAGAGGGTGTGAAGTACGGGTCCGGGAATCTAGGATGTCAGCTTCGCGAGAGATGATAATACAAGAGAATTTAGAAGTACATTAGTAGATTTTACAGGATAAAATAGAGTATAGAAGTTGTAGATTTTATAGGATACAATAGAGTATACAAGTAGTAGATTTTAGAGGATTTTACAGAGTATTGAAGAAGTAGATTTTAGAGGATACAATAAGTACAAGAGACCTGTCTCCGTGGCCAAAGGCTTGCGAACGCGGTTTGTGAGCCGGGTACCAGGCGTTCGAAGCTCAGCTGCGACCGATTTGTGTAGCAGAGCGTGTCGCGTTGTGTTATGACGTGCTGGTTTGGGAGCCGGTCGTTCAGAAAGCAATGGCAAACTACTGAACGTAACACTTGCCTAGTACATCAACAGCAGCTGAAAAATGCTGGTGTTGACTGCAACGTCCCGTAAGGGATGCGCAACAAATTTAAGAATACAGTATAGAAGTAGTACATTTTAGAGAATACAATAGAATATAGAAGTTTTAGATTTTAGAGGATACAATTGAGTATAGAAGTAGTGGATATTAGAGGATACAATCGAATATGGCAGTAGTAGATTTTAGAAGATATAAAAGAGTATAGTGTAGTATACTTTACAGGATACAATAAAATATAGATGAAGTAGATTTTACAGGATAAAATCAAGTAGTCGATTTTATAGGATATAACAGAGTATAGAAGTAGTAGATCTTAGATGATACAATAGAGTATAGAAGTAGTAGATATTAGAGGATACAGTGAAGTATAGAAGTAGTAGATGTTAGATGATACAATAGAGTATAGAAGTAGTAGATGTTAGAGGATATTTTCGAGTATAGAAAAATATGAAGACTACTAACCCCTGAAGGACGGTATGTGCTACAGCAGTGGTTCGGCAAGGTGGGGGTATCGAGACCCATGTGGCTGAAGTTATCACTGTGTGTGTGTTGTTGATTGTGCTGACGAAGGCTTTGACCGTAATATGTATCTTGTGGTTCATTCTGTCACAGATTGATATTGTCTTTACTTGTAATCATGTTGCCGTCTCCGTGGCGAAGGTGTTTAGGACGCTGTTCGTAATCCCGTATACCCACATATGAAACACAGATGCGCGAGATTAGGCAGCGGATCGCGTCGCGTTGGTTTCTTGCGGAAAGATATGTGAGCTGGTCGTTCAGAAAGCAATGGCAAACTACTGAACGTAAAACTTGCCATGACATCAACAGCAGCTGAAAAATGCTAGTGTAGACTTCAATGTCCTGTAAATAGGATATGCAAAATAAATCATGTTATTGTAAAGGTGACGATTCTGCTTCTTGTTTATGGATTTGGTGATTCCTTCACAACGTATGGAAGTAAATCAGTGCTGTCCTAACTACAAACAAAGGATAATTTTACCTACTGTCTATAAGGTGCTAGACTCGTATTTATAATATGCAGAGGTCATGTGGTCAATATCAAGAGAGCCACGGTCACCGACAAAGTAGCACCCATGTAGAGTATAACGGCATCCACACACGAACACAAGACCTTCGTAGTGTGGAGCGGGCGGCATGACCACTCGACCATGGAGCTCAACCCTTCCGCTTGTTTATGAACATCCATCTACGAACTGTACCCGTAATAGGGATTTATGAACATCCATCTATGAACTATACCCGTATTAAGGATTTCGGAACATCCATCTATGAACTATACCCGTATTAAGGATTTATGAACATTCATCTATGAACTATACCCGTATGAAGGATTTCTGAACATCCATCTATGAACTATACCCGTATGAAGGATTTCTGAACATCCATCTATGAACTATACCCGTATGAAGGATTTCTGAACATCCATCTATGAACTATACCCGTATGAAGGATTTCTGAACATCTATCTATGAACTATACCCGTATGAAGGATTTCTGAACATCTATCTATGAACTATACCCGTATGAAGGATTTCTGAACATCTATCTATGAACTATACCCGTATGAAGGATTTCTGAACATCTATCTATGAACTATACCCGTATGAAGGATTTCTGAACATCTATCTATGAACTATACCCATGTTAAGGATTTCCCGGTAGTTAAACATATCAGCAGATTTAGTCTCAAACAGAATGTAGATGTGAACTGAACAAAAATGGATGGCGGAGAATGGGAAGCAAGGGTATGTTATAGGTATGGCCTACAAGTTGTTACCATGGTAGCAGACATGGTGTATTATATATCAAATTAGCGGGGGTTATATAAGAAAACTACTGTATATACACTCATAGCAGATACGGGAAGTCGCGTAAGACGATTAATCATTCCATGACACTAGAGCAGTTAAAGAACAGATCATGTGTTACCACAGCTAGGCCAAGAGATGGCTGTCTGCATGGTCTGGCCACGTGACTAGAAAGGAGACACGAAAGCAGGGCTTGATCCACGACTATGGTGACCGTGCACGCTTATCGGCATGGCTCATGATGATGACGAAAAATATTTTAGAATATATGTGCAGTATAAATAGCTGATACGCGGAAGGCAAGGAGAAGCCACAACATCGGTTAATGAACAATAACGGTACTGCCAGTCATAAGGTTAAATACATGGTGAAGTAACTATATGAACACAAAGTGTGGGAGATGGTTAAAAGGCCAGATGACTGACTTCACTGCAACGGGTTTCACCCCGTCTAATTTGGTATCAATAGTTACTGAAAAAAGAGCATTCTACATCACAATCTTCCTGACAACTCTATCCTACCAATGCCAAACCAGGACGATGACACAAAAAGAGAAAAAAACATCACAACAGAAATGAGATTTCTGAATAGAATACTCATGTATCGAGAAGAGAGAAAATCAGACGTGAAGTAATCAGATCTAAAGTAGGGGTTATATCATTAGATGTTATAAGAAGGCAGCAAGTTAAAAGGCTCGGCCACATAACTAGGCAACCAACAGACAGTATACCACAGCAAGCAAAGATGTGCAGACCAGATGGACGGCCACATAACTAGGTAACCAACAGACAGTATACCACAACACGCAATGATGTACAGACCAAACATAAGCAGAAGAAGAGGTTGACGATGTAAACGATTTTTTCCCCGCATATCCTTTATAGGACATTGCAGTCAACACCAGCATTTTTCAGCTGTTGTTGATGTCTTGGCAAGTTTTACTTTCAGAAGTTTGCCATTGTTTTCTAAACGACCGGCTCAGATACCTCCGTAAGTAACAAGCGCGACGCGATCCGTTGCCGAATCTCGCGCAGCTGTTTTTCATACGATAGTATACGGGATTACGAAAAACGTTCATGAGAATGTCGCTACATGAGGCCCATAAACGGGCACTCTCCCGCTGTTTATGCTTCACCTCAACACCGCAAGGTACAAGAGGAACACGATGATATGAGATGAGCTTCATCTATGTCCGCAGAAGAAATAACCACTGCCGAAAACCTCGCATTGTGCACGAAATCTGTAGCTCTGAAGACTACACACAGGGGTCTAAAAAAAAAAAAAAACCTGCATTCCAGAACAGAATGATAGAGTGCGGACTCGAACCCACGGCCTTGTGCACACGAGGTAGACAGCTCCACCACCTTGACAAAAAGAGCCATCTGTTGGCTATATGATGTCATGACACGACGCATTGCGGTTCAACATCTACTCAAGCGCGCAGGTTACCAGGGGGGGGGGGGGCTTCAAATGAAAACTTAAACCGTGTGATAGAAAGGACACTAACCATGTCATTGTCTTGTAACCTGTCACTATTGTTGTTAAGGATGTCAAGAGTGTTCAGCACATGACATCACGGTGCTGAGGAACACGGTGACGTCATAAGGACAGTTTAAAGATGGCCGCCCCACTTTTGAATGGCAACAAAGAGGAGCAGCGTTCTGTTATTCATTTGTTAATCAGTGAAGGGGTGAAACCTATAGAAATTCATCGGCGAATGAAGGTCCAGTATGGAGATGCATGTCTGTCAATCCAGCAAGTGTATGAGCTGAGTAGGAAGTTTGAAAACTTGTTTTGTCCGATGAAGCGGTACAGCAGGTGGTGCATGTGTGGTTACACACGCCATCAAGAGACATTTTGTTTTCTACAAGAATCAAGACAC
>OY992891.1:5501400-5533900 GCA_963921405.1 Cepaea hortensis | reverse complement strand
TTTAAGACATCCAGTGTTGAGTTCGTTGCACAAGTTGTAGTTTAGAAATTCTTTAGTTTGTAGATACATATTGCTTCCCATGGTTGCTTTGTTGTAATATTCACCGATCTTGTCTAAAGGTATTCTTTTTGAGTGTATCGACTTCTTTGTAAAATTCTTTCTCGGCAGTTTCAGATTTGGTGTCGTGACCAGGCTGTCTGACAGCTGGATCTGCAGAAAGTCCATTCCCGCGTAGTCGGAAACAGCCGATGGAGTTGGGGACAGGGGCTCAGAATAGTCCTGGTAAGATGGTCTTCTGAACGTTCCATTGGGGTTGATGAGAGATCTCTCGCAGCTGCTGTCTGGGGAAAGAACACAAGTAGATGTCAGCATCAGCAACTGGCATCATCCAGTTAATAACATGAAATCAGTCCTATAGCTTTAACATTGTTGTGTGGGTATTGGGCATTGACAAATGGAAAACATCTAACGGCTGTGGAAATGTGGTTTCCGAGGAAAATGCAGAGAATACCACGGAAAGACAGAAGAACCAATGAGCAACTCCTACAAGAAAGAAATTAAAACAGTAAACTGATTAGAGGAATTAGTTGTAAACAGTCAATATTATTTGGGGGCAACTTATGAGAAGAAATAAACTAGAGAACTTGATGACAACTGGCAATCATAAAGTATTTGGAGACCAACTCAGTGCAAGAAATTACAATGGAAATAGACTGATAGAGCTATGCAGTCAACAGAACCTCTTTATAACAAACACATTTTTAAAGCACACAGACTCTCAAATAAACACCTGGTACAAATGGAACAATCTAGACACCAAAAGCCAAACGGATTGTTTATTAACAAAAAACAACAGAAGAATAAATATATTAGATGCATGGGGGTAGTGCCCAACTTAAGTATAAACACAGACCACAAAGCAGTTATTACCGCATTGAGAACCAACAGAAGAAGAAAGCAAAAATCAGGCAAAAACTTACCATGTGAATTAATAAACTTTAAAAAATCTCAAAGACGAGGCAGTGAGGGAAAAGTATGAGAAAGATCTCAATGACATCTGTGTAAAACTACCTATGGAAAAAAAAAAAAAAAAACAGTGGAAGAAGAATGGAAGATGTTTAAATCAAGTATTGTAAACACAAGAAATAACATGTGGAACCACGAAATAACGCAAAACACGGATACAGAAAATAACAAGTTGTTGGAACGACGAGGTTAAGACAGCTGTAAAAGACAAAAAGGAACAATATAAAAAGTGGGGGGAAAAAGCAAACAGGATTGTGATTACATCGAATATAGAATAGCAAGAAGACACGTGAATAGAATAATAAAGAGAGGTATACAAACAGTCTGGGAAGAATATAGAGAAACCCTAAATGAAAACTACAAGGTGACAACTAGAAACTTCTACAAAAAGATAAGTGCAATGATAACCAGAGCAGAACCCTGTGACGCAACTGAAATAATTAACAGCGAAAAAGGAGAACCAATAAGTGAACAAAAACAAATCATAACAAAGATGGAGACAGTACTTTGAAAAACTTCTCAACATTCCATCAGATATCACAGGAATCCAAGAAACCGACACAGATGCCATTGAAGAACTAGAACCAGGCACACTTAAAAAAAAATCGAAAAACCATCTGATTAGCGCTATTAAATAAATTACCGGGACAAGACGAAATACCAAATGTACTAATTATAGCGGCAAGAAAAGTAGGAATAGCATGGCTTCATAGACTGTTTAACTATGGTTGAGTAGAACAACAGACACCATGAGACTGGGGAAGCGCCATAATTGTTCCAGTTGAGAAAAACATGGCAGTGAAAGGGACTGAACACAGTAAAGATGCATTTCTCTTTTGAGACATTCTTGAAAAACAGTTTACAAAATTCATGCGAAAATACTACTACCTACAATAGAACTCCAGCTATGCGAAACACAATTTGGATTTAAAGAAAACAACGGCTACACAGATGCCATCTTTGTTCTTAGACAAGGTATAGAAACATTAACTGAATTTGATAAAACACTCTACTTAGCCTTTGTCGAAAAAGAACAGGCATTTGATGGAGTGGATAGAAACAAGCTGTGGGAAATCCTTTAACAATATGGAGCGAGTACACATCTAACAAACTTATGTAGACGTTTATACAACAACAGTGAATGCAAGGTAAGAACAAAGGGAGGAATCACTCACCATAAGATCGGAGCACGACAAGGCTGTGTCCTGTCCCAAGTATTGTTTATAACCTTTATACACAACATATGTAAATAAACCAGCCAAACAGAGACCGTAACAACACCGCACGAAGAACAGAACACAGAAGAAAAACTAATGGCAAATTATACTATTAAAGAACTCATATGGGGGTAAATGTTGCATATCCCTTATAGGACTTTGCAGTCAACATTAGCATTTTTCATCTGCTGTTGATGTACTAGGCAAGTTTTACGTTCAGTAGTTTGCCATTGCTTTCTGAACGACCGGTTCACATACCCCCGTAAGGTACTAGCGCGGCGCGATGCACTGCCGAATCTCGCAGCTGCTGTTTTCCCAACGTGGATATACGGGATTACGAACAATGTCGTTAACTCCTTGGCCAGGGAGATGGTCAGGCTAATGGTACAATACTAAATAACAAATGTGCATCAGTAGATTATTAAAAAATTCATTCTACAACACAATCTTCCTAAAAACTCTATAATACCAATGCCAAACCTGGACAATGAGACAAAAACAGAAAAGAAAAATTACAGTAACGGAAACGAGATTCCTAAGAAGAATACTCAACATATCAAGAAGAGAGAAAATCAGAAATGAAGAAATCAGGACTGAAGTGGGGGTTATAGCAGCGCTAGATTTCATTAGAAAACAGCAAGTGAAATTGTTCGACCACATAACTAGGCTACCAGCTGACTGTATACCACAACAAGCAATGATGTACTCACCAAATGGAAGCAGAAGAAGAAATCAACCACATAGGAGATGGGCATAGGGAATATCAGAGTCCATGGGAATGTCGATATATGAGGCTCATAAAAGGACACGTTGCCGCTGTTTATGCTTCATCTGGACACCACGAGGTACAAGAGCAAGGTGTGATGACATGAGGAGACACACGAAGTAGTCAATTTTAGGGTTAGAGGTATACTTCAAATAGTCAATTTTAGAGTTGAAGTTCGGCGCCAAATAGTCATTATTAGAGTTAGAGATATATATCAGATAGTAATTATTAGAATTAGATATATATGTCAGATAGTCAAGTAGCAGCAATTAAATTGGAAATAAAGAAGGAAATAATAATCAAATAAGGCTGGGAGTACAACAGGGATGTGTTTTGCCACAGGATCTCCTCTTCCTCTATAGCGAAGTAATAATGAGAGAGATCAAAGAGAAGCCAGGAATAATATTCGGAGGTTATAATATAAACAATATCCGCTATGCAGATGGCACAGCATTGATGGCAGTTGATGCAAAAGATCTACAACAATTTTTGGACATTGTAGTAACAGATAGTGCAAAGAAATAACTCTCATTGAATGTTAAGAAAACAGTAACAAAGAAAAAGATCACATCCAAATGTGAAATAGAGATAGAAGAGAGAATTCTTCACCAAGTGGATAGTTTAAATACCTTGGGGAATTTATAACATCAGATGAAAGATACACAACAGACAGTAAGAAGAGAATAGGGCAAGCAAAGGCTGCATTTCAGAAAATGAAGACTATCTTATGTAATAGTCGTTGAATTTAAGAAAGAGAGTGCTGAAGTGCTACACATAACCTGTTTTGCTGTATGGCTGTGAATCGTGGAATCTAAATGAACAAATTAAGAAGAGATTGGAAGCAACAGAAATGTGGTTCCTGAGACGAATGTTGCGAATTCCTTGGACTGCCAGAGTAACTAACAATGATTCCTTGAAACAGGCTAATGAAACAAGAACATTATTTGCAACAATAAGAAAGAGACAGCTTTCTTCGGTCATGTGATGAGAAGAGATGCATTGGAGACCATCATGACAACTGGAAATATCGAGGGGAAGGGAGTCAGAGACTGACCAAGAGAAATAATGCTGGATGAATTTAGACGGTGGCATGGAGAAATATAAGCAGATGTGTTCTGTGGAGAGTCATGAACGCCTGCACCAACCGGCATGACACTTGATGATGAGTCAATTTAAAATGTAGAGAAAGGAGCTAATGGGACATTTATGAACAACGAAGAGAACTAGCACAAACAATAATATTAGTACAAAAACCCGAGATACCTGGTCCACCTCCCGAATCTCCGATAGCCTCTTCCAAATCTGCAGTGGTGTCATCAGATCTGCCAGAACGACCTGCTCCAGGCATGTCCCCGGAGCTGCTTCTGGACTTCAGCCTCTGCATGCCGATGTAGCAGAGGGAGGCAGCCAGGAGCAGAGCTAACGAGAGTACGGCGAACCCCATGCCGTACACGGAGTAGCTGGAGTTTGCCTGCAAGCTGGGCTTGTCCAAAGGCTTCATTCGGCTCTCGGCAGTTCTCTGCTCCGAGACTAGAGTTGAATCTGTAAGGAATACAGCGACAGAGGGACGAAAGCTACATTAGTTCACTGGACTGATATGTTAACTTTAGGTTCTCTTTCAGGTAGCTTGAAAGCAGTCTCATTATGTGTTCTTCTCATCTTTCCTCGGAGTCCTGAGTGGTAATAATGTCCCCTGGTCACTCCCTGCAGCACCATTCTCTCCAAGCCGTGATGATTTACCCATTCTTCTGCACTAGACACACAATTCCAAAGGGCCCCGACCACATCTGCCTTATCATGCAGTAATATCTCACCCAGTGGTACAAACCCAGCCAATCTGTCCGCCTGCTCGTTCCTTAACACACCCACCTGTCCTGGGGGGGGGGGGGGGGAGCCAACAGATGCTCTCTAGTTTTAATTGCTGAATGGAAGTCTGCCACTCTGCCTGAAGCGTGCGCCCACAACTTGGTTATCACACTTTGTGAGTCTGTTACAAACACGACATGCATGTGTTGTTTGTTTTCCAGCCAGCCGAACTCCGCCATGACTGCCTCCACATTCATTCTCAGACTAGAAGTTTTGGTATATGCCAGGATCTCCTGCACCAAACACAGCCCACCAAGCTTCACCATGAACCCCTAGACAATATCTTGAACTTCCAGAGTAACCTAACAATGATTGTCTTGAATAGGCCAACATGTAGAACATTATATACAGCTATAACCAAGAGACAAACCGTATTCTTTGATCTTGTGATGAGAAGAGGGGCATTTGAGAAGATTGTGAAGACTAGAAAGATCAGCAGAAGAGCATAAGAAGCCTCCCGAGAAATAACCTCGGAGTAACAGTATAATAGAAAGGCACGCTACCTAGCTTCTATAACGTTAGCTGCATGTCGTTTATATGATATCGTAATCAACCCCAGCATTTGTTATTGTGATTTTCTAGGCATTTGTACAGGTTTCCCATCATTTTCTGAACAACCAAGACCCATACCATAATAAAATTCAACCCATTGCTTTCGCCTCCATAATCGCCGCGTGTTGACATCGAACCCGGAATGACGGAATTGTCAAACTGCGTTCACGACCCCTAAACCTTATGACCCGACAATAAAGCTAGTTGAAAGTACGCCGAATTCCATTTCTTCTGTAACAGTTTTTGTATCATAATCCGGTCGATTTAACATGAAAGTACTTCCTGACCTGTTGATCCGAGCTTCCGGTGTTAAGTCACAGTTCTATTCAACTATTTGTAAATTACCTTGGTGTCCATTCATGTCTTAACACTGTACGCCTCCTTTCTGTATTTATGTGTTCACCATGATATGAAATATGTTTCTGATTCAGTCTCTGCTAATTTAAATGATGTTTTTCCCCCATTCATTGGCTGTGGGCGGCAGAGGCCGAGATAACCTACTGCCGTGTGTAATCCTCCCCCATCTACCCATATTTTTCTCTCTTACAGTCTTGTTTTGTCTTTCTTCTTCTATACTGGGGTGTACCTTACAGTCTTGTTTAGTCTTTCCCCTTCTCTGGGATGTAGAGGTATCTTAAAGTCTTGTTTAGTCTTTCCCCTCTACCCTGGGATGTAGAGGTAACTTAAAGTCTTGTTTAGTCTTTCCCCTCTACCCTGGGATGTAGAGGTAACTTACAGTCTTGTTAAGTCTTTCCCCTCTACCCTGGGATGTAGAGGTAACTTAAAGTCTTGTTTAGTCTTTCCCCTCTACCCTGGAATGTAGAGGTAACTTATAGTCTTATTTAGTCTTTCCCCTCTACCCTGGGATGTAGAGGTAACTTACAGTCTTGTTTAGTCTTTCCCCTCTACCCTGGGATGTAGAGGTAACTTAAAGTCTTGTTTAGTCTTTCCCCTCTACCCTGGGATGTAGAGGTAACTTAAAGTCTTGTTTAGTTTTTCCCCTCTACCCTGGGATGTAGAGGTAACTTACAGTCTTGTTTAGTCTTTCGCCTCTACCTTGGGATGTAGAGGTAACTTACAGTCTTGTTTAGTCTTTCCCCTCTACCCTGGGATGTAGAGGTAACTTACAGTCTTGTTTAGTCTTTCCCTTCTACCCTGGGATGTAGAGGTAACTTACAGTCTTGTTTAGTCTTTCCCCTCTACCCTGGGATGTAGAGGTAACTTTTAGTTTTGTTTAGTCTTTCCCCTCTACCCTGGGATGTAGAGGTAACTTACAGTCTTGTTTAGTCTTTCCCCTCTACCCTGGGATGTAGAGGTAACTTTTAGTCTTGTTTAGTCTTTCCCCTCTACCCTGGGATGTAGAGGTAACTTACAGTCTTGTTTAGTCTTTCCCCTCTACCCTGGGATGTAGAGGTAACTTACAGTCTTGTTTAGTCTTTCCCATCTACCCTGGGATGTAGAGGTAACTTACAGTCTTGTTTAGTCTTTCCCCTCTACCCTGGGATGTAGAGGTAACTTACAGTCTTGTTTAGTCTTTCCTCTTCTAGCTTGGTGTGTAGAGGTACCTCACAGTCTTGTTTAATCTTTCCTCTTCTAACCATCATCATCATCATCAAGAAAATCGTCAGGTTACATATATCATTTCAGTATTGGAGGCCATCTTGACAACTAGAAAGACCAGTGGAAGGAGAAGCAGTGGTAGACTAAGAGAAATGATGCTGGATGGACTGAGATAGTAGAATGGAGAAATATCATCAACAAAGTTGGTACAGAACACCAACAAACTGAGATCTGTGGAGAGACACGAATGTCTACGCCAGCTGGCATGTCAGGTGATACCGATGAAGACTCTCTTACATTCAATAGCAATGACTTATTGCTACGAATACGATGATGAAAGTAATGATCAATGCGATGTTGACGGATAGATGAGAATTAAAACTGTGTTGATTATATTCACATTTCTAATTGTTACAGAGAATGCCAACAACGCCACTTACCACTTCTATATGCAGATATTGTCCATGATACAAATGGTATGGCGTGTGGGTTACCCATATCTGTAATATTACATCCAAACGTGGGTGCAGGAGAAGGTCCTACATCTGTAACTATCATATTCAGGACTGGCAGTGGGTCAGGGTTACTGAAACATTATGTAACAATATTTACTGATGTATTACGAAAACAATTTTGTTCCAATAGTAATTTTGAATAACAAAGACACTACCAAAGCTGGCAGAGGCAGTTGCATTCATTTACAAAAACCAGCTTTGTTCTAACAAAAAGACATAATAGTCAGTTTGAAATTACCGTCGTAGGCAATTCAAATTACTGTATGGATATGTGTGATGTGTATTTCAGTTTGAAGGATAAATCGTATTACTTTAGAGACCATGTGATGCCCGTACAGCATGATCCCCTCTCTCTCTCTCTCTCTCTCTCTCTCTCTCTCTCTCTCTCTCTCTCTCTCTCTCTCTCTCTCTCTCTCTCTGCCTACCTAGTTTACTCTAGAAGAAAGGTAACACGAATACTTCTAGAACAAGACAAGCAGCAGAGGCTGCCGGATCAACAAAGCAATGCTTTAACTGTCCACCCGTCGAAGCTTATATCCTAGACCGGTTGCCATTCAAGGCTTAGGGCCTAGTATTGCCCTGTCATGACATTTAGTCGATAGGCTGTATTTCCTTGCACTAGAGTAAGGTTTGTATCCACAACTTTCGCCCCTTCAACCGAAGTCGTCGGCATAATGAGGAGTGTCGGGTTTGGTGAGCGCCGTCCAACATTCGGCACTAACAGAAAACAGGTAGTACATTCTACTGCCATACGGTAGCTTAGTCATATCTGACTAAGACCTGACTAACAACAACCGGCGCTAACAGAAAGCAGGTAGTCTAAAAAATAAGTCGCTTAAAAGTCGACAGGGTCGACCTCATTGCACCGGGTTTTATCCCATATCTCTCACTCTCTCTGTCTGCAGCGCGGAAAGCGTCACACAAAGCACGAAGTCCGTAGCTCCAGCGACGACCCTCAGAAGTCTCCGAAAATGTCCACTCTTGATGCGAAGGACGCGACCCGGAATCGAATCCACAGCCTTCGGAGCCCGAGTCAAACGGCTTGACCACTTCGCCACAGAGACTTCCAGAAAGTAGGTAGTACCATCTACTGTCATACGGTAGCTCAGTCATATCTGACTAAGACCTGACTAACAAACATTCGGCGCTAACAGAAAGCAGATAGTACAGTATACTGTCTTACGGTAGCTCAGTCATATCTGACTAAGACCTGACTAACAAACATTCGGCGCTAACAGAAAGCAGATAGTACAGTATACTGTCTTACGGTAGCTCAGTCATATCTGACTAAGACCTGACTAACAAACATTCGGCGCTAACAGAAAGCAGATAGTACAGTATACTGTCTTACGGTAGCTCAGTCATATCTGACTAAGACCTGACTAACAAACATTCGGCGCTAACAGAAAGCAGATAGTACAGTATACTGTCTTACGGTAGCTCAGTCATATCTGACTAAGACCTGACTAACACATATTCGGCGCTAACAGAAAGCAAGTTATACCGTCTACAGTCATACGGTAGCTCAGACAAATCTGACTGAGACCTGCCTTGACTTTAATAGAGTTTAATTACATGATCTATTTCAACTTACTGCAGCA
This sequence comes from Cepaea hortensis, assembly GCA_963921405.1. Classification (NCBI taxonomy): domain Eukaryota; kingdom Metazoa; phylum Mollusca; class Gastropoda; order Stylommatophora; family Helicidae; genus Cepaea; species Cepaea hortensis. Next base: position 5,524,797 of record OY992891.1, on the reverse strand, counting down.
GACAGACAAGAGCATATACTGTGCCAGACAACCCATTGTCCCTTGTCCATGGGCATTTCCCGGCGGTCATCTGGGCCATGGTCTTCATGGAGGTCAAACTGTAGATAGCTATAGACAGGTTGGCGCCTTTCAGGGCAAGCCCTCGCCCGTCACAGGCGAGCTTCAGGATCGTGTTCGCCTGGTCCAGGTACTGGAAAGTAAATCCTAGGATATACAATTAATATTTTTCATCAAATTTATTAAGAAAACCTAGCTTGAAGAACTAACGAGGTTTTTATTCTTCAAAGGGTCACAAATTGGGCACGCAGGCCCGTCTTACATTCGGCACGGCGGGGGGGGGGGGGGAGCTGCGTGGTCTCGAGGTATGCTATCCGCCTCGAGTGCTGGAGGTCCCGGGTTCAAGCCCCGGTGAGGACCGGGATTTTTTTTTTCACGTGGACTTCTAGTAATACAATTTCCCCTGGTCTCTGGGTAGTGAGATCGGACGCCCGTGTGTATTGCTGCGCACGTAAAAAATCCCTTGGCAGTTGAAAATCGAAAAAGAGTAGCCTAACGGCGCTGCCCGGCCAAAATTTCTAGTTAAAAATCTACTCAAATTATTTCAGGATCCTCGCCGGTGCTACGGAGTTCGTGCACTGAGCTGATTTTCTCCAGACTCAGGGTTGAGTTAGGAGGAAAACGGAGCACTTATGGGTTACACCCGTGTGCCGTGGTGTTGATCCATTGACTAAACTAAACTAAACATTCGGCCCTTCCAACCACTCATCTTTCGTACATCAATTATCTATTGTGAATGTTACATTCACATAGAAAAACACATTACCAAATGCATTCTGTGAACATAAACAATGCATAATATCATGTTATGAGTCAAACAGGCAGGCAGACAGACACAGACACTCACATAAACACATGCATACATACACGCATGCATACATGCATACACATATTCTTACATACACACATCATTTACACAAACTTTCAGTTATACACCCAATCTATATCACTCAAGCAGACACTCCCTCGCATACTTATATGGACGCATTCAGCATGGTAACGCACGGTTTCTGTGGGAAGCTAGAGCGATACAGATGTTAAAAACATCGGTAGCAGCGGTAAAAAGGATGAAGGATTTAAAGTCAAGACTTCATTGCACCAGGATGTATCACACATGGCTCGGTCTCTTTTCGCAGAGCGGCCTTCCGAAAGCAACACAGGGAACACTCACTCCAAGGAGGATATCTAGGGTCTGGGAGACAATTGCACGGCGAATGGTGGAATTCGGAAAGAACCCGTGACCTTTGGAGCAGACGGAGATCCCGGGGATGTTGGTCATCCAAGCTATTAACCCCATGGCCTAGTATGTGTGACATCATACATATTACACTCATTTGTTAGATCTGTAAAGGAATTATTGAAAATACTTCGATACACTCTTCGATGTTTAACCCAGAGGGTACTCAATGGGTGCTCAACTGCGTATTGCCTCAGGGCGATGGCTTGGGACATGCAGTCAGCAGAAAAGAATACATTTTACACCGATAGAGGGCTATTTTGTATATGGTGCTTGGTATTTGGTATTTTATATATATATATATATATATATATATATATATATATATATATATATATATATATATATATATATATATATTCTTCTTCTTCTTCTTCTTCTTCTTCTTCTTCTTCTTCTTCTTCTTCTTCTTCTTCTTCTTCTTCTTCTTCTACAGGGTTCCGAGCCATTGAGGTTCTTTGCTGCAGATACAATCCGTCTCAATTTGTCTCTCTGGTTGACCTTCTCTCGCCAGTTGTTGATTCCAAGTGCTTGTAGGTCTATATATATATTATCTCTCCACCGTCTTCTTGGTCTACCTCGGGGTCTACGGTCATTTATTTCCTGAGTGTAAGCGAGTTTTGTTACCCTATTATCTTCCATTCTTTCTATAAGTCCCAGCCATTGTAGTCTATTAACCTTCATGATACCAGTGATTAGCGGGGACGGAAACAGATCATAAATGTCTTTGTTACTTCTTCTTTTCCACTCTCCACTTTGTGTATCCCTAATGGGTCCAAAGATGCGTCTTAAAACTTTGTTCTCAAAGGTTTGTAACACGGCTTCATCTCCTTTCGTTGTACTCCAATATATATATATATATATATATATATATATATATATATATATATATATATATATATATATATATATATATATATATATATATATATATAAACCTCAATGGCTCGGAACGCTGAAGAAGAGGAAGAAGAAGAAGAAGATATACATACATACATACTTATACTGCTGTAGGGTTTGAAGTTCTGGGTCTTCACATATTCTACACAACGACATTAAGAGGTGAGCGACCAGTGCTCTTCCTCGAGATCTTTCTTATTCATGTAACGCCTTACGAATTTCGAATATTTTCTGGTACCAACCTGGTATCCCTTACAGGTGTAATTATCTACCCTCTCCCTCCGCAAATAATCTTTGAAATAGAACCTTGGCCATTGTATTTTCCTGTGATGGCGCTAATCACTATGCCGCTGAGACGTTCATAGTTATACACTTACAAGATTGTATACACCACGTTCGGAACAAATGATTCGATCGATTCTTAGCTGCGTCTTTCGTTTCACGAGTGCATGTTTCTCAGAGACTCTTTGGGGTCATCGCTGGAGCTACGGAGTTCGTGCTGTGTGCGAAGCTTTCGGCATGCCGTTCTACCGAAATGGACCGAGCCAAATGGGAGTAAACCCCGGGGCAATGAAGTCTATCCACTCAACTGTTTTTTTTTTTTTTTTTTTTTAAATTTTTTTTTTAGCATATCCTTTATAGGACTTAGCTGTCAACACCAGCATCTTTCAGCTGTATGTTGATCTCTTGGCAAGATTACGCTCAGTAGTTTGCCATTGCTTTCTGAGCGGCCGGCTCAGTATCCCGCAAGTCACGAGTGGGGGTCGAACTGCCTCAGTTCTCGCTCCGCTACGAGAACTGAGGCGGTTCGACCCCCGCTCATGACTTGCGGGATACTGAGCCGGCCGCTCAGAAAGCAACTGTTCAGACTTTAAAAAAAAAAATTCCCCACCATCGTCATCTCGTGGCGTTTCCCGTGTAGTTCTCCCCCAATCGAATCTTTTGAAATTTCTCTCTATCATCAAGATATGAAGAGAATAGAAGAAGAAATGTTACGGCGAAGGTAGCCTTTTGCAAGATGGAAAACATACTGACCAACAGATGTAAATTGCAAAGAGAACAAGAGCGTTGAGGAGCTAGCTACACCGAACCTTTATTGTTGTATGGAGGTGAAACGTAGACAATAAGCAGACAAGCTGGACAACATCTAATGGCACGGAAATGTGGTTTATGAGAAAAATGAAACAAAAAATACAATGGACAGACAGAAAACCAATTGACCAGGTCCTATAAGAAATAAATGAAAACCGTAAATTGATCAGAAAAATTAGACGTAGACAGTCAAACATTTTTAGGCACATTATGAAAAGAAATAAATTATAGAACTTAGTGACAACTGGCAAGATTGAGGGAGAAAAAACAACAACAGAGGGATGGCAGAGAAATAAATATCTGGATGGCGTGGCCACGTGGCATGTTCGAGACAAGAACACTGAACTGATCCACGACGCTGGTGATCGTGTGAGAAGGCGAAACTTTGCCGAACAAGCTTATCAGTATGGCACATGATGATCATGTTATTTTCTGCTCTTGTCTTTGCACACATCCGAAATATCTTATTTTTCTAATTTTAAAAGGAGTTAAAAGGCCCGAGAATCGATTTCATTGCGCCAGGTTTTGTCCCGTATGGTTCTTTCAACAGGACGACCTGCCGAAAGCGTCGCACACAGCACGAACTCTGTAGCTCCAGCGACGATCCCCAGGAAAACTGCGCTCGTTAAACCAACGTCGTAGCCGGGATGTGAACACATAACCTTCGGAACGCGAGACAGGCGATGTAATTACGTCACCACGAAGGGAAACCACCATTCCCCATCCCCAATCTTTCCTTTCATTTCCCTCATTGTTGTCTAAACAGAGAGTCTTCTTCCTAATTGAGTTCTCGCTGTACAGATCCATTTGTTCTCCTTCTTGTCCAGGACTCTTATGACGCAATAATATTCAAAGGCCGTAAATCCCCCAAAGAGATTGTATTTCTACACAACTGTCTGCTATCTGCACAATCAACGACATCATTCTGTACATAATCATCTGTTGTGCGTTGTGTAATCTACTGATCTGCCCTCGGTTAACACCGCACTCGACACTCCCCTCGGAACATGACAGGAAACTGCAATCGAGTCATTATCACTGAAAGATAATCTACTGGATCGTAATCAACGCACATCAAGTGCCTTGTGGGATGGGATGAAGGATCATGATTCAGAACAACACCAGGTCTTCAACAGACTATATTAAACAAGTGGAAGACAGAAGATAAGAAAACATACTGACCAATAAAATATGTCAATTGCTGTGAGGAAAAGAGTGTTAAGTGCTGTATGGAACCTATCCTGTTATATACAAGTGAAACATGGACAATAAACAGACTAGCTGATGAACACAAATTGGAAGTGGACATGTAGTTTCTGAGACCGGGAAGGTTAACCCGGTCAACAAATGCCCGCAGAAGTAGGATGTGTCGGCCTAACGGCGCAAGAACGCAGCTCTGCTGTAAATAGGCAAAACGCAATCACGTCCGGAAAAAAAAAAAACTCCGGATGAACGCAGCGGAAGAAGAAGTTTATGAGAAAAATGCAAAGAATACAATGGAAGGGCAAGAAAAAAAAAAACATGTCTGAGACAGTTATCTCATCTCATCTCATCATGTTCCTCTTGTACCTTGCGGTGTCGAGGTGAAGTATAAACAGCGGGAGAGTGCCCGCTTATGGGCTTCATGTATCGATATTTCCATGGACTCTGTTATTCCCTGCGTCCATCGTTTACGTGGTCGGCCTCTTCCTCTGCTTCCCTCTGGTCTGTACATCATTGCTTGTTGTGGTATACTGTTAGTTGGTAACCTACTTGCATGGCCAAACCATTTGACTTGCTGCCTTCTAATAAAATCTAGTGCAGCTATAACCCCCACTTTAGTCCTGATTTCTTCATTTCTGATCTTATCTCTTCTTGACACATTGAGTATTCTATTCAGGAATCTCATATACTTCTTAGTTATTCTACGAGCAGTATGACGATCCCCTGCCGGCTTGCTAGGCCAGGTTTAGGACAAAAATGTGACCATAGGGAGTCCATCCCCTATGGCGAGCCATATCCCCGTTAGCCCATGGCCTCACTTTCATGGTTTCCCAGTCTACACCACGTGGAAATGGGGTTGACTTGTGTAGTCTGCGGGTCATTTTCACTTGTCACCCCTCCTGGGAGAGGCTGGCCGATCCTAACCCTGCTGGCTGCAGGGCCAGGCGCAGTCCACACCTTGTAGACCTGACAGTTGTATTAGAAATAAATGAAAGCCGTAAAATGTTTAGAGAAATTAGATGCAGTCAGTCAACATTATTTGGGCATGTTACGGGAAGACATAAAGTAGAGCACTTATTGACAGCTGGCAAGATTGAAGGGGAAAAGAACAAGAGCATGGCAGTGACAAATATATCTGGATGGCTTGACCACGTGGTATGGTCGAGACAAGAACACAGAGCTGATCCACGACTGGTCGCGTGAGATGGCGAAACATGACCGGCCACGCTTATAGACACGGCACATGATAATGATGATGATGATTATGATGATGATGATTATGATGAAGATGAAGATGATGATGATGATGATGATGATGATGATGATGATGATGAAATCTCTCAAGGCTAATGAGGATAGAGTCCGCGGGATAATCTCTTCATGTCCTCCACTATCTATTCTTCCATAAATCTGACCAAGTTTCAATTGTTTACTTCTCTGTATTCGGCCACAAAATGTGGTCTGCCCACTTCAGACATGTGTTATGTTTCCCTTCAGACATGTGTTATGTTTCCTTGTGTCTTAGCATATTCCTAAACATTGAGATCGCTAATTTTGGCAGGTTCTTTGTATTAAAAACATTCTTCTGTAAAACCACATTTCTGTGTCGTGACAAGGATTTATTTATTTTCCTAGTAATTGGTTCTTAAAACCATTTCACAATCACAGAACAACGAATGAGGCAGTTCTTGAAGAAACAAGTGAAGACAGGAAACAGATTAGAGAAATTAGACATAGATGTTATCTATTCTGTGGAACATTCTTCCCATTTTGTTCCTCTTGTACCTTGCCGTGTCGAGGTGATCCGTAAACAGCGGGAGAGTGCCCTTTTACCGACTTCGTGTATCGAGGTTCCCGTGAACTCTCCTCTTCTCGCTGTTCATCGTTTACATGGTCGGTCACTTCTTTTGTTTCCATTTGGTCTGTACATCATTGCTTGTTGTGGTATACTGTCAGTTGGTGTCCTAGTTAAGTGGTCGAACCATTTCACTTGCTGTTTTCTAATGAAATTTAGACCTGATATCATCACTTTTGATTTTCTCTCTTCTTGATACATTGAGAATTATTCTCAGGAATCTCATTTCCTTTGTTGTAATGTTTCTTTTCTCTTTTTCTGTCATTGTCCAGGTTAGGCATTGGTAGCATGGAGTTGGTGTAAATATTGTGTTGTAGAGTACTTTTTTATATCTACTGATACATGTTAGTTAGTTAGTTAGTTAGTTAGTTAGTTAGTTAGTCGACAGATCATCCTCATTGCACATCGAACCATCCAGTCCATAAGTGCTCGGATCCCCTCCTCAGCAAATCCCGCAGCGTGTAGCGGCTAACGACGCCAGTTCTGTGTTGCTTTATCAATCTTCTTTGGCTTCCTGCGTAGTGTTCTTGTTTGGCCACCCCTCTTTTAATTTGCTGCTCTCGCAGTCTGGCCATTGTTGTAGATTCGCAGTCATCACTTGGTTCTCGCAAAAGTCTTACTTCTCGTAGAGCATTCAGAATGTCAGCCTGGTCCATGGCGCGTCCGCCCTCCACAGTAGCCTCACCTGCGAGCTTGTCAGCCCGCTCATTTCCTTGTACTCCCGCATGCCCTGGCACGAAGATGAAACTAATCTTTGCCAGCCGAGACCGCTCCAGAGGCAGCAACCATTCTCTTCGGATCGACCCCTCCTCTATCCTCTTGATCATGTTCATTGAGTCGCTAAGGAAACATGCCCTAGTGAATGTCTGTGTCTCGAGCCATGTTATTGCTTTACTTACTGCCATGACTTCCATAGTCAGGCTACTTGTGGTTTCAGTGAAAGCACCAGAGTCCTCCTTCACAATTCTCCCTCCGGCCCGAGCCGTAAAGGCCTATGAGCTTCTCACATGTCGGACGACCGACCCATCTGTGTAGATGACCGCGTCACTGTCTAGCGAATTCTCGAAAATCAACTCTTGTACTTCAGCCTCCACAGCAGCCGGGTTTTCTTGTCTGCATTTTCTATCTAGTTGGAGGCAAACTGAAAAAGATGTGCAGAAATATGTTGGCACTTGTACCCACTCCTCGCCAGGTTCTAAGTCTTCAAGTGAACACACCTGTTGAAGAATGTCTTCGGCTTGACCCATCCACGACCGTCCTCTTTTTAACCTGCTGCCCTTCACCTTCATAATTTCACTATGCAGTAGATGTTGTCTGTTTGCGTTAACTCTGAGGTAGGCGCGTGCCCTGCAAACTTGTATTCTCTCTTCAATGGTTGGAAAATAAAGAAGGTAGCGCATCGCCCTGCATGCTGTATCTCTTGTACATCCAAGAATAATGCGCATAGCTTCATTCTGTATCCTTTCCATCCTTTCTATCTGCTTACGGCAATGGCAATCCTGACTCTCAGCCGTAAGCGTAAGCAGATACATGTTTGTTCTTTAATGTTGGTGCCATTTCATTTGTCCAATGTGTGGGTTTGAACTATTTATTCTATTCTCGATTTTCGAAACAGTGTGAGAAGAAACACTTGCAAACTTAGCAACAACCAGCAAAGTTAATACAAACCTGTTGGTTATTTGGGCTCGCTCGCTTTCAACTCAGGCATAGTCCATACATGTGTTACTACCTCTAATAGTTGCTACTACTGAAGAGCGCTCTGCACTGATTTTTACGTGTAAATTAGCTTTCCCTATTGCCAGTGTCCCCCGCCATCAGGCGAACCCACTCAGACTTCAGAGGTACTTGCAATGTACGTCCCCAAGTCAAGGACAAGAAGTCAACATTTTAGTTCGAATGACCTGTGTAGTGTCTGAACCCGCGACCTTGACATCAGAGCAAAAGAAGTTTAATAGCGAGCGCTCATATCAATTTAGTCATCTTTACCTCCAACACAGACCTGATTCACGATTGGTGATCACGTGATATGACGAACCCTGAAATACTGTACATATCGGCATGGCACATGAAGATGATGGTTCATACAATAATTCCTACTTGTTGTATTCAACTTACTCACACCAAGAAAAACGTTTAAACAGTTTTCATATACGGTGTCTGCGAAGAATTCTTGGTATTAAGTGGCAAGACAAAATCACAAATACTGAAGTATTGGAAAGATCAGGTTGTGTGACGGTTTATTCCATGCTCAGTCTTCGTAGACTTAGATGGATAGGACACGTTAGGAGGATGGATGATGGTAGAATACCAAAGGATATCATTTTTGGTGAATTACAGACGGGTAGGAGATCTCAGGGTCGGTCTCTACTACGATACAAAGATGTGTGTAAGCGGGACATGATTGATAAAGGCATTGATAATGCACATTGGGAGCAAGTTGCAATTTGAACGTGTTTCATGGAGGGCAAAGATAAGAAATTTAATAAAAGCAAAGAATACAATGACTGCAGATAAGCCAGACATTCAACGTGTGAGACGTCAGGTGGTTCGTGATGTTGGAAATGACCATGTGTTCACATGCATCCATTGTGGACGAACATTTACAGCGCGAATTGGTCTGATCAGTAACACTCACTACTGCAATGGGTTACTATGCCTTTTTAAGCACAATGTAACAAACTATTGTCTGTCAAGACGGAAAGGTGCAAGTGAACATTGATAACAAAACTTACATCGCAAAAAGAAAACAAATAAGTTTATCTAATTACCATTTGTATCCGTAGCTACGGTGATGTAGAACAAAGATAAAATCACATAAATCCCCAGAATTACACGTGGAACTGAAATCATTCCAAATATGTTTTGTTTTGTAGCAATTCTTAAACATCGGAGTGTTGCTGGTTGCTTGTAGGCAAAGAAACTGTAGATTATAGCAGCTGATACAACTAGTATTATAGCAACTTTTCTTGTTATGAAAGTTTAGTGTGAACGCACGGAATTCTTCAGTTCCGGTGTCTGAGCTAGTTCAATGGATATAATACGGTCTAGTTTTAAAGGATTTCGAGTAGTTTCCACCCCTGTCCGACCTTCTCACCTGTGTGAATAGTTGGGTATCACTGAACCGTAACTGGGTATACATGAGGAGACAGACAGCGGAGGACTGGCAGAGATGGCCAGAAGAAAAGGGAGGGACAAACTGAAGGTAAGGAAATCTAGGAGTACACCACGAACCTTTTTCTGTACCAAAGTACGCACTCTACGTGCATCTCATTCTCTTTATTTGGTCTCGTCACTTAAAGTGTTCATTATTCTTGCAGCTTCAAACAGTTGATACTTTAAACGTTTCATCTCACACAATTATTACTTCAAATCCTAAAATCTCACAAAGCTGTTACTTTAACACTTTCAATCTCAGATATTGATTACTTTAACCCCTTCATCTCACACACGTATTAATTTAACTCCTTAATGTCACACAATTATTGCTTTAACTCCTTCATATCATACAATTATTACTTTAACTACTTCTATATCACACAATTATTACTTTAACTCCTTCAATTTCACACAGTTATAACTTCAACTCCTTCATCTCACACAATTGTTACTTTAACACCTTCACTCTCACACAAATATTACTTGAACTCCTTCAATCTCAGATAATTATTACTTTAGCACCTTCAGTCTCACACAGTTATTACTTGAGTGCATTCTGTTGAATACAATATTTCCGGGAAGGTTAACCCGGTCAACAAATGCCCGCAGAAGTCGGATGTGTCGACCTAACGGCGCAAGAACGCAGCTCTGCTGTAAACAGGCACAACGCAGTCACATCAGTAAAAAAAATCCGGATGAACGCAGAAGAAGAAGAAGAAGAAGAAGAATTTAGTTAGTTAGTTATCAGTTGGGGTATCTTCGTTGCACTCCGGACATGTCCATAGGTGCTCAGATCCTCCCCCCAGCATATGCATCAGCGTCCGGTGGCTAATAGTGCCAGTTCTGTGTTGGTTGACGAGGCGCTTTGTTTTCCCGATGTACCTCTCGCGTCTGGCTGTGCCGATTCTTACTCCCAGGTCTTTCATCCTGGAAAGCGATGTGGAATCACTGGCGTCAAAATCCTCTGTTCTCGCCATATCTTTAAGGGCGTTAATAACATCGGCACGATCCATGGGCTGGCCATCTACAGGGGGTGCAGAGCCAGCCAATTTATCAGCTCGTTCATTTCCCTCGACTCCCGCATGTCCCGGGACGAAGATGAAGGTGACTTTGCGGACAACAGACTTCCGCAGCGACTCAGTCCACTGTCTACGTACAGATCCAGCTTCGACCTTCTGAATCATGCTCATTGAATCACTTAGTACACACACGTTGGTATAATGCTGAGATTCCAGCCATATGAACGCCTGTGTGACTGCCATCACCTCCATCGTCATGCTGCTCGTGGTCATGGAGTGGGCACCACTGGATTCTTGAACGGTTCGGCCCGCTGAGCGGGCTGTAAATGCCCACGCACTTCGCTGCTGCTTTACAACAGATCCATCTGTATAGATGAACACTTCGGGGCTATCTGAGTGATCATAGATGAGCGCGTTAACCTCTGCATTGACAGCGGCAGGGTTCTGCTCTCTGCACCGTCTGTCGAGTGTGATAATGCAGGAGAAGGTACACTTAAAAGCTGGAGGCACCGGCACCCATTCCTTGCCGGGGTTGATACTGGTAAGACTGCAGACCTGTCTGACGACATCTTCCGCCCGACCCATCCACGATTTGCCCCTCTTTAGCCTGTCACCCTTTTCGCTGAATACAGCGTCATGCAGAGGGTGCTGCTCATCTGCACTTATTTTTAAGTATGCACGAGCTCTCCAGATCTTGATTCTGTGTTCCATTGTCGGGAAGTCAAGGAGGTATCTCATTGCTACACAGCTGGTGTCTTTCGTGCAGCCCAAAATGATGCGCATGGCTTCGTTTTGTACCTTTTCAAGTCTTCCAATCTGTGTAGGGCTGACAGTGAGGATGGCCAGGGCATACTCGATGCGTGAAAGCACAAGTCCTTGGAACAGAAGTAATAGCAGTCTTTGCTCGATATTGGCACTCGCCATGACTCTCATTGCTGCCAAACCTTTTCGAGCCTTCGTTATGACATAATCGACATGATCTCTGAAGGACAGGCTACGATCAAGCCTCACGCCAAGATATGTCATTGACTGGGTTCTACTCAGAATGCTCCCATCCATTCTTACTGCCGGCAGGTCTGTTTTCACAATATGGTTGTTTAGTGAGAACCATGTAACCGTTGCCTTTGCAGGGTTGACAAGGGCATCGGCATCAGCACACCATGAGGAAATTCGATCTAGTTCGCCCTGCATATAGTTGGCAACCGCCTGTCTATCCCGACCCTGTCGATACACGAGGATGTCGTCAACGAATGATAGAGTCCTACCCCTTCCATCCAACTGTTGTTCAGTGATCGGCACCGTATACACGTTGAATAGTACTGGTGACAGTGGTGAACCCTGCGGCAATCCTGGACATATCGTTATCGGCTCAGAAGACCAACTCCCGCATCTTAGCACCACCTTCCTTTGGAGTAGAACTGCAGCTATCCATCGTACAAGGTGAGGGTGCACTTTCAGTCTGAGGAGGGTTTGCATCAAGTGCTCGAAAGATACTCTGTTATATGCGTCCTCTAAGTCTATGGCGGCCGCACATGTCTCTTCTCTGACCTGAAATCCTTCGTAAACATCTTGAGCAAAGACCGCCGCATTCAGCCATGACTCTTTGTTGCGTCTGTATCCTCCAAGTGTGGGCGGGAAGCAGCCGAGCTGTTCCAAGTCCCAAGCAAGTCTGTGTGCTACAATTTTCTCCAGTAGCTTGCCAACAGTATTCTGCATCGTAATGATTCTGTAGCCGCTTATCTTGGAGTGGTCTTTGTTCGGTTTTGGCAGCGGCAGCAGGTAGCTGTGTAGCCATTCTTCTTTGACCTGACCCCTCTGGATACTGGTGTTGAATTCTCCGGCCAGTTCTTCCATGTCATCATCTGATATCACCATTAGGTCACCATATCGGATGCCGTCTGGGCCTGGGGCGGTGTTAGGTGATTTCTTGAGCATCGCACGCAATATGTCAACTGTGATCGTCCATTCTTCGTCTGTCCCGACCCCCTCGCACAACTGAGAGAGTGTTGTTGTGGTCCTCTGTCTGGCGGGCTCGTCTTTCTGGTCAGTCTGTTCTATGTAGCGTGCAAGAAGGGCCTTACCTTTATCCGCATCCGACTTTTTCCATGCGAGGTCTGTGCCTTGAAAGTCTGGAATACCCCTACGTTGTGCAGCACCGTTCATGCTCTTGTGGAGGCGCCAGAATGTCGTAAGAGATTGCTCGGAGCACACCTTCCTGCAGAACTCGTCCCATTTGTCGGCCTTGGCCTGTTTGGCGCAGGATTTGAATAAAGTCGTCGTCCTAACGACCTCAGTCTTCAGGTTTGCCAATTCAACCTGTGGCATGTTAGCCTTTCTGGCCTTTTGCCAGTCTTTGACAGCCTGCCTCTTTCCCAGCCACACCTTCTCGACCTCTCCATTCCACCATGGTGGCTGCAGCCATCTTTCTTGTCTCCTGCGGGAGGAAGTTAGTTTCCTTCTTCTGATCTTGCTTATGGCGTCTTGACCAGTGGTGTCGTACGGGAAGGCATTGGTCTTGTTTCTTTGACTCATGGCCCCGTCTTTCTTGATCAGGATGACACAAGGGTAGTGGTCACTATCGTGGTATCCCAGTGTGCCCCACCGGCACCTTGGTGCGATGGTGGGCGACACCAGAGCCAAGTCAATGATGCTGTCAGAGTCGCCTGGTCGAGTGGCCATTCTAGTGACCTTCCCATCATTCAGACAGATTAGGGCAGCAGATGCCAGGGCGTCCTCCAAATCTTCTCCCTGTCTATTGGTGATGCAATTCCCCCATTGACTGCCTCTGGCATTGAAGTCCCCGCAGTAGATGATATGCCTTTCATCCATATCGAACAAGTTCTGCCATTGTCGCACGTCGACCTTCCCATTTCGCGCATAGACGTTAACGATTACAAGCTGCACTGGTGTCATTATTCTTAATGCCTGCACTTGCAGGGCATCGCTGTTCCAGGCGGACATATCGATCTCAGACACTAGTATGTTGTCGCGGACCAGAATGGCCTGTCCGAGGTGCCGCCTGTTAAGGAAACCCTGAAATCCCGCCACATTGACTGTTCCGTCGGTGAGCTGTGTTTCTTGCAAGACTACAATATCGTTTCCGTAGAGTAGTTTTTCAAGAATGGGTCGGCGTTGACTAAATGATGCACAGTTCCAGTACAGTACTCGAACATTTCCGATACCCAATCTGTCACATTTTAAGCGCCTTCTGCGCGCGCCCGCCCTCTTACCACGTTGTGTCCTAGCTGGTCGTCTGGCCGTCATGTTAGGCTTAACTATCGCCACCGGGCGCCGATGATACGCCGAAAGAAAACCGGACGCGCGTGCACGAACTCCGTTGCACGGTCCGAACTCCATTCCACCACGAAAAAACACTTAATCCATACACATTTCGGAAAAAACACGTTCCATTTTACGGGACGAAGAAATGTCCCGCCATCTTGCTCAAGGGAACTCCTTGAAGAAGAATACAATATTTTAACCCCTACGGTTCCAAAACGTAAATGATTTTATCCTTCAGATTAAGCTTTTAATTCTTCGGCATATGTGATTGGCTATTCTTCGTGTATAATAATCAACGTGTCGTCTGTGATTGGTTGTTCTTCGTGTATATTAATCAACGTGTCTCATGTGATTGGTTATTCTTCATGTTTACAAATGAATATGCCATCTGTGATTGGCTATTCTTCATGTCTAACAATCAACATGTCACCTGTGATTTACAGTTCTTTATGTAAACCAATCAGCGTGTCATATGTGACATGAGTTACAGCCTTCTTCATCATTAATGGCTTTCACTAGCTTACATCGTTTTCTCACATCCCTGTCTAATTCAGGGTCCTGTTTCTCATCATGCATCTATTTTTGCTTGTTTTCATGTTTTGTGTTGTGCAGGGATGGCTGGAATGTTTGCGGCATTTTTATAGAGGCATCAGAAAATGGACTTCCGAAGATTTCGACAGGACATTCAGCTTACGGACAGGACATTGAAAGTTCTGAGAGGACATTGCACTTACTGACAGGACATTGAACGTTTTGAAAGGACTAGAGTTTAAGGACATGTCATTGAGCGTTCTGATAGGACATGGAGCATATGGACAGGGCATTGAATGTTCTGATAGGACATTGAGCGTTCTGACAGGACACGGAACATTTGCACGGCACATTTAACGTTTTGAGAGGACATTGAACTATCGAACAGAACATTGAACTTTCGGACATGACATTGAACGTTTTGACAGGACATTGAATGTTGGGATAGGACATTGAACTTTCAGACGGGACATTAAACGATCTCACAACGCATTGAACGTCCTGACTGAACTTCAAACATTCTGAGAGGACATTCTACTTTCTGACAGGACATTCTACTTTTGGACAGGACATTAAACTTTCGGACAGGACATTAAAATTTCGCTCAGGACATTGAACTTTCGGACAAAGTAACCCGGATGTGGGATTTTCCGACTGAGTGAAACTACATTAGCCGAAAGGGGAACTAAACCCAGAGAGGAAATGAGCAACAAGACCTAGTGTCAGGAAATGAGAGCTGGGTGCGTCACAGTTTCACTTTGACCTTTGGGGAACTGCAGATGGGGAACCCCCCGAGGCTAATCAATGTGATAGGTCAAAATATTAGCAGGTATTGATTTTCCCCAGAAAGTGAGAAAGCGTACAAAAGCATAGGAGTTAATGTTGTCCCTGTATTACTGGGGTATATCACTGAGAGATAGAAGAGTTACCTACAATGCATACGTTAGAGGCGATTGATGAAGGTTGACCTGAGACATCCTGCGTCAGCCTTAGAGAACCGTGGCAGCTAAATCCACGGATAGACAGCTTATGGCTTGACATGAGTGGGTTGAGGGCGCTGACTCCATTGTACTATACAAGGTTGAAGTAGGAAGGTAGACGGAGGAGAAGGAAGAAGGAGAAAAACAAGAAGGAGAAGGAGGAGAAGGAAAAAGGAGGAGGAGGAGAAGAAGGAGGAGGATGAGGATGAAAGAAGATGAAAAATAAGGATCAGAAGAAGAATAAGAAGATGAAGAAAAAGCAGAAAGAGGAGGAGGGGAAGGATCAGAAGAAGAAGGAGGCTGAGGAGGAAAGGGGGGGAAGACGAAGATAAGGAGGAGGAGGAAAGGAGGAGGGGAGAAATAAGAAGAAGAAAAGGAGGAGGAAAAGTAGAGGCAAGAAAAGGAGAGTAGGAAATGAAGAGTAGATAGAAATGATAAGAGGAGGAGAAGAAGAACAAAAGGAGAAGAAGAAGAAGATGAAGAAGAAGAAGAAGAAGAAGAAGAAGAAGAAGAAGAAGAAGAAGAAGAAGAAGAAGAAGAAGAAGAAGAAGAAGAAGAAGAAGAAGAAGAAGAAGAAGAAGAAGAAGAAGAAGAAGAAGAAGAAGAAGAAGAAGAAGAAGAAGAAGAAGAAGAAGAAGCAGCAGCAGCAGCAGAAGAAGATAGAGAAGAAGAAGAAAACATAAATAAGGAAGGTAGTCACGGAATGTAAATATTCTTCTTCAGCATTCCGAGCCATTGAGGTTCTTTGTAGCAGGTACAATCCGTGTCCATTCGTCTCTCTGGTTGACCTTCTCTTGCCAGTCGTCGATTCCAAATGCTTGTAAGTCTGTATATATATATTATCTCTCCACCGTCTTCTTGGTCTACCTCGGGGTCTACGGTCATTTATTTCCTGAGTGTAAGCGAGTTTTGTTTCCCTATTATCTTCCATTCTTTCTATATGCCCCAGCCATTGTAGTCTATTAGCCTTCATGATACCAGTGATTAGCGGGGACTTAAACAGATCATAAATGTCTTTGTTACTTCTTCTTTTTGTGTATCCCTAATGGGTCCAAAGATGCGTCTTAACATTTTGTTCTCAAAGGTTTGTAACAAGGCTTCGTCTCCTTTCGTTGTACTCCAGGTTTCAGAGCCATACAGTACAACTGGTCTGATCAGTGTTTTGTATATTGTGATTTTGGTGTTACGAGATAGCACATTTTATTTTAGTAGATGTTGTAGTGCATAGTATATCTTATTTCCAGAATTGACTCTAGTGTGTATTTCTTCCCTTATGATGTTGGAGCAGTTGAAGATTGTACCCAGGTATTTGTATGTTTCCGTTCCTTTAATGGTCATATTATCTATTTGTATGTGGCCAGAGGTTTTACCCATTCCTTCTCTTGAAATTACCATATATTATGTTTTATCTTGGTTGATAACCAGCCCCATCTGTTGGGCTTTTTCTTTTAAGTGAGTCAATATTTCTAATGACTTTTGTTCATTTCTCCCTATAATATATATATATCATCTGCATAACCAAGCAGCTTGGATGTTCCTCCAATATCACACTCCTCCTTTATCCTCCTTACAACTGTCTCTACAGCCAGATTGAAGAGTAGCTGCGTTAGCGCATCACCTTGTTTCAAGCCAGATGTTATTTGGAAAGGGTCTGATTTCCTGCCTTTATATGTTACTATATTATAAGTATCTTCCATGCATAGTCTGGTCATGTTGATTAACTTCCTTGATATTCCAAATTCCTGCATAGCATTCCATAGACTATTCCTATGGACACTATCATAAGCCTTTTTTAAAATCCACAAAAATATTATGGAGATCTATTTTATATTCCCAATTTTTCTCGGCTATTTGTAAATATTGTTACATAATATATCATCTCCACAATGATCACCTTCACTATCATGACCACAGCAGCTACCGTCGCCACTATCAACATCTTCATCCTCAACATCAACATCATCATCACTATCAACAGCAACAACACCATCAGAATAATCTTCATCATCATCATCATCATCATCATCATCATCATCATCATCATCATCATCATCATCATCATCATAATCATCAACATCATCATCATCATCATCATCATCATCATCATCATCATCGTTAACAGTTCATTGTTTCAATTCACATTTCATTACATGTCAGGGGACAACGAGGAAACGTGTTCTCATCTCGCGAATATAGGTCTACCTTCTCCTTCTTGTTCTTCTTGTTCATTTTATTCTTGTTCAACTTGTTCATCTTGTTCTTGTTCTTCTAATCTTCTTCCTCTTGTTTGCCTTGTTCTAGTTCTGCTTCTTGGTAATGTTTTTGCTCTTCCGCTTGTTAGATGTAAGACTAAGTGTTACAGAAAGAGTCAATATAACAACTGTCTGAGATAAAAAGAGTAAATTTAACACTTCACTTATAAAACTCGTTTCTTTTCCAAATATGCTCCCAACCAAACAACCTCCACACACAGGTAAAGGTCACGGTTGAATTCTTGCCAAACAAGATCCCACAACATGGACTTGAACTGTCGGGAACCGAACTGCTGCCCCAGACACATTAGGGACAACAACCCTCCCTTCAGAATACAATTTAACTGCTTGTTTGTGTGTGGGTGTCACTGGAATCTCCCTCTCCCGTCGACTCTCCAGTTACATCGGCACACACAACACTATCACTGATGGTTTCTAAACAGGAAGCCAGCCATTGTTTGGCTGGAAAACTTGGATTCGGAAACTGAACCCAACGAAACAATAAATGTATCGCCAATAAGTTATATGACCTGGTTGTTGGCAAGGTCGCGACTGCTCCGTGACATTAGTTTAGTTTAGTTTAGTTTTAGTTTAGTCATTGGATCAACATCAGGGCACACGGTTTAACCCATAAGAGCTCCGTTTTACTCCTAACTCAAACCTGAGTCCAGAGAAACTCAGCTCAATGCACGAACTCCGTTGCATCGGTGAGGATCCTGAAATACTTTGGGTAGATTTTTAACTCGAAATTTTTCTCTGGCAGCGCCGTAAGGCTACTCTTTTTCGATTTCCAACTGCCAAGGGATTTTATTACGTGCGCAACAATGCACACGGGCGTCCGATCTCACTACCCAGAGACCAGAGGAAATTTTATTACTAGAAGTCCAGGTGGATTTTGGTGGATCTGTGACATTGGTTTGTTGTAGCAGATATTGTAGCAGAATATATAGGTGGGCAAAGCTACAGCACGCTTGAGCATCAGGATGGAATGGAAAGAAAGATGCTCAAGTCGTGACGTAGCTTGTTGTTAGGGCAGTCAGTAAACATCTAGGACTAGAAGAGAGAAGTCACCCTGATTTTGTAATTGTAATCAGACTCTTGTAGTGGTCATCAATTTGAAATAAAACTCCATTTATATTCAACCAACAGACTCAGTTAGTCCTCTCTGTGTGCGCTTTGTTATAATATATAGATATATCAGTCAGTGTGGAGAGAGAGAGAGAAAGAGAGAGAGAGAGAGAGAGAGAGAGAGAGAGAGAGAGAGAGAGAGAGAGAGAGAGAGAGAGAGAGAGGAACGAAACGAGACAGACAGGCAGCGAAACAGTGTGTGTTGACAAAACACAGAAAGACATGCTATTGCGTTATGTTGGCGTATGTGGAACAACGTCGATGCACACCGGACTTTCACATGGGTGCTCAGTCCTCAGATGCAGCAGTCATACCAAAATATGTCTGCCCACTGTTCCCATGAGGAATTGGTTATGGTATCTCCGTACATCCCCGTGGATTGATCATTGATCAGGGCTTTACCATCCCGTACTCTTTTTTTCTTCTCCCCCAATTCCAACAACCGATCACAGACAGAGTATATCTGTAAGTTATATACGTTTATGTATTTGTAAATTATGTAAGTTGGTATATTTGTAAATTGTACTTTCTTCTTCCCCTACTTATCATTCGTCTCCTCCTCGGAAAACATAAAAGATCTACAACAATTGTTGGACATTGTAGTAACAGAGAATGCAATGAAAAGACTCTCATTGAATATCAAGAAAACAGTACGGTGATATCAAAGAAAAAGGTGACACCAAAATGTGACATAGAAAAAGAAGGGATAATTCTTAACCAAGTGTATAATTTTAAATTCCCAGTGGCAGTTATAGTACCAGATGGAAGATTCACAACAGAGATTAAGAATAGAATAGGACAAGCACAGGCTGCATTGGAGAAAATGAAAAGTATCTTATGCAATAATTCACTATTACTAAATGTAAGAAAGAGAGTGTTGAAAAGCCATTTAGGAAAAGCCATATGTTTAGCTGTATGGCAGTGCATTTTTGAATGTAAATGAACAAATTAGGAAGAATTCGAAGGCAACAGAGATGTGGTTCCTGAGACGAAAGTCGCGAATTCCTTAGGCTGACATAGTAACTAATAATTACAGCCGGTAAGAAGCTAATGAAACTGGAACATTGTATTCAACAATAAGATTGAGATAAATAGATTTCTTTGCGCATGTGATGAAAAGAGAAACATTAGAGAACATAGTTATGATTGGGCAGTTCAAGGGAAAGGCAGACCAAAAGAGATGATGATAAATGGAACGAGACGGTTCCATGGAGGAATATCACAACCAGAGTTGATTCAGAACATCAAAGACCGAGATCTGTGGAGAGACATGAACACCTACGCCAGCTGGCAAGGCACTTGATGAAGACGATGATGTGATTTTTGTCTGGGGACATTGTGTTTTTCACATTCAAAGAAAAGTGCTGTGGTTCACCATGCCTTTCCACGGACAGAATAAACGCTTCTAATCCCTTAACACTTTAAGAAGAGCACCGTATCATCTGCATATCTGAGCCTAGGTGAGCCGGCATTGAGCGACCGTGTTTGCCGAACTGCTCTGTCCCGGGGTTGCAGACATGGACGGTATTGGTTGTAAACAATTGTCCCGAAGCAGTTCCCTGCCACAGATAGAGCCATGACATTTTAAACAGACAACTGGTTGCTATACTCAACTGTCTAATTCACAGATTCAAACTAAATGGCTCGCCGACGTCAATAATTTATATACGTTATGATTTATTTCACATAAAATACAAATTAGAAGCAGTAGGTGGTAAATGCGCAAAACAAACATTTCAATGCAGTTCATGATTTTGTTTTTTTTTAAACAGATTCAGTGCCAAACAAAATGTAGGTCTGTATCAAACACGGTTCACTATCAAATGAACAACTATTATAATGTAGATTTCCGTTCACCGAGCATTGCAATTGCGGAAAATACCACGAAACAAAACACATAATATGATGACCCTAGTATGGCGGTATATCGTCATTCTGTCCAAATGGGAGTTTATATTTGACACTATATTATCCCTCGGCACTGAATCAGTTAATTTACGTGAAATAATCATTCATAATATTTAGAGTATTCAGTTGTCCATGTGAAATACTACTTAAAATAAATCAAAGCACCGGTTAGATTACACAAAGTACTACTTTAACAAATATGAAATTATGAAATGCTGGTTAGACTATATAAAGTGCTAGTTTAAGACATAAAGTACTGCATGCTTAGGTGTATGTGTGTACACATGGAAACTGGCGTGCATATTTGTTGTCTAAAGCATCTGAGGTCGTGCTAGCCGCATCGATCAGTTAGTAGAAAGTGGTTCCTTTAACTGTTGAACTGACAGTGGATGTGGGTCCTCTCGTTAATACCTGTGCCTCCGCGGCTGCTGCAGGATAGAAAGAGAGAACAGGAGTGAGAGTTGCGCTGTGTTATGATCATCAGCTGTCTTCCACGATTACACGGATTTAGTTACAGCTATAAATACATGGAAAGAAACACACACACACACACACACACACACACACAGACAAAGAGAGACAGACAGACAGACAGACAGACAGACAGACAGACGGACGGAGAGAGAGGAGGATGGGTGGGGGGGGGGGAGAGAAAGCGACAGTTTTAATAGCAGAGTTGGAGCTAATGTGAAATAGGGGGATAAATAGACTTACTGCCAGAGGGTGACATACACTTTTGAGTTAGAGAGAGTGGGGCAATTAGATAGTGTGAGACAGTTAGAGAGTGGGAGCGTTAGAGAGCGTACAGAGTTAGAGATAGCGGGAGAGTTAGAGAGTGTGGGAGAGTTAGAGCGGGGAAGTTAGAGAGTCTGAAAGTTAGATTCTATGGGAGTCTTATTCAGACAACATAAAGGTATAATGTGTTAGGGAAAGATCGATAGTTACTTCGATAGAGTGCGAGAGATCGATAGTTATTTTGATAGAGTGCGAGAGTTAGCTTGATAGAGTGCAGGAGAATCGAGGAATTAAAGAATTAAAGAGATACAGTTAAACGAAATAAGATGAAAGAGATCAGGAAGTTTGTGAGAGATGGAGTGAAATCATATATATATATATATATATATATATATATATATATATATATATATATATATATATATATATATATATATATATATAGAGAGAGAGAGAGAGAGAGAGAGAGAGAGAGAGAAGAGAGAGAGAGAGAGAGAGAGAGAGAAGAGTAAAAGAGAGAGTGAGAGAGAATGAGAGAGTGAGAGAGTGAAAGAGTGAGAGAGAGAAAAAAGAGAAACATGGGGTATTTAAAAGTTAGAGAGAATGAGAGAGAAACAGGAAGAAGAAGTTAGAAGAAATGTGATAGAAACAGGGAGTGCTGAAAATAAATTTGAGAGAATGATGGAGGAACATGTATGATAGCGGTGATTGCGATGATGTCGATGAGGATGATAGTTATTATGTTAATGATGAGTGTTGTGATGATAATGATTTTCGTGCTGATGGTGGTGATGATAATTATGATGATAATTATGATGATGTTGATGATGTTGATGATGATGGTGATAAAGATGATGGTGATGACGATGTTGGTGATGACGACGATGATTGCTAAGATGTAAATAAAGAGTGATACTTACTAGAATGGACAAGAGAAGACTCCTAAACCAAGCCCTCTTATAGTCACCAGTAGGGAAAAGAAAACGGGGTAGACCAAGAGAGACCCTGCGTAGAACCATCATTAGAGAAGGCTCATTCAATGGCCAAGTAAACATCCAAGATCTACAACAGGTAGCAGCGAACCGCCAAGCATGGAGAGACAGGACTTCTGCCCTATGCGCCGCCTTAGGCTCAAGAGGAAAGACTAACTAACTAACTAACTTACTTGCAGGTATTGACGAACTCTTGATCTCTGGGGCCGTCGTCCAGGTCGATGGCCAGGCCCCGGTAGTGTTTGGAGGAGCAGCTGTGGCAAGCTCCCGCTATTTCGTTGACCTGGTTAGATGAAAACATCACAGCTGACTAAATGTGACAATAGTCCTGGCTGGTGTACATCACAACTGACTAAATATGACTATAGTCTTTGCTGATGAACACCACAACAAACTAAGTGGGACCACGCGCCTATCTCAAGAACATCACAACAGACCAAGCTATGTTCTTGTATCGACCACGCCATGTGGTCAAATAATTCAGATATTTACCTTTACTGCATGTATATGTGTGTCATGTTTTAAGTTTTTCTTTCAA
The DNA here is from genome assembly GCA_963921405.1 of Cepaea hortensis. Taxonomy (NCBI): domain Eukaryota; kingdom Metazoa; phylum Mollusca; class Gastropoda; order Stylommatophora; family Helicidae; genus Cepaea; species Cepaea hortensis. The sequence goes on along the minus strand of OY992891.1, from coordinate 5,501,932 downwards.
TAAAATGATCGCATGAAATATACTCTAGAATACAGGCTCGTTAGCGAGAGAGATATCAACAGCGCTGATAATGTAATGAGGACGTTCACGCGAGGGTTCTATGTCTACACTCTTCGCCTGCTACGTGAGGGATAGATTTTTCAGCATGTCCACCTTGCTCTCGGGCCTACAAATTGTATTGATACTGTCACATAACAGACCCATTGCAAGAAACTGCAAATTTTATTGTTATTTGAAAGAGTAGATGAGGACATATCTCACCTTGACACGGCCTCTTGACACAAGAACTGCCAAGTACCTCAGCACACTTTCAGCGATGCACACCGACCCCCCTGGGGCACCGGGATTCCTGCACTCTGTACAATTGTAACTGTAGACATACAAGTTGAAATAATGTCAAACACTGAATTCATGAATGTGTGTTACCTGTCTTCAATTAGAATGAGAAATACATATGTTGATTTGTCGGAACTACTGTTCCATCTTTTATACGGGGCAGTGGGGAGTATTTTGTGTGATATTAAATGGCACA
>OY992891.1:5486400-5496400 GCA_963921405.1 Cepaea hortensis | reverse complement strand
AGTGTGCCCAACCATGTCGCATCAGTCTGCTTTCCCATCTAATGTTTCCAACTTTCAGCTGGAGTACTGAGGGGACCTGAGCCATCGTGGATGAGGAGGTGGAGGAGGAGGAGGAAGAGGAGGAGGAAGAGGAGGAGGAGGAGAAGGAGGAGGAAATGTGATATGAAGAAGTGGTAAGAAGAAGAAGAAGAGGTAAGTAGAAGAAGGAGAAAAGAAAAATAGATGACAAGAAGAAGAAGAAGAAGAAGAAGAGCACGCCTTTAGATGACCCACCTGCCCGCTGTAGGTGACCTTGTACCACCTGTAACCGTTTGCTCTTCTGGAAGCCCCGGTGGCTGTCGCACACTGACCAGAACTGATGGTCAAGCGGACGGACCCCGAGAGTCCAGCTGTGGAGAGATAAGGCCTGGGTGTTGTTGCATATAGTGATGTAAGGTCTACAGTAATTGCTGCAATAACAGAGCTGTCGTTGTTATACCGCCACTCACACCACAGTTCTCAAACCAACACCACGGCTGCGGTAGTTAGTTGCGTACATTTTACACGACGTCGCAATCACACTCAGGATTTCTTTTGCTGTCTGGGATTCTCTAGGCAAGTTTCTGTTCAGTACTTTTCCATTTCTTTCTGAGCGACCGACGCTCATATCCTTGTTAAAAATCAATGCATGACGGATGTCTTCCACCGCGTGGCCTGCAGCTGATTTCAAACTCGGGATGCGGGATTATGAGACCAGTTCGCTTCCCCGTAGGTACTGGCGCAGAAAACTACTGATGAGTAATATAAGGAACAGTGGACATGGAATGAACCGACTGGTGGAGTGGCTAGATAAATATGTCCGGTTCTTATTAAGAGACAGACCAGATGTTAGATAAAGTCTCCTGGTCGTTGTTAAGGGGTGGGTGAGTGAAAGATAAGTGCTCCCGATCGTTATTAAGGGGTGGATGACTGGTGGAGTGGCTAGATACATACGTCAGTTCATTGCTAAGAGACGGGGGAGGTGTTAGATATAGGCTACCATTCGCTGACAAAGGGTGGGTGAGTGGTGGAAAGGCTAGATAAGTGCTTCCGATCATTGTTAAAAGGTGGGCGAGTGGCGGAGTGGCTACAGAAATACGTCCATTCTATGTTTAGGGATAGGGTGGTCGAGTGTAGGAGTGATAAAATAAATGTTTCCATTCGTTGATAAGGGGTGGGTTTTAATTGATTGATTGATTGATTTAGGAACCGACATCACAGCATTCGGGTCATTCACATAAGTGCCCCGTCCCCATCCTCAGCAGCCAGCGAAGAGTTCCAACACCAATAGTACCAGTAGCAATCTGATTATATGTCCGTCTCGCCTTTCCTCTGAGCGTCGAGCATCGGCCAGATCCCTTCGTCACTCCTGGCTGAATCATTCTTGCAGGACTATGGTAATCCATGTGCTCGTCTGAAGTGTACACGTGCTCCCACAAGGCCGCAACCACGTCTGCCTTGTCATGCATCAATACTCCACCACGTTTTGCAGAGCCAGCCAATCTGTCCGCCTGTTCATTCCCCAGCACACCGGCATGCCCCGGAGAAAAGATCCAGGTGATGCTTGCCACCCGTGACCTCCGAAGCGAAGCAAGCCACTCTGCCCGAAGCTTGCCTGTCCTCATTTTCCTCAGCATGCTTTCTGAGTCAGTTACAATCACGATGTGTGTGTATCGTATTCTCCATCCAGCGGCAAATTGCACGAACCGACTCCACCTCCATTCTTAAGCTAGATGTTGAGGTATCATATGCCAGGCTCTCCTGCACCAAACGTCGACCATTAGCTTTTGCTAAGAACCCCCAGGTACTTCTCCTACCTCTCAACACCGACCCATCTGTGTAGATAATCACATCACCCGAGCGACCATTATCCTGAATTAGTTGCTGGATTTCCACTTCCGTGGCAACTGCTAGCCACTCCCTGCACCTCCTGCTCAATGTGATTGAAACTGCACAAGCCTGAACTGCTTCGCGGGCACTCTGAACCCACTCCTCTCCTCGCCTAATGTTCTCCAATATGCACACATGTCTGATTGTATCCTAAGCGTGAGCCATCCATGATTTCCCTCTTATCAGTCGCTGTACCTTAACTGCGTCCAGCGCCTCATGCAACGGGTGATCTGTGTCTGCAGCTACTCTGAGGTATGCCTTCGCCTGCACCACATTGTGCCTACCAGCAACAGTCGGCAGACCAAGGATGTAACACATACACACTACTGGGGTGTCTCTGGTGCATCCCAGAATGATCCGCATCGCTTCGTTCTGTATGCGCTCTAATTTTACCAGCTGACTCTTTGAGGCAGTGAGCAGTCGTAGTGCATAATTAACGACTGAGAGGATCAAGTGCTGGTATAGTGTGAAAAGCATTCTCTGCTCTGTGTCCATTGCAGCCATAGTTATATGAGCATTAAGTCCCTATTGAGACCTTGTCACAACCGTCTCCACATGGTCCTTGAAGGATAGGCTCTTGTCAAATGTGATCCCCAGATACTTCAGTTTGTTCTCTCTGTTGACGCTTCTATCATCTATCGCGAGGCTTGGGACATCAGCTCTCACAATCCTGTTATTCAGAGAGCATCACAAAACAGCCGTCTTTTCCAGGTGAATTACAGTACTCATTTAAGTGCACCAGTCAATCACTTTGTCTACTGTCGCCTGTAGCTCCTGGGCTGTTTGCTCCCTATCTCTACCCTGCCTATATGCAAGAATATCATCTGCAAATGTCAGTATCCTTCCAACCCCTGGTGCTTCTAGGTTTGCAATCTTACTCGTATACACGTTAAAGAGCACCGGTGAGACTGCAGATCCCTGTGACAGTCCCGGGGTTAACATATGTGGCTCTGAGGTCCATACACCCAGACGGAGAGCAGCCCGACGAGAATGCAGGACGGCTGCTATCCAGTTCACCAACCAGGGATTGACCCCCATCTCCATCAGTGCGGTCATAAAAATATCATATCAAACTCTATTGTACGCATCCTCGAGATCAAGCGCTGCCGCCATCGTTTCCTGTCTACTCTGGAACCGCTCATAAACATCAAAGGCAAAAGTGGCTGCATTTGACCAGGTATCTTTTCCTGGCCTGTAGCTTCCCAGGCCTCTTGGGAGAAGCTTCCCCCTTTCCAAAAACTCTTTCAGCTTGACACCGACTAAGGGGTGGGTGAGTGGTGGGCGGCTAGATAAGTGCTTCAGATGGTCGTCGTGGCAGAGGTTATGACATAGTGGTAGCCGTGGCTGAGTGTATGATCCAGTGTTCGGCGTAACTGAGTGTATGACCCATGGTCAGCGTGGTAGTGCTTATGGCTAATATTTTATGTATGTTTCAATCTCTCTCTCTCTCTCTCTCTCTCTCTCTCTCTCTCTCTCTCTCTCTCTCTCTCTCTCTCTCTCTCTCTCTCTCTGAGTTTTCGCTCTTGTGTGACATTGGGGTGATACCAGTACTTGTCTGTGGGCTGCGTGGTCTCGAGGTACGGTGTCCGCCTCGAGTGCTGGAGGTCCCGGGTTCAAGCCCCTGTGAAGACCGGGATTTTTTTCACGTGGACTTCTAGTAATAACATTTCCTCTGGTCTCTGGGTAGTGAGATCGAACGACCCGTGTGTATTGATGCGCACGTTAAAAATCCCTTGGCAGTTGGAAATCGAAAAAGAGTAGCCTAACGGCGCTGCCCGGGCAACATTTCGAGTTAAAAATCTACCCAAAATATTTCAGGATCCTCACCGTGTGCTACGGAGTTCGTGCACTGAGCTGAGTTTCTCCAAACTCAGGTTTAAGTTAGGAGGAAAACGGAGCACTTATGGGTTATACCTGTGTGCCGTGATGTTGATCCATAGACTGAACTAAACTAAACAGTACTTGTCTGACTCTTGACTGTGTGTGTATGTGTGTGTGATTGTTGGCGTGATTCTATTCTCCTGTCTATCTGTCTGAATAACTGTCTATCTATCTGTCTATCTATCTGTGCATCTCTATGTCTGACTGTATGGGTGTCAGTGTATATCTGTATATATGAATGGTCGTTTTTGTCTGCATTTGTCCGCGGGTGACAGTGATGTATATGTGTATGTATCCTCCTAATGACTGTCTGTGTTTATAAGTAGCGAAGAATAACTACATGGCCTTGTCGCAGTTAAATTAGCTGGCGGGGAAAATGCGGGTGTCATAGTAAGTAATAGGTAGTAGTATAGTAGGTACACTTGGTGCATAATAATTGAGGAGCGTCACTGAACCAGAAACAATTTCTTATATGTGCTTATATGACGTCTGAGCAAGCCTTAAAGAGACGTATTTTCATATCTCACGCGTTAGGATACGTAACTGCTTTCAGTATGGTATATTTAAAAATTTAAACTTTAATTACTTAAAGCAATAATATATACGAGGTATTACTAAAATAGTATGTTGCTATGTAGAGTGAAAAAGTAAAGATGGCAGCACGGGTCTAACATCAACAGCTTCGATGAATATTTGCGAATCCGATCATCAGAAGCCCTTGGATTTTCCGTTATATATCTAATGACAAGTGACCAATTATATATTATAAGGGGGATACTACTGTCTGTAGTGGATGGACCTTAAACACAGTCATCATACCATTGGCTGAATGTTAGAGATATAATCCCCGCCCTCGGTCGGTGTGACGCTTTACAGTCAGTCAAAGGGTCTCATGTCTAAAGAATACAACCGGGTCACGTGACTAATGGCTACGACCGGATCACGCGGAGAGCTACACACAACCGGTCACAGGAATATGGATACATCCAGGACACGTGGGTAATGGTTACATCTAGTCAAAGACGGCGTTGCACCCGTCACGTCTGTAAGGGGGGAAGTGGTTAATAGGGGTAATTAGGAAAAATGATTGTCTGCCGACTGTCGAACCAGGGAACGTAACTCGTGATGACCACTATGTATGTTAGTAATGGAACTACCTCGCCAACAGAGCATCGGAAGTTAAAAATGATCTCAATGCTCTCTCTCTCTCTCTCTCTTTTCTATATTCCATGGATGGTCCACCGAGTTACACAAAAGAACATCACGGCCTCAATACAACATCATGCGGTCTCAAAAGCAGCATACGCGTGTAACCAAGTCATCACACTGTCCAACTAAGTCGGTCTCGTAGTCGGAGAGAAGAAATGGGATCACCGTCGTCAGTCGGGGAAGGCATATATGTATGTAACAGCTGCCGGATCATACAGCGACGAGTGTTTATCGCAGCTCATCCTATCTATAATATTACATACGAACACAACAAGCTGTCACGGTTCATCCTTAGGCACCTCGGGTAACATGACATGCCATGTTCCCGCTGTCCTGACCAGCGAAGTTATCACGGCTCAAATCAAGCATTTTATACTCTCATTACCTCGCTATGTGTCCAAATGTGTTTTACATCTTTCCCCAGAAACCCATTTCATTGACCAACATATGTTTTTCGGTTTGTCTGCTCATTGTTTTACGTTTCACATCCAGGCAAAAGTAGACATTCTATGGATCACTTCAGCACTCAAATAAGAAAATATGTTAGCCAAATTATTAATAGTGTTGGATAAATAGATAAATATATCTACCAAATTTATAAAATGTAGGACAATTTGTTCGCAAGACTAATGAAACTCTTGGTTCACATATGAAATATCTCAACCAAGTTTATAAAAAAAAAGTAGGAAAAATGATAGTCAAATCAACTAAAACGTTGACCAAAATAGAACATATCTCAACCAAACTTATAAATATATCAACCAAGTAGGGGAAAAAACATGTTAGACAAACTAATAAAAATGTTGGCCAAATTCCGAAATAGCTCTACCAAACTTATAAAAAGTAAGAAAATATGTTAGTCAAAGCAAGAAATGTGTCGATCGAAGTAATATAGTATGTAAAATCTATATAAAAAGCACTTATAGACCCAAATGGGAATAAGGGCATCCAGGCCACCAGAAAGCTGATGAATATTACAAATTCAGCCGAAGTGAACAAGTAACAATCTTCAGACTTCGCACAGGCATAACAGGCTGAAATACCACTTGGTCAATAAATTAAGATAGGAGATACCGATGAATGTAATCATGGAACTAGTAAAATGACAACTAGACATTTGCTGCAGGAGTGCCTAATATATGCAAAACATAGACAGATAGTTTGGCCCACACCTGCTTCATTTGAGGACAAGCTCTGTGGAGATATCAACAAGCTCAAATTGACTGCAGCTTACTTTAACTACATTCACCTTGACATCTAAAGATGCATGGGGAAGTACATAGACTGCCACTCTTCATACCACAGGTATGTCGGTAGCAAAAGCTTCCCAGAAGTTTGAAATGGAATATTGCTTGACTAGTAAATACAGCACTTGGAAAGTCCGAATCGAAAGCTCATTATGTGGGCGTCATCAAAGGTGGAAACAGTTTCCTAGTGGCGCTAAATGGAATATTGCTTGGATAGCAAATCCATTAAAATGGAAAGCCTGAATCGATAGATCACTGTGTGGATGTCATCTGCAGACTGCATTCTTCTGGTTTCCGCAGGAACAGTCTGTGGTGAATATGTCGAATGTGTCTGCCTAACAGTTCAAGATCGCAGCTCTGCTGTAAACGCGCACAACGCAATCACGTCCGGAAAAAAACTCCACGGATGAACAAAGAAGAAGAAAAAATATGTAAAATGAACACATTAAGAAATATTAATGTCAAAGTAAGAAACATATGTTTACCAAAGTGAGACATATAATTGCCAAATTAAGAAAAATAATGATAAAACTAATGAAATGTTGGCCAGAATAATAAATATCTCATGCAAACTTATGAAGATATTGACCGAAATATGAAAAAGTTTTACCCAAATTAGGAAAAAGTGTTGGCCAAGTTACGAAATAGCACTACCAAATTTATAAAAAGTAAGAAAATTTGTCGGCCACAGTTAAAAAAAATATGTTAGGCTATTTAGGAAAAACGTATGGCATAGTAAGAAATTTGTTGTATCAAATTTAGAAAAATGATTGTCAAACTAAGAAATATACATGGCAAACTAAGAACAATATTTACCATATTGAAAAATATGTATGGCCTCCTTAGACAATATGTTAGCCAAATTAAGAGAAAATTAACTGATGACCAAAACAAGAAAGAGTTTAGCCAGATTAGGAAAAGTTATGATCAGAGTAAGAAATATGTATGGAAAATAATGGAAAAAAAAGCTGGCCAAATTAAGAAATATGTTAACCAAATCAAGAAAATTATTAACTAAAGTTAGAATAATGTCGACCAAAGTAGGAAAACTCTGGCCACATACAAATAGATAATATGACCATTAATAGAACGGAACATACAAATACCTGGGTACAATCTTCAACTGCTCCAACATCGTAAGGGAAGAAATACAAACTAGAATCAACTCTGGAAATAAGATATACTATGCACTACAACATCTACTAAAATCAAAGGCGCTATCTCGTAACACCAAAATCACAATATACAAAACACTGATCAGACCAGTTGTGCTGTATGGCTCTGAAACCTGGAGTACAACGAAAGGAGACGAAGCCTTGTTACAAACCTTTGAGAACAAAATTTTAAGACGCATCTTTGGACCCATTAGGGATACACAAAAGTGGAGAGTGGAAAAGAAGAAGTAACAAAGACATTTATGATCTGTTTAATTCCCCGCTAATCACTGGTGTCATGAAGGCTAATACACTACAATGGCTGGGGCATACAGAAAGAATGGAAGATAATAGGGAAACAAAACTCGCTTACACTGAGGAAATAAATGACCGTAGACCCCGAGGTAGACCAAGAAGGCGGTGGAGAGATAATACATGTATTAGACCTACAAGCACTTGGAATCAACGACTGGCAAGAGAAGGTTCACCAGAGAGACGAATGGAGACAGATTGTATTTGCAGCAAAGAACCTCAATGGCTCGGAACGCTGAAGAAGAAGAAGAAGAAGAAAGTAGGAAAATGTGTTATTCACATCGGAAAGAAATATTGGCCAGTTACAAATATATTTCAGCCAAACTTATAAATATCTCATCCAAACTTATAAAGATGTCGATCGAAATAAGAAAATGTTTTATCCAAATTAGGAAAAATGTTGGCCAAATTACGAAATATCATGGCCAATCTTATAAAAAGTAGGAAAATATGTCCGCCAAAGTAGAAAATATGTTAGTCAAATTAGGTAAAACATTGGCTAAATTAAGAAAAATATGCACATACTAAGAAATATGTAAGAAAAGTAAGAACAATGTTTACCAAATTGAGAAAAATTGGTGGCCTCTTTAGACAATATTGTAACAAAATTAAGAAAAATAAATGATGACCAAACCAAGAACGCTCTTACTGAAGTTAGGAAAAAATAATGGTCAAACCAAGAAATATACATATATATATATATATGGAAAAGTATGAATAAGTTGGCCGAACGAACAAATATATTAATCAAATGAAGACAATTATTAACCAAAATGAAAATAAATGTCTATAAAGTAGGAAAATGTGTTAGCCAAAAGGGAAAAAAACATTGGCCAAATAAAGAAATATTTTAGCCAAATTAAAAATATGTCATCCAAACATTTATAAAGTAGGAACATTTGTTAGCTAAATGGAAAAATGTTGGCCAAATACAGAAATATCTCCACCAAACTTACAAAAACTAGGAAATATTATTGACCAAGTTAAGAAATATCTCAACGAAACTTATAAAAATTCGGATTTTTTTTTTTTTTAGCCTAATCAACTAAAATGTTGACCTAACTTATAAATATCTCGTTCAATCTTATGAAAAGTAGGGACCTTTATTAACCAAATATGAAAAGAATATATCGGCCAAGTAAAGACATATTTCAGTTACACAGAAAAGTCCTAAAACAAATCACCAGGTCCAGATGGAATAGCCACTGAAGCTATTCAGGCCTGTGGGAAAACAGGTGTTAAATGGCTAACAAGACTTTTTATTATAGGATGGGAAGAAAGAAACGTCTCAGATGATTGGCAACAGGCAATAATAGTACCATTATGGAAAAGACAGGCAATATGAGAGAGTGCGAAACATACAGAAGTATATCACTCCTGAGCCATGTTGTGAAAATGTATGCAAAACTATTGGAACAAAGATCTAGACCCATAGTTGAATAACAGTTAAGCAAAGTACAATTCGGTTTTCGGAAAGGTAAAAGTTGCACTGATGCATTATTTACACTTAGACGAATATGTAGGAAAAAAAAAAACTATCGAATATAGTGACCAGCAAAATATTGTGTTTGTAGATCAGGAAAAGGCTTTCGATAGAGTAGACAGATACACATTATGGACCATCCTTGAAGACTATGGGATACAAGGGCAACTTCTAGAAAACATCATAGCCATGTACCACTCGAGCCGAAGTGCAGTAAGAACACAAGAAGGTATATCAGATATGTTCACAATCAATACAAGAGTGAGACAGGGATGTGTGCTCTCTCCCTTGCTATTTAATATCTACATGGACAGAATTTGCAAAGAAGCAAGTCTCGACATAACAGATTCAGAAAATTTAGAACTCTTTACTCCAGATGAAACAACTGATCCACAGGAAATAAATGAACTTCTATTTGCAGACAATCAGTGCCCGTTTTATAGCGATGAGGGCAGGCTGCAAAATCTGCTTAAGTGATACATAGAATCTGTATGTTTGTCTGGATGTGAAACGTAGAACAATGAGCAGACAAACTGAAAAACATATATTGGTCTTGGAAATGGGTTTCTGGGGAAAATGTAAAGACCCATTTGGAAACAAAGCGAAGTAAGTAATCAATGTGTAAAATGCTTGGTTTGAGCCGTGATAACTTGGCTGGTCAGGACATGTGACATGGTCATGTTACGTGAGATGCCTAAGGTCGAGCGGCGATAGCTTATTGTGTTCGTATGTAATATTAAATATCTGAAACGTTGCGCTAAACATTCGTCGCTATCTGAACCCCTAGCTGTTACGTACAGATACGA
>OY992891.1:5466400-5483900 GCA_963921405.1 Cepaea hortensis | reverse complement strand
CTTTTTGTCGTTGCAAATAACAACTTTTTATTAGTCAGTATGTTTTCCATCTTGCAAAAGGCAACCCTCACCATGGCGACTCTTGTTCTAATTTCTTTAAGTTATCTCCCATCAGATGCTATGACTTTTTCAATATAATTGTACTGATTCACTTGTTTAAGAATATTCCCATTTACTTGTATTTTACATTATATGTAGCACGTGTAACACTTGTAGAAATATCAGTTTGTAAAAACTTCAACCATGGTAGTAACATTATTCGTTTGCAATAGTTATATTATAATTAGGAAGATTATAATCAATTAAAGTAAGAGAACAGCACAACTAACAACAATACCTCTATTCCGAGCATTGACATTGGTAGTCGCACACACACAATCTCCGCTTGTGACCGTTGTTGTCGTGATGTCGGCGGTGACGACAGCGACAACCGAGACGACAAATACGAGGACATCAAAAGACCCCATTCTGCTAGAGAGTCGCTATCAGATTGTGCTGTCCGTAGGTTGTGATGGCGAGTTTAGAATGACTGGACTGTCCGTAGGCTGTGATGGCGAGTTTAGAATGCAGGCAAGTTTTAAATCCGGTCATAGTAAAGTGTAATAATGGGCCACATTGTAGTCGCGGAAGAAACTTAAGTGTGCGAAAGTGCTTGGGGGAAAGTTGTCATTAATTAATGTCAGAGAACAAACATCCTGGTACATGTAACTCTTGTGTGATGTCACAGGCTGTCTGTAATTGTTTCTGAGAAACGGTGGAATTAGGGGGAGGGAGGAGAGGGGTCGAGTGGTTGGAGTTTATTCCTGGGTCATTTTTGGATCTCGTTCTGCGACTTTGTCGTGTTTTAATGTTATCTTTCCTTGGCATTGTATTTGTTTTAAGTCATTATCGTCATTATCATAACCAGCATCCTCATCCTCCTACTCATCATCATCATCATCATCATCATCATCATCATCATCATCATCATCATCATCATCATCATCATCATCATCATCATCATCATCATCATCATCATCATCATCATCATCATCATCTTCTTCTTCTTGTTATTCTTCTTCGTTCGTTCTCTCCTTCGTTCAAATAGGGGGCTGCATGGTCTCGAGGTATGGTGTCCGCCTCGAGTGCTGGAGGTCTCGGGTTCAAGCCCCGGTGAGGACCGGGATTTATTTCACGTCGACTTCTAGTAATAAAATTTCCCCTGGTCTCTGGGTAGTGAGATCGGACGCCGGTGTATTGTTGCGCACGTAAAAAATCCCTTGGCAGTTGGAAATCGAAAAAGAGTAGCCTAACGGCGCTGCCTGGCAAAATTTCGAGTTAAAAATCTACCCAAAGTATTTCAGGATCCTCGCCGGTGCTACAGAGTTCGTGCACTGAGCTGAGTTTCTCCAAACTCAGGTTTGAGTTAGGAGGAGAACGGAAAACGTATGGGTTACACCCGTGTGCCGTAATGTTGATCCATCGACTAAACTAAATTAAACTAAACTAAACTTCGTTCAAATAAAGTTAGGTTCATCTATTCACTCTTCTTCTTTTTCTCGTACTTTTCGTGTTCCTTCTCCTTCCCTCCTCCTTCCCTCCCCTTCCTCTTCCTTCTTCTTCACCACTTTCTACTCCTCCCATTCCACTTCCTTTCTTATTCTTCATCTTCTTCTCTTCCACTACCTACTCCACTCCTTCATTTTCTTCTCGTTCTTGTAACTCCTCTGCCTCCTCTGCCTCCTCCTTCTCCCCCTTTTCTACTTATCTCCTTGGTCTTCTTTTTCTTCCTTGTATTCTTATTCTTCTCTATGACCCACTGGGTATAGATGTTTCACATTAAAACATTAAAAGTGTGATATGTATATAATTCAGCATTTCATGCCCAATATAGTGTATAGGCTGATGAGCTGTTAAGGCCTTATGAGTGTGTTTTGCTTCTGGCTAGGTTTTGCATGCTCTTAATGTTGGACTGGCAGTACCTGGTTCCATCGCCCAACTACTGAGTTAAGTGCGTGGAACGACACTGTCAGCTGTGGATTTCATGTGGAATGCTTTTACATCTGTCCGCGGTTGTTTGCATTGTAAACTGCATGTTCAGAAAAATAGCGGATGGCCGGTTGCTGAAAAATCTAGTTTTGCCTTATGCAATAATGTGTGTGTGCAACTGCTGGTTTTCTAGTGACTACCGCTTCCATAAACGATGAACTGTTATTTTAGTTGCCGAATGTTGAGTTGTCATTCTGGCAGCGTCCTAATGCATTTATGCCTGTGTTTGCTGATGGTTTGTCGCGACTGCCGTCTATTCCACTTTTCACATGGGACAGCGAGGAGCATTTTATGTCATATTTACTGGCACAGGAACGGAGCATTATGGAGTGACCATGTGCATTGAAGTTTTAACCACGTCTAACAACTAATATATAATCCAGCATTGGATTATTACAGAACTCCCATTACCGGAAAGCAAAGAGAGACTATGCGAGGCGAACAAGACAACCCCCAGACCATCAGCAGACAAAAACGAACACAGAGACAGCAAGCTGGAAGGGGGGAGATTCTGTACAATGTTGGAGAAATGGGCAAACAATATTTTATCTGTACAACCTGCACGTCTAGTCTAGCATTGAGCTCCTATTGTCCTGTGTTTGATCCCACTCGACTTCGTTTTTCTTTTATGTTTTAAGATGGAAATGGGATCCCATGTCGACTAATCTTACAATTAGTTGTTGTTGTTGTTGTTGTTGTTGTTGTTGTTGTCGTTGTTGTTGTTGTTGTTTTGTCCTTGTTGTTGTCTTCCACAAATGCCTTTAGGCTTTATGAGGAGTAGTAATTAAGGTTCCAGCGCCTGTCCTCTAGTTTTCTCCATGATTCGTGAGAAGTGTTGTCTCGGATCACTCCCTACCAGTTTGCTAGACCTGCCACAGGTTGCTGACCTACTGAGCCATTTGGCATTTGCTACAACCAGCGTGTCTCACTCACGGACAGGCCTACAACAGGAGAGGATCAAATACTCATTCCAATGTCGGGGCTTGGTTATTTAAGGTGTCTTCCTCGCTGCACCAGGAAATATCGTGGAGAGTAAAGGCGTGATCGTACCACATCACCCTCAAGTGATGAATAATCTATTTAAATATGGGGCTAGAATCAAATACCTAATGGAAGCCACAGTAGTGTCATGGTTAGATGCCTATATTTAATTGTCAGTAAGAAGCTATATTTACTTTTCAGTGTCAGTAAAAAGCTATATTTTCCCGTCAGTGTAAGAAACAAGCTATATTTACTAGTCAGTGTCAGTAAACAGCTATATCTACCCCTGAGGACGGTCCGGAGTTCAAGGTACCACTTGATGATAATAACTATGACTTAATTGTTCCAAGATCCCCACTTCCTCATTCGCAGCAGGCCTCTTGTTAAAACTCACTATGCATGTCCTTGTTTATGGTCTGGGATGTTTGTTGTGTTTGGCACGTTGCCCAGTTGACATCGTTTGTCAGCGAGATTTCAAGTGTAACTGTCATAATAGAATGTGGACATGATGTTTGACAAGGAACACACAAGGGTGATGGTAACTACCACTTGTCCCTCTACGGCGTTTTAATCGACGGTTCTCATCCTCTGAGATAAGAAAAGGATGGTATACTTTTATCTCATCCTGGGTAGAGTTGAGTTGAACTGAGTTGAGTTGGGTCAAGAACTGACATAACAACACTCTGGGCATTCACATACGTGCTCAGTCCTCATCTTCGACAGCCAGGGAAGAGTCCCAATACTAATCGTACCTTTAGCGGTCTGATTATGTGTCCTCAGAGTTTTGGGTGTCGGCCAGATCCTCTGGGCACTCCCTGCAGCACCATTCTCTCCAGACCATGTTGATCTAATAGTTATTCCGACCACGTCTGCCTTATCACGCATCAATACCCCACCGAACGGTGCACACCTAGCTGATCTGTCCACCTGCTCCAGGGTAGTAAACCGACAACTAGCTTTCTCAGACACGTTCGGGAAATTCGTTACGATCGTTAAAATTCCTCGGCAATTGGATATAAAAATGAATCATAAGTGATTCAATGAGCATGATCTGAGGGTCAAGGGGGTTTCTGTATGCAGACAGTTAATTGAATGGCTGCAGGGGTCTCTTGTCCATAACACCACCTTCATCTTCGCCCTGAGAGATGCAGGAGTACAGGGAAATGAACGAACTGATAAACTGGCTGGCTCTGCATCCCCTGCAGATGGCCGGCCAATGGATCGTGCCGATGTTATTAATGCTCCTAGAGAGATGTGGAGAGCAAAAGGCGTTAACTCAGTGAATCCACATCGCTGCCCAGAATAAGAGTCAGAAATGGCCCGGCCAGACATGAGAAGCACATCCGGAGAATGAGGGATCTCGTCGACCAACACAAAACTGACAATATTAGCTGCCGGACGCTGATGCGTATGTTGGAGGGAGGGGAAGGTATCTAAGCATCTGTCAACAGTACGGAGTGCAAGGATAATATGAGACCAGATAATTAATTATCCAACTAAAAGAACAGACTGATAGGTGGATGCTAGAACTAAAAATCAAAATTTAAAATCCTACACACAAATAAATATTTACAGCGCGTGATTCTGGTAATCATTATGAAGTAGTCCTTTGCAGGACGACCCTCTCAGCAAGGCCCACCAACAAATGTAGAGATCTCTTACCAGTTCGCTGGCCTCATGCACTCTCAGGCCGAAGGTGTCTGCAGTGTCCTGTTCCTGTGGAGCTCTGTGTCGTGCTAATCGACCCCCGCTCCTTCTTCCAGGAACCACGACTTCCACCACTGTTCTCTCCCAGCCATTCTGACTTTTAAAATGGCCAAGGCATATCAGTTTCCCAGACAGGATACTCTCCATGGGCCAGTTTCCCAGAATTGATACTCTCCATGTGCCAGTTTCCCAGAGATGATACTCTCCATGTGCCAGTTTCCCAGAATTGATACTCTCTATGTGCCAGTTTCCCAGAGATGATACTCTCCATGTGCCAGTTTCCCAGAGATGATACTCTCTATGTGCCAGTTTCCCAGAGATGATACTCTCTATGAGCCAGTTTCCCAGAGATGATACTCTCCATGTGCCAGTTTCCCAGAGATGATACTCTCCATGGGCCAGTTTCCCAGAGATGATACTCTCTATGAGCCAGTTTCCCAGAGATGATACTCTCTATGAGCCAGTTTCCCAGAGATGATACTCTCCATGTGCCAGTTTCCCAGAGATGATACTCTCCATGGGCCAGTTTCCCAGAGATGATACTCTCTATGAGCCAGTTTCCCAGAGATGATACTCTCTATGAGCCAGTTTCCCAGAGATGATACTCTCCATGAGCCAGTTTCCCAGAGATGATACTCTCCATGGGCCAGTTTCCCAGAGATGAAACTCTCCATGTGCCAGTTTCCCAGAGATGATACTCTCTATGAGCCAGTTTCCCAGAGATGATACTCTCCATGAGCCAGTTTCCCAGAGATGATACTCTCCATGGGCCAGTTTCCCAGAGATGATACTCTCTATGTGCCAGTTTCCCAGAGATGATACTCTCTATGTGCCAGTTTCCCAGAGATGATACTCTCTATGTGCCAGTTTCCCAGAGATGATACTCTACATGTGCCAGTTTCCCAGAGATGATACTCTCCATGTGCCAGTTTCCCAGAGATGATACTCTCCATGAGCCAGTTTCCCAGAGATGATACTCTCCATGAGCCAGTTTCCCAGAATTGATACTCTCCATGAGCCAGTTTCCCAGAGATGATACTCTCCATGAGCCAATTTCTCAGACTGGATACTCTCCACGGCCCAGTTTCTCAGACAGTATACTGTCCGTGAATCTGTTTTTGTCAATGGTCAGAACTTGTGGAAATTACAAGATATTATTATTATTATTATTATTATTATTATTATTATTATTATTATTATTATTATTATTATTATTGGCACTCTTCCGAATTCCGGTCCCAAATAGTTCCGCAGTGAATAGGTCAGGGGTTAAGGGTTAGGGTTAGTTGTTAACTAAACACTGACCCTAACCCTTACCCCTGACCTATTCACTGCGGAACTATTTGGGACCGGAATTCGGAAGAGTGCCTTATTATTATTATTATTACTATTACTATTATTATTATTATTATTATTATTATTATTATTACTATTATTATTATTATTATTATTATTATTATTATTATTATTATTATTATTACTATTATTATTACTATTATTATTATTATTATTTATATATTTGTGAACTCAAGCGTAGTCCCAACATGTGCTTCTACTCCTAGTGCATTGGATTGATTTTTGCATATTGATTAGTTTCCCTATAACGAGAGTCCCTCAACATCAAGTGAACCCACTTCGACTTCAGAGATATTTGTAATTAACGTCCCCGAGTCAACGACGAGAAGTCAACATTTTAGTAAAACTGACCGGTGTAGGGGTTGAACCCTCTACCTCGGCATCAGCACACCGGGTGTTTAAGAGAGTGGTCTTATCCATTCTGCCATGCCGACCCTCAGAAACCTTTCATCGTCACTGTCTCAGATATTCTTAGAACTTTTCTCTAACCCTTCTCCGGCGTCTGTAGCGAAGCGGTACCGAAAGCGATTCGCAATCCCACATACCCCGTTCGCGTTCTTGTGTGGATTGACTCCTTTAAACTACCTGATCTTGCAGTCTGATCACAGTTCCCCAGATCCACAGTCATCACTGGATTCGATCAGTCATCACTGGATTCGTTTCATCACCCTGCCTCTTAGAGGACATTCACTACACAAGCCCGATCCATTGCTCGTCCGCTCCCCCACACTAACCTTGTCCGCAAGCCTATCTACTCGCTCATCCCTTCGTTCATCCGCGAGGCCTGTCCACAACATCGAAGACGTATTATGTCCCTGGAAGCCGAGGCGATGTGATTTTATAGAAGAATGCAGAAAATTAATTGGACACATCAAATCAAAATCAAATCAACTTTATTTTAAAAGGGTCACAAATTGGGCATACTGGCCCGTCTTACATTCGGCCCTTCCAATCACTCGTCTTTCGTTCATCAAGAGCATTATACATTTACGTAGGAAGAAAGATAAACATTATGAAATGAATGTTTTAAACATAATGAAGACAAATTACCATGTTATGAGGTCCATCTCCCACCTACCCATACATCACCCACCCACACACACCACCTCACCTACCCACACACACACACACCCAGGGACACATACATACCCCACCAGCCAACCCATCCGCCTCCCGCACATCCCCCACCCACACACACTGCCCTCACCTGTTTCCCCAACCAAAGCACACTCGCTCCCCACAAACACCCCCCCCCACCAACCCACCAACCCACACCCACCCACATACACATCCTAACCCACACATCCTCTCCCCACCAACACCTCCAACCACCCATCCCACAGCCACATCTCCATCGACCACATATTCCCCACCCACGCAAACATATCCCCCACCAACCCACACATCGCACATCCACTCACACATCCCCAAACCATACACATACATCCCCACCAATTGACATCTCCCTACCCCGACACACACACACACATCTCCCTAACCACCTATACATCCCCAATACACGCATACACACCCCACCACCCACACATACATATTCAACCCACCCACACATGCCCTAACCCAATCCCCCACCACACACGTCCCCCACCCGCACATCACATACATCCTCTACCACGTAATATTCCCAACCCACACACCGAACACATATCCCTCACCAACACATCCAACACCTACATCCCACCACCCACACATACATTCTCCACCCACCCACACATGCACTAACCCAATCCCCCACCACATACTTCCCCCACCCGCACATCACATAATCCTCTACCACGCAATATTCCCAACCCACACACCACACATATATCCCCCACCCACATACCACACAATATTCCAGCCACATCCACACAGATACCCTTACCCATCCACCCCACATACCCCCACCCACACACACATACCCCACCCACACAATATCCCCAACCAACACATCACACACCTCTCCCCACCCACACATGTATTTCCCACCCATCCACCAACACACACTCACTCACGCAAACATCCTCCACTACTCACCCACACACCCCCACCCATTCCCCCCCCCCCCCAACAAACATCTCTCGATCACAATACCCCTACCCACACACATCCTCCTCCCACTCACGCATCCCACCCTGACACATACACATCCCTCACCCACCCACACATTACACACCCCCACCCACACATTCACCATCCACGCATACATCTCCCACCCATACACCCCACCACCCACACATACTTCTCCCAACCACCACACATCTCCTACTCACCCACACATATCCTCCACCCATACACCCATTCCCCGCACCCATCCCTCACATCCCCTACACCACACACTATCCCCCACCGATACACATATCCTCATCCATACCACCACAAACAACCCCCCCCCCTCCCCCAATCCACATACCATGCACACATCCCCCACCAACACACCGCACACATATCCCAAATCCACACACCATACACTTCTCCCCACCCGCCCTTACATCCCCAATCCACCCACACAATCCCCTACCCACACAACCCCGCCACCCACACATACTTCCCCAAACCATCCACACATCTCCACCCACCCACACATATCCCCACACTCACACACATCCTCCACACATACTCATATATCCTCACATCTAGACACATACAAAATGCCTCACGTGAGCATTGAAACTAGTATGAACAAACTCCCACACTTTACTCACACACATACACTGACAATTGTCGTGAGCAGTCTCACAAAAATGTTAAACATGGAGAAAAATGTGTACATAAACAGTGTGTGAAGTAAAAATAGTGATGCACACACACACACACACACACACACACACACACACACACACACACACATACACACACACACAATCACTCTCACGCTCACTCATTCTGTCTTTCACTCAAACTACAGTAATGTACATGAGTTTACATTATACGTGATAAAATCAAATGGTATTTAATTGATAATATGACAGATGAGAATACACAAACATATGGATTCGCGTGTTACATAACATGCGTGTTACATGACATGCATCTGCTCAGCTCTCTCTCTCTCTCTCTCTCTCTCTCTCTCTCTCTCTCTCTCTCTCTCTCTCTCTCTCTGTATTCTTACATAAACAAACACTAACACGCATGCGCGCGCTCACACACACACTAACACATCAACTATCCCACTGTCTCACTCTCTCTCTCTCTCTCGTTCGCTCACTCTATCTCTCTCCCACACTCACTATTTCCCCCATTCATTCACTCTGTCCATCTTCATTCACTTTATCTCTAACTCTCTTACTCTCTCTCTCTCTCTCTCTCTCTCTCTCTCTCTCTCTCTCTCACTCAACACAGACAGACACACACCCTCACGCTATCACTCAATGTTTCACTTACCCTAGCGCACGCACTAACTCTTCCACACACTCTCTCTCTCTCTATTTCTCTCTCTCTCTCTCTCACTCACACACACACACACACACACATACACTCTAACACTCATTCACTCACTTACACACACTCACTCTCTTACTCATTCACTCCTCACTCACTTACTCTCTCACTCTCTCACACACAATCCTTCACACACACACACACACACACACACACACACACTCACTCACTCTCTCAATCACACTCTCTCACACATAAACATACGCATGAATACACGCACGCACACACTCCCTCACTCACTCTCACACATACACGTGCGAATGCATGCACTGACACATTCCCTCACCATTTCTCAGCTCAATCACTCTCTCCACACACACGCATGCACGAGCACACACACACATTCACTCTCTCACTCTCTCTGACACCTACTTTCTCTTCTCTCTCTCTCTCTCTCTCTCTCTCTCTCTCTCTCTCGCTCTTTCTCTCTCTCTCTCTCTCTCTCTCTCTCTCTCTCTCTCTTTCCCACACGCACACACATATATCTTCTTCTTCTTCAGCGTTCCGAGCCATTGAGGTTCTTTGCTGCAAATACAATCCGTCTCCATTCGTCTCTCTGGTGGACCTTCTCTTGCCAGTCGTTGATTCCAAGTGCTTGTAGGTCTGTACATGTATTATCTCTCCACCGCCTTCTTGGTCTACCTCGGGGTCTACGGTCATTTATTTCCTGAGTGTAAGCGAGTTTTGTTTCCCTATTATCTTCCATTCTTTCTATATGCCCCAGCCATTGTAGTCTATTAGCCTTCATGATACCAGTGATTAGCGGGGACTTAAACAGATCATAAATGTCTTTGTTACTTCTTCTTTTCCACTCTCCACTTTGTGTATCCCTAATGGGTCCAAAGATGCGTCTTAAAATTTTGTTCTCAAAGGTTTGTAACAAGGCTTCGTCTCCTTTCGTTGTACTCCAGGTTTCAGAGCCATACAGCACAACTGGTCTGATCAGTGTTTTGTATATTGTGATTTTGGTGTTACGAGATAGTGCCTTTGATTTTAGTAGATGTTGTAGTGCACAGTATATCTTATTTCCAGAGTTGATTCTAGTTTGTATTTCTTCCCTTATGATGTTGGAGCAGTTGAAGATTGTACCCAGGTATTTGTATGTTTCCGTTCTTTTAATGGTCATATTATCTATTTGTATGTGGCCAGAGTTTCTAGCCATTCCGTCTCTTGAAATTACCATATATTCTGTCTTATCTTGGTTGATAACCAGCCCCATCTGTTGGGCTCTTCCCTTTAAGTGAGTCAATATTTCCAATGTCTTTTGTTCACTTTGCCCTATAATATCTATATCATCTGCATAACCAAGCAGCTTGGATGTTCCTCCAATATCACATTCCTCCTTTACCTTCCTTACAACTTTCTCTAGAGCCAGATTGAAGAGTAGCGGCGATAGTGCATCACCCTGTTTCAAGCCAGATGTTATTTGGAAGGGGTCTGATTTCCTGCCTTTATATGTTACTATATTATAAGTATCTTCCATGCATAGTCTGGTCATGTTGATTAACTTCCTTGGTATTCCAAATTCCTGCATAGCATTCCATAGACTATTCCTATGGACACTATCATAAGCCTTTTTAAAATCCACAAAAATGTTATGGAGATCTCTTTTATATTCCCAATGTTTCTCGGCTATTTGTCGTAAGATAAATATCTGATCTATTGTTGATCTGTTTTGTCTAAAACCCGCCTGGTAGTCACCTAATATGTCTTCTGAATATGGTCTTAGTCTATTTAGTAATACTGCGGATAGTATCTTATAGCTTGTGGACAGTAGTGATATTCCTCTATAATTTCCACATTGGAACTTGTCTCCTTTCTTAAAGATAGGTATCAATAATGACTCTTTCCAGTCATGGGGTAATTCTTCTGTCCTCCAGATTTTTATTATTAGTTCGTATAGCTTTAGATGTAATGCATGGCCACCTGCCTTTATAAATTCAGCAGCAATTCCATCAGTCCCAGTTGCCTTATTGTTTTTAAGTCGTGTGATTACATATAGGATTTCTTCAAATGTAGGTTCTTCAATTTGTGGTTCGCATGTTAGAACCTCTTCCTGTGGGAAAATGTGACTTGGAGCTTCACAATTTAGTAATTCAATAAAATATTCTTTCCATGTGTTGCACATTTCCTCATTGGTATTTATCATATTCCCATTTTTGTCTTTTAAACCATATGTGTTTTGTTGGTGCCCTCGTTTCATTGACTTCAGTTCTTTAAAAAATTTTCTGGATTCATTTTTCTGGTGATTAGTTTCCATATCTTTGATTATATTACTCATATATTCTCGCTTCTGCTGTCTGACTATTTTTGTAGCCTCTTTACATTCATTTCTATAATGCTCTTCCTTTTGGATGTTATTGATGTCATTTAACCATACATGTCTGGCATTCTTCTTCCTAATGACTGCTTCTTCACATTTTTGATTGAACCATCTGTTCTTTCTATGCGTGGTTAACACACCGAGACATTCTTCTGCGGTAGACTGAATTGTATTCTTGATGTTCAACCAAGTTTGGTCAACACACATATATAGTGAACAATTATAGTTAAACAATTATAATGAACAATTTTTTGGACAGCCAAATTGAGCCATCAGGACGTTTTTAGGGAAGCTGCGTCGCAAAAGCAACTTATCACAAACATCAGAAAGAGACAGTCGTCGTTATTTGGACACGATATGAGAAGACACACACTGAGACATGTTGTGACAACCGGAAAGATTTGCGGAAAGAGAGATGGAGGATGCGTGAGAAGATACCTGAGAGTCATGGCACGAAAGGGATTCAACACACGAATTAATCCATGACGTCGGAAATCGTAATTTGTGGAGAGGTATGATCGCCCACGCCAGCTTTCAAGGCACTGAATGATGATGATTATGTCAGACTTGACCTCCCACTCCTAACTGACCTTTGAAATCCAGTGTGTTATGTTTACTCCTGTTTCTGATGATTCCGAGCGGCATCTCACTTTGCATCCCCCAGTCCACAGAATATAGAAGGTTTAATGAAACAAAGTTTAGAACCGTTGCTCACGCCTGAAAGAGTTCTGGGTATATGGTGGTAGTCTGGTATATGTGTAGATCAATCCATGGATGATGTGGTTGATATCACGTCGGTCTTCTCTTCCCAGTATATTTTCTGGCAGTAGAATTATGCTGGGTCGACCCTGGACCCCTGGGGAATGTAGAAAAGACCCCGCCGAGACAGGGATTTGAACATGTGACAGGTGGTCGCCATGCCGGTGGGCTAGTTACTGCGCCATGGATGGTCCCTTAGGTAAGATAGTGTACGTAAAGCTGAGCACATGTTTACACATGAGGTGTGTCTTCAGAAACAAAGGGACACGAGAGACAGAGACAGGGACATAAAGACAGAGAGAGAGAGGGAGAGAGAGAGAGAGAGGGAGGGAGGAAGAGGAAGGGAGGAAGAGGAAGGGAGGGAGATAGGAGGGAGTGCGACAAAGAGAGAGAGAGAGAGAGAGAGAGAGAGAGAGAGAGAGAGAGAAAGAGATACATATAGAGGGAAGTTAGGGTGAGAGGGATAAAAAGAGAGACGGAGAGAGGAAGGGAAACATAAAGAGAGGAAGGGAAAATGAAAAGGAGAGAGAGAGAGAGACATCGAAAGAGGGGGAGGGAGAGGGAGAGAGATAGAGAGGAAGGGAGATAGAGGCAGGAAGTGGGACCAAGAAAGCAACATAGACAGAGAACGAGAGGGAGGGAGAGAGATAAAGAGACAGAGAGATGACAAGAGAGAATGTGAGACAAAGAGAGAGAGAGAGAGAGAGAGAGAGAGAGAGAGAGAGAGAGAGAGAGAGAGAGAGAGAGGAAGGGACAGGGAGGGAGGAAGAGAAACAAAACGAGAGAGACAAAAAGAGATTCAACCCACTATTCAAAACGCTGTTCAACCCACTGTTCAAACCACTGTTCAACCCACTGTTTAAAACATTGTTCATCCCACACTTCGACACATTGTCTACCCCACTGTTAAACTCATTGATCAAGCCATTTTCAACCCACTGTTCAATCCATTGTTCAACTCACGGTTCGACCCATTGTTTAAACCACTATTCAAACCATTGTTCAACCCACGGTTCAACACATTGTTTAACCAATTGTTCAACCCACTGTTCAACTCATTATTTAACCCATGGTTCAACCCGTTCAACCCATTGTTTAACCCACTCCTACCCATTACCCATAGGAAAACGGTTTTATAGGGAGGAAACAAGAATGGGAATCCATTTGAAACACTGTTATTGTGAATGTTACAATGATCTCCGAATATCTCGCCGGTTCAGTGCCGAAGGCGTCACGAATGCAATTCGTAATCCCGCATACCGCCTTCGACACACAGCTGCGGGAGATATAAAAGCAGACCGCCTTGCGTTGGTTTTCATACATAGGTATGAGCGTCGGTTGTTCAGAAAGCATTGGCAAACTAGTGAACGTAAACTAGAAATCGCATACAGCCAGAAAAATGCTAGGGTTGACTACCACGTCCTGTAAAGGATATGTAACTAACTAAGTCTGAATAATATACACACTGTTAACAAGTCTGTAATATTATACAACTTTATTATACAATTTGGCATCATGTGTAAACTGTGACAGAACAGAGAGATCATCACGGTCAGGACAGAATGTTGCTGCAGGGAGTGACCAGAGGATCTGGCCGACAATCAGGACTCCGTGGAAAACTCTAGTCATCAGGTACAGAAACACACCGATCCCTGTCCCAGCAGTAAAAGAACCTGTAGCTTTGTAGGCCAAATCAAATTGTATTTACCAATTTACATGCAGATGCGAGGCCATCTACATAGAAAGAACTCAGCGACAGTTACATTGCAGGGTTTCGGAACACATTCCGAATTGGGTGGACAAGATACTACACACAGAAGATGGTAGCCTAGGCAGGCCGACACACCGGAACAGTCCGGCTTCATCGATTGGGAGGCAAGTGCTCGAGAGCGGTCACGTGGTTGAAAGAGACAGTGCCTTCCGTATGTTGTTCAACACACAAAGTAGTCGATTGTTAAAGTTTGCTGAAGCTATAATAATCAACCTTCGTAAGCCGTCCTTGTGCAAGCAGAAAGACATGTTAGTCAGTTTAAAATTACCCTGGTAGACAATCGACATTACTGTGCGAACATGTGTATATTTCAGTTTGAAGGATTTATCTAATTAATTCACGTAAGTTGTGTGATTTCTGCAGTATGTACCTGACGAGATGCAGCGAAATATGCCAGGCAATAAATCGTGCAATCTATTGTTTGTGTTTTCGTTATTCAAATTCATCACGGGAAAACATTGTTTTGAACTCCGTGGAAAGACCTTGCGGATATATAATCTGACTGCATCTGGCCCTTAAGTATGGGAACTCTTCGCTGGCTGTTGACAATTATTACGAAGCACGTATGGGAATGTCTTGGATGCTGTGATACCGGTTCTTGATTAAGCCCAACTCAACTTAATATTAGACATTAGCTTCAATCAATCAGGTGCCGTCTCCGAAATAAAGGTTGGCTTAATTGGATCTCCAACACTGTTTCTGGCCCCGACTGTTCAGTCTGTCAGAGTGATGTTTGTTCATCTCTTGATGTTATCTTCCCACTTGTATCGTTGTCTACCTCTTGGTCGCTTGCCCTTAACCTTGCCATCCGGTATGGATTTTATAAGAATGTTAAGTGTTTTAACGTGGCCGAAATATTTCACTTGCCTCTTGTTTTATTTCTTTCATCAAGTCTCTTTGCATTCGCAGTTTTTCTAGAACCTCTGTATTTGATTGTTGTTTCTATGAAAAACGACACATGCTTCTGTATATCCACATCTCCAGGGCCTCTATTCGACTGTCTAATTGCTTGTTCACTGTCCAAGTTTCCGCGCCAAACAATAGTGTTCAATACTCTAACATTTGACAATTCTCATGTTTAATACATTTTTAATCTCTCTAGATGTTAATACTAATTTCATGCTGCTGAAAGCATTTTCTGGCACATTAGTGTAGGAGTTTACAAATTAAACTTGAGCGTAGCAGTTCTGATCCTCCAGCCGTTCCGATTTCTGGATTTCTGACATCCCAGTTTGAGAGCCACCGGGTGGGTACAGCTTGGGAGGCCGTCTGGTCTCTAAAAGAAACAAGCAACAGAAACATTGTTAACAATTTCAACTGTCTTCGATAAATTGTTAATGTGTGTCAAATGTCAACTTGAACATTTTCACAATGTCAGAATAACTTTAAAACTATTTTGTTTTTAATTGTTTTTCATCTACGCCCGTTTTGAACTCAAGTGTATTTATAAACGCGATGCTACTACTAGTACACTGAACTGATATTTGCGTGTGGATTAGCTTTTCTTATATACTAGTGTCCCTCTCCATTAGGCAAACCCACTCCGACTTCAGAGTTAATTGATATTTACGTCCCCAAGTCAAGGACGAGAAGTCAACATTTTAGTGGTTGAACCCGCTACCTCGACATCGACAGGATGTCGACTTCCGTGAACACTTTGAAATGTGAACATTTAAACGGAAAGGATGCTTACAAATATCGAACTATATCCTCACAGAACAGTGAACATTTAAACGGAAAGGATGCTTACAAATATCGAACTATATCCTCACAGAACAGTGAACATTTAAACGGAAAGGATGCTTACAAATATCGAACTATATCCTCACAGAACAGTGAACATTTAGACGGAAAGAATGCTTACAAATATCGAACTATATCCTCACAGAACAGTGAACATTTAAACGGAAAGGATGCTTACAAATATTGAATTATATCCTCACAGAACAGTGAACATTTAGACGGAAAGGATGCTTACAAATATTGAATTATATCCTCACAGAACAGTGAACATTTAGACGGAAAGGATGCTTACAAATATTGAATTATATCCTCACAGAACAGTGAACATTTAAACGGAAAGGATGCTTACAAATATTGAATTATATCCTCACAGAACAGTGAACATTTAGACGGAAAGGATGCTTACAAATATTGAATTATATCCTCACAGAACAGTGAACATTTAAACGGAAAGGATGCTTACAAATATTGAATTATATCCTCACAGAACAGTGAACATTTAGACGGAAAGGACGCTTACAAATATTGAATTATATCCTCACAGAACAGTGAACATTTAGACCAGTGTTTCCCAACGTGGGGCCCACGCCCCACAGGGGGGCAATTCGATTGTTAAGGGGGGCAATTCGAAAATGGAAGAAATCGGCTGGATATAACAAAACGGGGAGACTTGAGACTGAAGTTAACTAAATAGGAACCTGACATAAAATCTCTTTGCAGCAAGCATCAAACGCAAGGATCTCACTAAATTTAAATAATTACTAATAATTAAAATAATATAGAAAAATCTTTCATTAAAATTATTTTGTACTTGAATTTCAGTTCTCCATTATATGTTTTGAAAATTTACTTACTGTGTTTGCTCAATAATTTCCTAGTGATTTCTTCCTAAAACCTATCGGTCCTTTGGCTTGGATCGGGTGCATTTGCTGCTCTCCCCCCAGTAGTGCGCCTGGTCTGGTCGGGGGCCGGGATGATCAAACGAAAACCCATCACAAATCTTCACCTTAGATGTGGGCCTGGTGGACCACTGTAGGCAATAGCTTACAGTGAGACTAAGGGTCCACACAAAAAAGGGGGAGACGGGGGAACCAGCTTGTCTGGGGTAACCGCCAAACAAAAAAAAAAAAAAACTTCACCCAACACAACCGACACACAGGGACGCGGGACCTGGGGGGGGGGGGGGCGCCTCTGACCCCTCTGGAAACCGTGAGCCCTTCTAAGATAAAATTCAAGTTTCTTTAGTGAACATTTCAGTTTTTGAATATTAAAAATGATGCATATGTTGGGGGCGGGGGGGGGGGGCATAAGAATTTTAGAAAGGCTTAGGTGGGGCATAGCACAAAAAAGGTTGGGAAACACTGATTTAGACGGAATGGATGCTTACAAATATT
>OY992891.1:5461744-5466200 GCA_963921405.1 Cepaea hortensis | reverse complement strand
AGCCCCGTTGTTTTACACTGGCACAGTTCCAATATAGAATACGGATATTCCTGAGTCCTAGACGGTGACACTTGAGTCTAAAACGCCTCAAACCTCCACGCTTACCTGGCTTCTTTTTCCTTGCGCGTCTACCCCGCCGCTTCGGTATGTTGACTGCAGACCGCACGAAGAACACACGTTGTTCCGCCATGTTGAAAAAACGTAAACACAGACTTTGAAAACCACACACGCTGCTGAAAATTCACTCAAGGATGGCTTCGCTCGATGCACGAACTTCGTAGCACCCGCGCAGATCTTGAGTAGAAACTCCTGGTTTTACATCCTGGCACACCAATTACACGCAAGAAAAAGTTAACGAACACAAAACAACACGACCGTCCGTCGCCATCTTGAAACCGGAACGTCGTAGATGATTTGATAGAGTAGATAATTTGATATAATAGATGATTTGATAGAGTAGATAATTTGATAGAGTAGATGATTTGCAAGATTAGATGATTTTATAGAGTAGATGATTTGATAGATTAGATGAGTTGATAGAGTAGATAAGGACATATCTCACCTTGACACGGCCTCTTGACACAAGAACTGCCAGGTACCTGAGCACACTTTCAGCGATGCACACCGACCCCCTTGGGGCACCGGGATTCCTGCATTCTGAACACGTGTAACTGTAAACATACACGTTGAAATAATGTCAAACACTGAATTCATGAATGTGTGCTACATGTCTTCAATTAGAATGAGAAATACATGTGTGTGCTGTTAGTTTGTCAGGACTGCTGTCAGTTCCACGTTTTATACGGGGTGATGAGGAGCATTTTGTGTGATATTCACTGGCACGGGAACGGAGCATTATGGGGTGACCCTTCACCGGGAAGTTGGAACCGCGACTAACGGCTAACCATACATTCACCGTTTATGGAGTCAGGATAAAATCGTAAAATGTAGGTCAGCATGGCCGAATGGATAAGAATGCGTGATCTTAAACATCCGGTGTGCTGATGCCATGTTAAGGGGTTCAACCCCTAGACCGGATAAATGTTTGCATATCCTTTACAGGACATCGCTGTCAACGTCAGCATCTTTCAGCTGATTGTTGATTTCGTTGGCAAGATTACGCTCAGTAGTTTGCCATTGCTTTCTGAGCGGCCGGCTCACATACCCCGTAAGTTACCGACGCGATTCGAACCACTGCTGATTCTCACCGTCGTCACGTTACCTACGAGAGCATACGAGATTACGGAGAAAAGACCGGATAGTTGGACTAAAATATTGACCTATCGTAATTGACTTGGGGACGTAAATTACAAGTACCTCTGAAGTCGGAGTGGGTTCGCCTGATGAGGAGGGGCACTGTTAAGAGGGAAATCTAACCCGTACACAAAATTCAGTCCAGAACTACTAGAAGTAGTTTGTTTGGACAACGCTGGAGTTCAAAAGCGAGCGAGCGCAGAAAACAAGACAGTAAAATATGACCGCAAAGCTGGAGGAATGGAAACATAAACACTCAGCCACAAGCAAGCGATCCGACCGAAATCTTTACCAGAGGAACAATAGATGTGTCAAGAAAGGATAACCCAAAGAAGTACTTACTTGAACGCGTCTAGAAGAAGAAACTGCTAGGAAACACTCTTTCCTAGAGTGGACTCGTTTAGATAAGTATTGTAGTCCTTTCTGTCCATGCTCGTTTCATTTGTGTTGTTCCGTTGATGAAGATTTCGACCGAAACGTTTGTCGGTATCTCTCTCTGTGTGTGTGTGTGTGTGTGTGTGTGTGTGTGTGTGTGTGTGTGTGTTGTTTTGTCTGCCAAGCTGAAGGGATATTTTGTTTTTATTCTGACCCCTATAACAGCGCTGTGTCGAAGAACAATTCGAAATCCCCATACCACGTTCGAAGCACAACTGCGATCGGTTTAGCAGCAGACAGTCTTGCGTTGGTTTCTCATACAATGGTATGAGTGCCGTTCGCTCAGAAAGCAATGGCACACCAGTGAACGTAATCTTGAGAAGAAATCACAGACAAAAATTGCTCGGTTGACTGCGACGTCCTGTAGTGATCAAGCAACTAACTTTATAAGAAATAAATAAATTAATGTACTTAGGTCACGTGATGAGGGAATAGACATGGGGAAATATTGTGACAACTGGAAGAAGAAGAAGAAGAAGAAGAAGAAGAAGAAGAAGAAGAAGAAGAAGAAGAAGAAGAAGAAGAAGAGGAACAGGAACAAGAAGAACAAATGCGACAGCCTACATCAGTCTGCCGTGGAGTTACGTGAACTGGAACAAACATCTAAACATACCTCATTCCAGCTCGAATCCACAGGGTTGTAACAACAGCAACATCATCATTATCAAGATTACCAACGACATCAACAACAACATAATCATCAACATCAACAGCATCATCATCACCATCAACAACTCAAACATCAACAACAACATCAACAACATTAATACCATCTTCAACAAAAACATCAAAAACATCTCAACTCAAACGTCTATAACACCATCAATGACATCAATAACTCCAACATCAACAACATCATCGACAACATTAAGAAGACCATGAAAAACTAAAACATCAACAGCATCAACTAAAATATCGACATCATCAACATTATCAACAACAACAACAACAACAACAACAACAACAACAACAACAACAACAACAACAACAACAACAACAACAACAACAACAACAACAACAACAACAACAACAACATCAACAACACTAGCAACACCAACAATTCAACCATCAAGAACAACATCAACATTAAGAACAAGATGAACATCATCCACAAACAAAATCAACAACAACAACATCAATAACAACACCAACAACATTAACAATTCAAACACCAAAAACACCACTATTAAAACCACCAACAACATCATCAACACCTTCAACAACACCACTGACAACACCATCGTCAACATTATCATCAGCAACAACATCAACAAAATCAACAACATCAACATTTAACATCACCAACTCAAACACCATAAACAACTTCAACGGCTAAAACGTCACCAACATCAACAACCTCAACAACTCAAACATCGACAACTCAAACAACATCAACGACAACATCATCAACAGCAATAAGATCAACAATAACAACAATATCAACATCAACAACTGCTTAGTTTAGTTTAGTTTAGTTTAGTTTAGTTTAGTTTAGTCGATGGATCAACATCACGGCACACGGGTGTAAACCATAAGTGCTCCGTTCTCCTCCTAACTCAAACCTGAGTCTGGAGAAACTGAGCTCAATGCACGAACTCCGGAGCATCGGCGAGGATCCTTAAATACTTTGGGTAGATTTTTAACTCGAAATTTTGCCCGGGCAGCGCCGTTAGGCTACTCTTTTTCGATTTCCAGCTGCCAAGGGATATTTTACGTGCTCAACAACACACACGGGCGTCCGATATCACTACCCAGAGACCATGAGAAATTTTATGACTAGAAGTCTACGTGAAAAGATCCCGGTCCTCACCGGGGCCTGAACCCGGGACCTCCAGCACTCGAGGCGGACACCGAACCTCATGACCACTCAGCCCCCCTACATCATCAACAACCGCATCATCAGCATCATCAACAACAATAACACAAACATAAACAACAATATAAACAGCTACAACGACAGCACCACCAACAACAGCACCAACAGCAACGAACATGACAATCAACCCTGACTTTGATAGAGCAGCCTGTCTCCCATCACACGTGTCCCTGAGGTTGTTGCGGGCGAAGGCGTTGTCGCTTTTGCCGGAGGCGTGGACTGTTGCCAAGGTCAGGTTCCCCCCGGAGTTGTTCAACAGGTCACACGCTAGTTGCCGTACAGTGGTAGTACAGGATCCGCCGCTGGGAGCAGGTGCTAGAAACAGCGATTATATTGACGGAGTTGTTGGCGATCCATAATTTATGTATGTATACGTTTTGGAACTGACTGACAGACCAACCGATCGATCGACCGTCAGACAGACAGACAGACAGACAGATATGTAGATAGATAGATGTATAGTATTAGTAACTGTAGTTGTAAAAGTAATTGCAGCAACTGAACTAGTAGTAGTAGTGGAAGCTGTGGTAGTAGTTGTAGAAGTTGTAACGCAGTTTTAGTAGTAACAATAGTAGTAGCATTGGTAGTAGTAGTATTTTAGCAGCAGCAGAAGTAGTAGTTCAGCAGCAGCAGTAGTAGTAGCAGTAGTAGTAGTAGTAGTAGTAGTAGTAGTAGTAGTAGTAGTAGTAGTAGTAGTAGTAGTAGTAGCAGCAGCAGCAGCAGCAGCAGCAGCAGTAGTTATAGCAGCAAGAACAGCAGTATCAGCAGACGTAGTAGTGGTTTTAGTAGTAGTAGTAGTAGTAGTAGTAGTAGTAGTAGTAGTAGTAGTAGTAGTAGTGGTATTAGTAGTGGTAGTAGTAGTAGTAGTAGTAGTAGTAATAGTAGTAGTAG
>OY992891.1:5429244-5456744 GCA_963921405.1 Cepaea hortensis | reverse complement strand
GAAGGAGATGCCGACGCTGTCAAACATAGGAAGAAAGGAAAGACACATAAGCCAGATGGAATCGCAATAGAAGAATTAGAAGTATTGTGAGAATTTGGAGTAGACATATTAACCAAAATGTCGGCGTATGTGTGGATACTTACCAAGTGATATGCTAAAATCTGTATTTACAGTTGCACCAAAAGGACCAGGAGCAATTGAATGCAAAACTTTCGTATAATTAACATCATAAGTTATGTCACTAAGCTTCTAATCAGAACTGTAATGAGAAGAACAAGAAATAATTAGAGAAGAACAGTATGGATTTGTGGAAGGAAAGGATTCAAGCAATGTAATATATACATTACAAACACTATAATTGACATATAATTATGTTTCATTTAATAAAGTAAAACATGATGAACTGATTAAAATGTTGGAAGATATAGACATTGATAGGAAAGATTTACTGAACCAAGTAGCAGCAATTAAAATAGGAAATAAAGAGGTAATTACGAGCAGATAAAGCTAGGAGTACGACATGGGTGTGTCTTGTCACCAGATCTCTTCTCCCTGTATAGCGAAGTAATAATGAGAGAGATCAAAGAGATACCAGGAATACTAGTTGGAGGTTATAATATAAATAATACACGTTGTGAAGATGACTCGGTACTGGTGGCGAATAATGCCACAGACCTATAAGAATTATTGGACATTGTAGTAACAGAGAGTGCAAAGAAAGGACTCTCATAGAATATCAAGAAAACAGTAACAATGGTGATATCACAGAAAAATTTGACTCTAAAATGTGACATAGAAATAGAAGGTAAAATTCGTCACCAAGTGGATTATTTTAAATACATATGGGCATTTACAACATCAGATAGAAGAAGCACACCATAGATTAAGAACAGAGTAGGGCAAGCAAAAATTGCATTTCAGAAAATGAAAATTATCTTATGCAATAAATCACTAAGTAATGTAAGAAGCAGAGTGCTGAAATGTTATATAGAGTATGTTTTGATGTATTGCAGTAGATCTTGGAATGCAATTGAGCAAATAATGAAGAACTTAGAAGCAGCGGTAATGTGGTTAAGACAAATATTGCAAATTGCTTGGGCTGCCAGAGTAGCTAACGTCGATTGCCTGAAAAAAAAAGACAATGAAACTAGACCACTATATACAACAGTAAGAAAGAGACACACAGCTTTATTTGATCATGCTTGCGAAGTGAGGCATTGGAGAACATTGTGACAACTGGAAAAATCGATGGGAAGAAAGGCAGAGGCCTATCAAGAGAAATGATGCTGGATGGAATGAGACTGTGGCATGGAGAATATCATCAGCAGAGTTGGCCTACAACACCAAAGACCGAGATCTGTGGAGAGACATGAACGCCTACGCCAGCTGGCATGGCACTTGATGATGACGATGATGAGCTTTTGACTTTGAATGGATCAGCCAGAAACTGTTTCACTCTACCCACAAGACACCATGTGTTGTAGATAACTTATATTGAGGTCACAGTTCTCACTAACATTCAACAATAAACCACAAGATCAAACACTGTATTTCTAGAACAGCCAGATGATCTAGTAGCCATGTGAAACATTAATTTTGTTCAATATTATGTTGTGAAAAGCAAGAATAAGTCCTTTATGAGTCAGCTCTACCGACATTGGATCTTACATTTTTGATTCCTGGACAAAATCTATGCTTGATAGGATAAAATAAGGCAGCAGTTTCAGCATGCGCTGAGCTAAAGAAAACCATAAAACTCCTAGTATGATATAAAATAGCAAAGAAACAACATAATATACTGAACATGTGTTGATTAAATTCCTGTAGTTAAGTCACGAATACATCAACGATAAAGCGCACTCAAAATAAACTTGTGGTTTTCTTCGCCAAAGTTCTGTCAAGTTTGTTTCTACTTGCATATTTCCAGTGGTCTTGTCAACATAACCCAGTTGCCTAATACGTGATGTATTCTGGCGGATTCCGTCTAAATGTCTAGGAAACGGATGATCATTCGCACAGTACAGCGTGACTTGTGTCTAGGAAAGGAATGAGCATTCGCACAGTACAGCGAGACCTTTGTCTAAATGTCATGGAATGCAGCGATTTTGACCACATATTCATACCACAAAAATGTATTCAAACACAGAGGAATAAGAAACTAGAGGAATAAAGATAACATCGCGCTTTTTGGTGTCTAAACATCTATGACACGTGATTACACAAGGCGACGGCCAGCATTCTAAGACTGGATTCTACGTCTGTAGAGTCGCAAATTTGCCACCAAACGGGGCCATCAGTTTCCCCACGAGAAACGCTAGTAGATGTACCCACTTGAGAGGTGTCAGGATGAAACATACTGCCGACCGTGGTCCCAGGGAACGCAAGATACGGGTAGACGTGAGGCTGGACAGGTCGGGGGAATTTCATTGAGAAGTGTGAATTACGACTAAGGAGATATTCCCCGGGGCTGCCGGGTTGAATGAAACAATGCATGTCCAGTGGAAAACACGCATAACACCTAGTTCTCAGTGCAAAGAGAGAGTTAAAGAGACCTGAAGCTGAATCAAAGACGTAGATCAAAGAATCAAATTATACCAAATAGGTAAAGGCATTGACAATCTCGGGTATAAATATTCGTGACTGGGACTGCTCGAATTAGTAGTGTATTTTAGTTAGTTAGTCGACAGATCATCCTCATTTCACATCGAACCATTCAGTCCATAAGTGCTCGGATCCCCTCCTTAGCAAATCCCGCAGCGTGTAGCGGCTAACGACACCAGTTTTGTGTTGGTTTATCAATCTTCTTTGGCTTCCAGTGTAGTGTTCTTGTTTGGCCACCCCTAGAAGTGTATTATAAAAGGATCAGGTATGAATGATCTCAATGTATATTTTCTTATAGATAGGCCTAACTTATGATGATAGAAGTGTCTAGGAATGTTAGTTTTTAGTACCTGTCGAAGCCTGCATACTCGGGGCCTTCATTTGTCGGTCGGTTAGAGTCTATTTCAATGAGTACCAGTATTCATCATTTTTCTGTAATATATAGCATATTGCTATAAATTTGTTATTCTGCTTACACAAGTAGATTTTAACTATGTTGATACGTTCTGGTTATGTCTATGAGAACTAGCCTGATCTCCTTTTGTTGTGTGCATTTGTTGTCAGAATATAGTCAAATGATTATATTTCTTTTAATTCTTACTACAGCAGTGGCTAAGTAGTGACAGATTCGTTCCGACCTTCATGTCGGCTGTCCAGTGCCTTTTGCTCCTATGAGGACTGTTTAGTGTTTCATGCCATTGTGCATAATAGTATTACTAATTTCTTCGTAATGCTATTATTGGAAATATCATTATATGCATATTTTAAAGTGTTACTATGCATACACTTATGTTGACTTGCATAATGTTTATTTAATGTTTGAGATGCAAATTGTCATATGGTAACTCACCAGGATGAATAGGATGTTGTGCTATTTTATTTTTACGAGCAGCGCACATTGGCATATTGTCTACTGAATGTGTTTGAAGCAAATGTGTAGTTGTGCAGACATTACCCACAATCGGTAACATGTATATGGCGCCTTTAACCCGTTCTGTGCGTGGTGAACGAGCGATCATCGTAACACACTGAGGCCTAGCACAGAGACTGATAACCTGCACTTAAAGCCCGGTAATCATATACTCTGATAATAACAATACCGACCAATTAATCTGCTGAATCAACTTGTGACTGAGCAGCTGCAAAGAACAGGATGTATGATTAAGTGACATGGACTAAGGGCATTTCATTTCTCACGACGAGACCGGCAGAAAGGAAGGCACGAGATGTAATTACAGGCGTGTTCAGCGACTCGATAGTAGAAGAGAGATGTATAGAGAGAGAAAGAGAAGAGTGAACGCAGTAAAGCGGGAAGAAAGACACAGCCAGACTTTCCAGTGTGAGTGATAGATTCTATGTATTACGTATGATTGTATTGGTATATAACTAGACAATACACATTCTTGATTATCTATTCCAAGCTCTCAGCAAGAGCACTAGGTTATAGATTCTGAAAATGAGGTAAGGTCAGGTAGCATCAAAACTGGACAGTAGTCAACAAAACAGACGGACCAATCCTACTAGAGCGTAGGTGATCCTACTGGAGCGTAGGTGTTCCTATTGGAGCTTAGGGACATCCTATTGGAATCGAGGCAGATCTCACCTGTAACACGACCACAGACCCAGACATGATACATGTAATTTTAGAGTTATATACATGTTTTCATCACTACATATATGTGACTGTTGTATTGCCTAACCATCTACAGTTTCACAATCATTATCCTGATAACCATCATACTTTGAATGATTAATGATAGGCAATAACAGTTGATATTTTGTTTTTAACTCATAGTTTAGTAGTTAACTTTTCTTTTCAAAGTTAATCAATGTCCTTGCTTACCTTGGTGGGGGATTAATTACACACCAAGGAGGGGAGTTATGTCAGGAAGAAAACCCTGCCCTGCCTAGTAGACCATTACTCGTTATAACCCTTGGCATTTAACATTCCCTTTCGAACTCCTAGGGGATACCAAGACCAGCTAATTATAAATATTAACGAGCTATTCACAGCTGTACTCCTCAGTATCCAGGGGCTTATCTTTATTTCACCGATATAGATTTTGTCCCGAGTCAATTTCTGACAAGTGTGGTTGCTCGACAGTAATAGTGCATAGCTTCACGGCAGCACTTCCACACTTCCGACACTAGGAAAGGAATGATAATTCGCACAGTACAGCCATACTTGTGTCTAGAAAAGTAATGAAAATTCGTACAGTACAGCCAGACCTGTGTCTAGGAGAAAATAAAAATGATAATTCGTACAGTACAGCGAGAATTGTGTCTAGGAATGGAATGATCATTCGTACATTACAACAAGGTTTGAGCTTAGAAAACGAATGATCATTCGTACAGTACAGCCAGTCATGTGTCTAGGAAAGGAATGATCATTCGTACAGTATAGCCAGTCATGTGTCTAGGAAAGGACTGATCATTCGTACAGTACAGCCAGACTTTTAGGACAATGTGGTTGCGTGTGTCATGGGTAAACACAAATACCCCCGCACAAAGTCAGTGGGAGAGTGTGCCCAACCATGTCGCTTTCCAGTCTAATGTTGCCAACTTTCAGCTGGAGTACTGAGGAGACCTGAACCATCACGGTTGGCTGAGGAGAAGCAGGACGAGGAAAGAAGATGAAGAGGTCAGAAGAAGAAGAAGAAGAAGAAGAAGAAGAAGAAGATGATGATGATGATGATGATGATGATGATAAGGAGGAGGAGGAGGTGGTGGAGGAGAAAGAACAACAACGGGAAGAGGAGGAGGAGAAGAAAAGAAGAAGTAGAAGAAGAGGCGCATAAATTTAAATAACCCACCTGCCCGCTGTAGGTAACCTGGTACCACTTGAAGTCGTCTGCTGTTGTGGAAGGCCCGGTGGCTGTCGCGCACTGACCAGACCTGATGGTCAAGCGCACGGACCCCGAGAGTCCAGCTGTGGAGAGATAAGGCCTGTTTAAAGTATTGTAAAGTCTACAGTAGTTGCTACAGACCGTGTGGCAATAACAGACCTGACGCTGTTATGCCGACGCTTACATCACAGTTCTCAAACCAACACCACGGCTGGGTAAGTTAGTTGCATAGTTTTTACAGGATGTCGCAATCAATCTGAGCATTTCTTTGGCTGTCTGTGATTCTCTAGGCAAGTTTGCGTTCAATAGTTTGCCATTTCTTTCTGAGCGACCGACGCTCATAATCTTGTTAAAAATCAACGCGGTCTGCTCCCACATGGCTGCAGCTGATTTTGAACCCGATATGTGGGATAATGAAACCAGTTCCCTTTTCCCTGGCCATGGACGTCGGAAACTACTGCTGAATAATATATGGAAAAGTGAACAGAGAAGGAAACGACCTCTTTACACACTTCACGATTTATTTCGTATATTGTGTTAGCCTCGTATTATTGTAGTTATACAGGTAGGTCCCGGTTAACGTCGGGGTTACGTTTATGAAAAACGCGACGTTAAGTGAAACGACGTATAGTGAAACACTATTTCCCATAGAATTAATTGAAATACAGTGTATTGTGTACCACAGTAATGTTTATTTTGATGGTTGTTGATATTTATTGGCTAAATAGAGGTGGGTTGGAGGGCAAGTGGTAGAGTTATTGGGACGTAGAGGCATTAAATTCTACCTCTTCATCTGAGGATGAAATTGTAACCTCTTCCTGCCTCGTTTCCTGGTTCTTCTCTGCTTGAACAAAAAATGTGTCCAATGTTTGCTGCACAGCCTATTTCCTTTTCTCTATGTAAAGCTCCCTGTAACAGTTGATGGCGCTTGTTACTGCCTCCGACACTTTGGAGCTCCGTTCTCTGTTCGGATCACCCTCATTTATTATGTCAATTGTCACATCAATCAATTGAAAGAATTGTGAAAAACGTTCAGCTGTTAACATTCGAGGTGTGAGGGTTGCAACAGGGTGCTACTCTTCCTGCTGAGCTCTATGCATGTCAAGTTGCATTAGGTCCTCATTAGACAACTCTTCTCCATGTGATGCAAGCAACTCATCAATGCTAGCTTCCTCCATTCCTTCAAAGCCAGCTTTAGTGGCTACGTTAGCAATACACAAAAGGCGTGCATACATTCTGGCCACAGTTGTCGCCACACAGCATTCATGCATGCTGGCGTTACCTCACTCCATAAATCCACAATGTTGTCAATGGCCTTGAGGATGTTGTAGTCTCACCAGAATCCCTTAATGGTAGACTTACCTTTACCGTCCGTAGCATTAATGAGCTGTGAGAAGGTGAGACGCAAATAATAACTGTTGAAAGTTGCAATTACACCTTGGTCCATTGGCTGGATATATGAAGTCGTGTTTGGTGGCATGAATACAAACTAGACGTTCTCGAAGAAGTCGTTTAGATTGACTGGATGACCTGGGGAATTATCCAATAGCAGCAATATCTTAAATGCTAGGTCTTAAATGCTAAGGTTTTCTCTAGCACAGTATTCCCGTAGAGCAGGAATCGCATAAACAGTTATCCATTCCTTGAATAACGTTCCTATTATCCAAGCTTTTTTGTTGGCACGCCATGTAACGCGCAACACAGGTGACGACGTTATAGCGGAATATGGCGATGTAAAGTGACGTTATGTCACATTGTGACAACGACGTTGTAGCGAAACGACGTAAACCGAAGCGACGTATAGCGGGGCCTACCTGTATTACTTTTATGAAGATTATAATCAATTAAAGTAAGAGAACAGCCAAACTAACAACATTACCTCTATTCCGAGCATTGACATTGTTAGTCGCACACACACAGTCTCCGCTGTTGATGGTTGTTGTCGTGATGTCGGCGGTGACGACAGCGACAAGTGAGACGGCAAATAAGAGGACATCAAAAGACCCCATTCTGCTAGGAGACGCCTTACTAGATTGGGCTGTCTGCAGGCTGTGATGGCGAGTTTAAAATGACTGTGCTGTCTCCAGGGTGGTGTGGCAAGTTTAGAGTGCGGGCAAGTTTTAATCCTGGATATGTAAAGCGTAAAAAAGGTCTCATTTTGAGCCTTCCCCCACGCACGCGAAAGTTGTCTTTAAAGTTGTCAGTCAACACCCAGGTAAATTTAATTCTTGTGTGTTGCCACATGCGGACGTCAGTAATTGTTTCTGATAAAGCGTGGGGGTAAAGGGAAGTGGGAAGGGGGGGGGGGAAGAAGGAGAGGTCGGGTGGTTGGATTTATTCCTGTGTCTTATGTGGATTTTGTTTTTTGACTTTGTCATGTTTTAATTTTATGTTTTCTAGTCACTGAATTTGTTTTAAGTCGGTATCGTCATTATCATCACCATTATCCTCCTCATCATGACAATCTTCTTTTTCTTTTTATTCTTCCTCTGGCCCTCCTTATTTTCCTTCTCCTCCCCGTCTTCCTCCTTCCTCCTTCCTCTTTACTCCTCCTCCTCCTCCTCCTCCTTCTTCTTCTTCTTCTTCTTCTTCTTCTTCTTCTTCTTCTTCTTCTTCTTCTTCTTCTTCTTCTTCTTCTTCTTCTTCTTCTTCTTCTTCTTCTTCTTCTTCTTCTTCTTAACTCGCTAACCAACAAGAAAAACGCTTCAGAGTCAGCAATACCAAACTCTATAACATGCGAGGATTTCAGTTACTTCTTTCAATCAGAAATAGAGAATCTAAAGTCCTCAATACCAGACTCAGTATATAATTTAAGTTCACTGTCATCATTCCGTGAAGGGAAGTGCTCTAGAAATATTCCCCCTGAGATTCCCTTGATGTCTGTCGCAGAAGTATATAAATATCTCTCGAATCTCAAAGCAACAAATTCAGAAGGCCTAGATGGTATCAGTCGCTATCAAAGCCATCAGAAAAACACATGCATAAAATAACACTACATCATTTAATTAACAACGATCTAATAATTGACAGTCAATCTGGGTGTCGACCTAAATATTCTTGCCATAGTGCCCTTACAAAAATGACCGATAACTGGCATCTTTGTATCAACAATGGAAACATTTGTGGAGCAGTATTTGTAGACTTTAAAAAAGCCTTTGATATGGTAGATCATGATATTTTAATTAGAAAATTAAAACAAATGAAGACTAGCACCAATATGGTAAACCCAATTACGTCATTTTTATCTGACAGACAACAAGTAGTGTCCTTCAATAACTGTCTATCAAAACCCACAAAACTTAATTTTGGGGTGCCTCAGGGCTCAATACTAGGTCCGCTGCTTTTTGCAGTGTATATTAACAGTGTATATTAACAGTGTATATTAACAGTGTATATTAACAGTGTATATTAACAGTGTATATTAACAGTGTATATTAACAGTGTATATTAACAGTGTATATTAACAGTGTATAATAACAGTGTATATTAACAGTGTATATTTGCAGCGTCCAGCACATGTTCGAACCGAAAGCTCGCTGAGTGGACGCCGTCTCTAGAACAAACTTTCCTGATTTGTGCGGGAAGCAGCCTGTGGCAAATGAAATGCCCAATACATGGAAGTGAGGAATTAAAGAAGCCATAAGCAGGACGTGGCGATTCCTTGGGTGAGCCCGGTACCAGAGCGCTATGTATCGGCTCTGCAATTATGGAAGCCTCCTTGGAAGGCGGTAAATGCCCATGGACTGTCCCTGCCCTCACTTGAGTAGCTGATTGCTACTTATGGGATACATTAACATATTATAAGTATGTGCAACCATCTACACAGAAAAGGTGTCTCACCAGGACTTTGTATGAATACCATCATTATCTAGATGACGCCCAATGATCTAAGGGATTTGGACCAAAGGTGCATAACCAGACACACTGCAATTACTTCTGAAAAAACGCTCCGGGTGAACGCAGAAGAAGAAGAAGAAGAAGAAGAAGAAGAAGAAGAAGAAGAAGAAGAAGAAGAAGAAGGAGGAGGAGAAGAAGAAGAAGAAGAAGAAGAAGAAGAAGAAGAAGAAGAAGAAGAAGAAGAAGAAGAAGAAGAAGAAGAAGAAGAACCAAAGGTGCATAACGAGACACACTGCAATTACGTCTGAAAAAACGCTCCGGGTGACCGCAGAAGAAGAAGAAGAAGAAGAAGAAGAAGAAGAAGAAGAAGAAGAAGAAGAAGAAGAAGAAGAAGAAGAAGAAGAAGAAGAAGAAGAAGAAGAAGAAGAAGAAGACGAAGAAGAAGAAGACGAAAAAAGAAGAAGAAGAAGAAGATTCAATAAAACGTTATATTTTCGCATTGAGGACGGTTCGAAGTCCAAGGTATTTGCATCAGCATAGTTGTTCTTTGCTTCATACTAACCAAATATTAAACAGACACTGATTCTGTACAAATTAACTAACTCCTACAAAACATCACCATCGCCTGTACGCGACGGGTCGGCACTTAATGATAGTAACTATGTCTTAATTGTTTCAAGATCATCACTTCCTCATTCGCAGCAGGCTTCTTGGTAAAACACCTTCCACGTCCTTGTGTGTGGTCTGGGGTGTTTGTTTTGGTTGACACGTTGCCCAGTTGACAACGTTTGTCAGCGAGATTTCAAGTGTAACTGTCATAACAGAATGGAAATGATGTTTAACAAGGAATACATAAGGTTGTCTGGCAATTCCCACTTGTCGTTCTACGGAGTTTTTATCGAATGTTCTCATCTTCTGAGATAAGAAACGTATGGTGTACTCTTATCTCATCCTGCGTAGAGTTGAATTGAACAGAGTTGAGTCAAGAACCCACATCACAGCACTCTGGGCATTCTCATACTTGTTCAGACCTCATCTTCAACAGCCAGGGAAGAATCCCAAATACTAATGGTACCAGTAGTGGTCTAATTATGTGTCCTCTGAGTTTTGGGTGTCGGACAGATCCTCTGGTCACTTCCCACAGCACCATTCTCTCCAGGCAGTGATGATCTATCTGATCTTTCGCACTATACACACGATCTCAAAGCACTCCGACCATATCTGTCATATCATACAGCAATACCCCACCCAGTGTTACAGGCCC
Source organism: Cepaea hortensis (assembly GCA_963921405.1). Taxonomy (NCBI): domain Eukaryota; kingdom Metazoa; phylum Mollusca; class Gastropoda; order Stylommatophora; family Helicidae; genus Cepaea; species Cepaea hortensis. The sequence goes on along the minus strand of OY992891.1, from coordinate 5,446,196 downwards.
AGCTAATCTGTCCACCTGCTCTCGGGTAGTGGACAGAAAACTAGCTTTCTCAGACAACGTCGGGAAGTCATCGGACACGTCTAAACGTCACGCTCGTTAAAATACCTTGGAATTTGGGTATGAAAGTGCGTCATAAGTGATTCAATGAGCGTGATCCGAAAGGTAGAGGCGGGTTCTGCACGTAGACAGTGGACTGAGTCGCTGCGGAAGTCTGTTGTCCGTAAATCACCTTTATCTTCGTCCAGGGACATGCGAGAGTCGAGGGAAATGAACGAGCTGATAAACTGGCTGGCTCTGCACCCCCTGCAGTTGGCCAGCCCATGGATCATGCCGAAGTTATTAATGTCCTTAGAGAGATGTCGAGCGTGATGACAGTGAATCCACTTCGTTGTCCAGAATGAGATACGTGGGAGTGAGAATTAGCACAGCCAGACACGAGAAGCACATCGGGAGATAAAGAGAGATAGAGAGATGGACAGAGAGAAAGGGAGACCCAAAAAATGCATAAGAGAGTCAGATAGAGGGAGGGAGGAAGAGGGACAAAGACAGAGACATTGACAGAGAAGGAAAGAGAGGGAGGTAGAAAGGGAAGGAGGAAGCGTGGCAGAGACACACACACACAGAGAGAGAGAGAGAGAGAGAGAGAGAGAGAGAGAGAGAGAGAGAGAGAGAGAACGAACGAACGAACGGACGGACTTTTTTCAAAGGGTAACAAATTGGGCACGCAGGCCCGTCTTACATTCGGCCCTTCCAATCACTCATCTTTCGTTCATCAATAGTGTATAATACATTCACATAGGAAGAAAGAAACATTAAATGAATGTTGTAAACATAAACAATGTATGTTACCATGTTATGAGACACATCCCCACCCACTCACCCCTCATCCCCCATCCATCCACACATCTCCCACCCAACCACACTCCCCCAGGCACACATACATGCCTATACAAATCCACCCATCCCCACCCACACACCCCACCTACACACATCTCCCCACCAACACACACATCTCCCACCTACCACACATTCGCCCACCCACACACCCACACACTAACACACACACACATCCAGCACACCCAGGCACACATACATGCACCCAACCACCCATCACACACCCACAAATCCCCCACCTACACGCATCTTCCCACCCACACACACACACATCCTCCACCCATCCCATAACTCACCGATACTCACCCACCCACGTATCCTCCACCACCCATCCATACACCCCAGCTACCCAGCCAAACACACACCCCCCAACCACACATCCCCCACCCACACATATACATCTTCGCCAACCCACACATCCCGCACCTACCCACACAAAAAACCCGCACCCACCCACATATCCCCCACTTACACACACCCCCACCCACACAATCTCCCCCACCCACTCACACATCCTGCACCCACACACACACATCCACCACCCATCCCCCAACCTACACACACTCACCCACCGTCCGCCCCCAAATCACACATCCCTTAACCACACATCCCCCATCCATCCACACACAAATGTCCCCAACCTGATGGGTGACACATCTCCCCACCTCTAGGAGCATTAATAACATCGGCACGATCCATGTACTGGACATCTGAAGGGATGCAGAGCCAGCAAGTCTATCAGCTCGTTCATTTCCCTCAACTCCCGCATGTCCCGGAACGAAGATGAAGGTGACTCTACGGACAACAGACCTCCGCAGCGATTCAGTCCACTGTTTACGTACAGAACCTGGGAGAGAGTGGGGAGAGGGTAGAGAGTGAAGGAGAGGGAAGGATAGATAGAGGCAACGAAAGATAGACAAAGAGACAGGGAGGGAGAGAGTGGGAGGGACGGGGAGGGAGGACAAGGAAAAAAAGAGAAAGAGAGAGACAAGAGGAGAGATTGGGAGGAAGTGGAAGAGATAGAGAGAGACAGGGAGTAAGAGGAGTAAGAGGGAGGTAGACAGACATAGAGATATAGAGAGGAAGAGGGAGAGAGAGATAGAGAGAGAGAGAGAGAGAGAGAGAGAGAGAGAGAGAGAGAGCGAGAAGAGGACACAAGAATGAGTACACTTTGTTTTCTAGTGATCTCTTTGATCACGTGTACTATGACGCTCGACCAGGAAGAAGTCTACAATACGTCAGCAACATTAACTTTGTTTATTTTGACCTTGACATATCACTCGGCTGTAAATGAAGTGTGTTTATTTTGCCTACAAGATGCCATGTTGTTGCCAGTAAACAACACACTATGTCTGTGTCACACCGGACAATGTCCTCAGTTGTTGAACTGACAATGTATGTGGTTTCTCTCATCAATGCCTGTACCGCCCATTTGTCTGTTTGAGAGAGAAAGAGAAAATCATAATTTAATACCAATTATCTGAGAGGGAGGTAGAGATAGATAGAAATAGAGAGAGAGAGAGAGAGAGAGAGAGAGAGAGAGAGAGAGAGAGAGAGAGAGAGAGAGAGATCGTATTAAAATTTAGAATTGTTAAATGTTATGTATATTCAACACTATTATATGGCGCGGAAGCCCTGACAATGAACAAGCAATTAGAAAGTTGTATAGAGGACCCGGAGATGTGGATATACAGAAGAATGTGTCGGTTTTCATGGAAACAAAAACAATCAAATACAGAGGCTCTAGAAAAACTGGGAATAAAAACAGAATTGCGTAAAGAAATAAAAAAAAAAAAGAAGCAAGAGAAATACAGAGTGTTCGTAAAGTCTCACTACACTTTTTATGTAGAACAGATTTGTTGACATCATCAAAAAATGTACTCCACAGTCCATCATAAAGCAATATGCAGCGAATGGCTCTCGTCTGTTGGCGTAATTCTATGGGGTGTATTGAAAGGAAATGTTTGCAAAAATAATGTGCACACAGTTGAGGAACTGAAAGAAGCAATCACAATTACTATTCAAGAAATAACAACAGACACATTGGAGAAGGTATTTGACAAAATGAAGAGGCGTGCACAGTCATGTCTTGAAGCCTGTGATAGACATTTCCAACACTTGTTAAAGTAAACACTTCTGTGGTACGCCAACTTTGCAGCTTCCCCAAAACAGCTTTAGACCATAGAAGAAACTATTGTAACTAATTTAATGAATTTGTTAGCACAGTTTTTAAATGACATCATCAAATTTGTTCTACATACAAAGTGTACTGAGATTTTACAAACACCCTGTATTTCGGCCACTATACAAGACATAACACACTTATAAAACCCATAAGGGATGGTAAGGTTGAAGGTCAGAGAGCAAGAGGTAGACAACGATACAAGTGGGACGATAACATCAAGAGATGGACGAACATAAATCTGACATAATGTACAATCAAGGCGAGAGACAGATAATGTTGGAAATCCATTGCAGGCAACCTTAATTGTGGAAACGGCGCCTGATTGATTGATCCAGACAAGTATCTTGGCATCTGTGAAGAAACCTATGCTTTAAATGTTTATTTGACTCCGTCGTTAAGTCATCCACTCCCCCACCAGGGTTCACATCTACTGGAGTGCAGGTAGCGTAAACACTTTCCTTCCCACACAACAACATAACACCATATCCTTTGCTGATGAGCTCTCTTGTCCCGCTCCAAGCTCAGAAATCAGAGAGATGTACTAGACCCGTACTGGCACTTTACAGCTGGAGACAAGCTTGTGGATTCTTGGAACTGTGGCAAGCTTGACACGGTCTCTGGAGAAGCTGCTGCTCGAAGCTGTGTCCAAATGTCTGGCCGAGGTTCAAATCTGGTCCTGGTCTTTCGGCATCAGAGGCTGGAGCATGAGGAAGGTTCAAATCTGGTCCTGTCTTTCGGCATCAGAGGCTGACACATGAGGAAGGTTCAAATCTGATCCTGGTCTTTCGACATCAGAGGCTGACACATGAGGAAGATTCAAAAGACAAACTCAGTTGATTGCATCAGCTTGCAGGACGGTCCTTCGTTCGTCGATCAAGTTCTAACGGTTTAATTTGCATCTTGTCGGACTTGCTAATTGCTGTTTCTGTCTGTCCATGACATTCTCTGCATTGTCCTCACAAACAACATTTCCACTGTCATTAAATATTGTTCACCTTGACTGCTCATTGTCCATGTTTCACGTGAATACAAAAGTACAGGTTCTATGTAGCACCTCAACACTCTGTGTTGGAAATTGTGAAGAATGGCAGTACGTCAGACGGGCCTGCTTGCCCAATTCTTAACCCTTTGAAAATAAAGATTTTCATTCATTCATTCATTCTGTTTCTCGTTGCAATTCACATCTTTTAATTGGTCAGTATATTTTTCATCTTGCAAAATGCTAGCTTTGTCATGGCGATTCTTGTTCTAGTCTCTTCAACGGTTTACACGTTATTTATTTATTCATTTATTTATTGCAAACAGTGTGTAATAGAGCTCTGCCCTTCTTTTGTGAAAGAGCAGAGCTCTATTACACACTGTTAGCAATAAATAAATAAAGAAAGAAAGAAAAAAATAAATCCACATTATAGTCGCCATTTTTATTTCCCATAACAATTCTAGAAATGTTTTATGTGAAACGGTGGTCGTTGAAGACGAGGACCGATCACTTATGGGGACATCCGGAGTGCTGTGATGTCGGTTCTTGACTCAAATCTGCCGCAATGGATAAGAACGCTCGTTCTCAAACATCCCGTGTGCTGATGCCGAGGTAGCGGGTTCAACCCCTACACCGGTCAGTTGGGTAGCAATGACTTTTCGTCCTTGACGTGGGGAAGTAAATTACAAATACCTCTGAAGTCGGAGTAGGTTTGCTGGATGGCGAAGGACATTTGTTAATAGGGCAAGCTAAGCCACAAACACAAATCAGTTCAGTGCACTAGAAGTAGTAATAGCAAGTGTATGCACTACGCTTGAGTTCAAAGCGAGTGAACGCCAACTAGTGAGTGTTCTATTTAATTCCCGCCTGATGATCATGTGTGAGTCTCTTGTAACAGACAAGTGGTAATTTATTTACCTGCACTTATCAAGGTACTCCTGGCGTCTTATGCCATGGTCAAGGTCGACAGCCAGTCCCTGGTAGTGCTTGGAGGTACAACTGTGACACGCTCCTGCTATTTCGTTGACCTAGTTTAAAAAAAAAAAAAAACACACAGCCATTGTTGAAGGGTGAAACAAGTTGTAGTTCTGATTTCTAACTTCTCACAACTTTCTTAACTGACATCAGTTTTCAAGAAAGCGATGTTATAAGCACCCCAAAGAATATTTGAACAACCAGATCTATCCGACAAACATTCAATGTTATAGAAACTTCTCCGAGAAGCAAGCACAACAGGTTTCTGATCGCCAGAAGTGGTCCCTCTTCCTGGAATGTTTCGGCTCTTTATCTTCCCGACACTTCTGGGTGCTGGGCCAGTGCTGGCTCGCCCGAGCCATGACTCCGTGTGTCTTTCAACACCATGTTTTGAGACATTGTTTTGTCTTCGTGCTTTGCGCTGTCTTCGTGCTTGTCTCACAACTGCGAATTGAGCCTGCTCCCAAGCCACCCTCATTCGATGAGAGGAGTTTTGTGCACCCGGTACCTCGTGCCCTGACACAAGTCCCAGCAATTGTGGCCGCGTGAAGCCGGCTTCTTCCCTGGCAGTTTACCTCTGTCGCATCCGGGTCGGCTGTTCGCTATACACTGGAGTTCGTTTTAACTGTGTTAACAATATTGAAGAAAACTTGTCATTAAGACGAATACAAATTAGTCAATCAACAATTGTGGACATGTAGAAAGATACCGACGACTTCTTCAGATTATGCCCTTTGTCCCCCATTGGGACATATGCCATCAAGCAACCCACGCTTACCCGTCCTATCTCCTGCAGCTCCCTCCATGTCCTCCCTCCATGTCCTCACTCCATGTCCTCCCTCCATGTCCTCACTCCATGTCCTCCCAGTATCATTCATCTCTGTCTGTAATTCTCTGTGGTTTTAAGTCCCCGCTATTTCGTTTGCCTTGTCCCAGACAAGAGAGTTTAGTTATATCGTCCTCAGGTGTTCTCAATGTGTGTCTCATCCAGGGCCAGCGTTGTTCTCATCTCTTGGTTCACTGGGATTTGATTAATTCTCTCCATGAGCTCCACAGTGGTGATTTTGTTGTACCATTTTATTCCCACTACTATCTGCCAGTTATTAAATATTCATGATTTATTTATAATTACAAGAAAGGTATATAAAGAGAATTATGGAAGATAGAGGGGATAAAGAAGGGCAAGACCACACCGTAGGCGGATACAGGAAGTGACAGATAATGTTCACATTCCAGCAACAGACACAAGCCAGACGATTACTTTAATGACTACCATGAGCTCCGTATTCGGGCTTCTTGTTCTCAATGCTTATGGAAAAGTGATTTAGATGTATGTCAGGTCTGATATATGACTGAGCTACTGTATAACAGTAGACGGTACTAATTGCTTTCTGTTAGTGCCGAATGCTGGGCAGCGCTCACAAAACCCAACACTCCTCATTCTGCCAACGGATGCGGGCGGAAGAGCGCAATTGGGAGAGTACAAGCTATATCCCGGTGGCAGGAAATGCTATCTAAAGATTAAATGTCACGGCAGGGCAGACCAGGCCCTAAGCCTTGGCCAGAAACTGATCTAGGAGAGGTGGACAGTTAGAGCATTGCTTTGCTAATCGGATAGCTTCAGCAGCTTGTCTGGTTCCAGGCGTATTAGTGTTACCTCTCCTCTGGAGAAACATGGGCAGTGGTGGGAGTGGCAGAAGGCAGTGGCTAGCATGCTTCTCTGCAGCTTCAATACTGTGACTCAATTGTTACCAACATAACTGAAAATGTTACACACAGGTTATCGGAGTGTTGTATAATATCCCGGAGGTTTTCCCCGAAGCGGTTGGCTAGCCGTCTACCGGTCTATTCAATATATTTCACATTACATGGTTTGAAAATAATAATATATATTAGGTTGTGGGACACGAATGTAAACAAGTGTTTCTAGGAAAAGATGACTAAGGGTAATGTGATCGTTAGTGTCTGTATATCGTGTGCATGTCTATGACGTCTTCCGGTCCATAAGTGCTCAGATCCCCCTGAAGTACCTCCCTGTGCGTGTCGCGGCACTCGAAACCCGTTCTGCATTGACAGACTTTGGCTGCACACATACCGTTCTTGTCTGGATTCACCCCACGTGACTTGATGTTCTTTCAGAAAGGTTGCAGCCAACACTTGTTTAGTTTTAACAGTCCTGCTTCTCCGAGAGCATTCGTAGTATCAGCGCGGTCCATTGCTCTTCCGATGCCCGCAGTGTCCAGGCTTTAAGCTTGCTCATTTTTGTTTACATCCGTGTGGCCTTACACAAAATTAGAGGTGATTAAGTCAGATTTTACCTCCACAGAGACTCCACCCACGGTCTTCGAGCCCAACCAATCTCGATCTACCTGGGCTAACTCATTGAATCACCGAGAAAGCATGTCTGGGGGAACGTCTGTGTATTCATTATGTCTGAAGGAAAGTCTGTGTCTCCAGCATGTCTGTGGGAAAGTCTGTGTCTCCAGCATGTCTGTGGGAAAGTCTGTGTCTCCAGCATGTCTGTGGGAAAGTCTGTGTCTCCAGCATGTCTGTGGGAAAGACTGTGTCTCCAGCATGTCTGTGGGAAAGTCTGTGTCTCCAGCATGTCTGTGGGAAAGTCTGTATCTCCAGCATGTCTGTGGGAAAGTCTGTGTCTCCAGCCAGGCTATAGCTTTAGTTACTGCCGTGACCTATATAGTGAGGCTTCTTGTTCTCAAAGCGAATGCAACCCAGTTTCCTTCACAGGTCTTCCTTCACAGACTTCCTTCACAGTTCTTCTTACACAGTCTTCCTTCACAGTTCTTCCTACCACCTGGTCTGTTTTTCTTTCACAGTTCTTTCAACTATCTGACCTGTTCTTCCTTCATGTTCTTCCTACCGCCTGACCTGTTTTTCCTTCACAGTTCTTCCTACCACCTGAATTGTAACAGCCAATCAGCTGCTCACACCTGGAACAACCGACCCTGACAGGCACAGACAGAAGTGAGCAGATGACCTGGACGGTACTCAAGGCCTACGGATACAACCAGGCAGACGCTGAATCTAATTGTTGCTGCAGTAATCAACACGGCAACTCTCGTATGGTTCTTAAAGAAGAAACGAAGCTTGAGTTGGGATGTCCTGAGATTTTTGTTTGTTTGTTTTTGCAGTGATATTAATACTTAACTGATTCAGTGCCAAATCAAAAGTAGGCTTGGATCAGACGTGGTGCCAATAAATTAATAATTATTATAATGCAAATTTCTGTTAACTGAACATTGAAATTGCAGAAGATGCGCGCAGCAAAACAATATACACGGTGATACTTGTATGGCGATATATCATCCTTCTGTCCAAATGGGAGGTCACCTTTGGCAATGAATCAGTTAAGTATTAAGTATTGGAAACAGCAGATGTCTAAGGCAGAACGAGTTTAAACCAATGAAACATCAGTAGGTTGTCAACTGTCAACTATCCAGGTAAATAGTCTACATTACGTGTTGAAACTTCTCACCTGGACGCGGCCTTTGGCGGCCAACGCGGCGATGTACTTGAGAACACTTTCACGTATACACACCGTCCCCCCAGGGGCACCTGTCGGGCATTCCTTGCACGAATAGCTATAAATAGACGGTGACAGGTTAGGAGCGTCGGCAATGTTTATATGCTGTTATGGAATACAGACATATATGGAGCATTAAACATACACACATGCCAGCCTGGAGCAGTTACAAGAACAAATAGTACGGGAATGAACCAATTAGGAATACCTCTGAAACAGCGGAGATGTGGGTCTTAGGTGAAGTTTGGGAATACCTTGGACTGTCAGAGTAAATAACAACGATTGTCTCGAAGAGGCTGATGACATTAAAATATTGGAATACAATTATAAGAAAGTGACAAACAATATAGTCTATGGTCATGTGATCAGAAGAGAGGCGTTGGAGAGCATCGTGCATTGTTGAAAGATCAGAGGCAGACCAAGAGACATGATGCTGGATGCACTGGCACACTGAGTGCAACGAGTTGTTACAGAGGTTCATTCTTAGTGGTCAGTTTAATAAGTAGCCATTACAGAGGTTCATTCCTAGTGGTCAGTGCAATAAGTAGCCATTACATAAAAAATGCTTTGCATACCCTTACAGGACATCGCTGTCAACATTAGCATCTTTCAGCTGGTTGTTGATTTCTTGGCAAGATTACTCTCAGTAGTTTGCCATTGCTTTCTGAGCATCCGGCTCACATATCCCTAAGTTACCGACGCGATTCAAACCACTGCTGATTCTCACCGTCGTCGCGTTACTTACGAGAGTATACGAGATTACGGAGAAAGGTCGCTAACCTCTAGGCTAGGAAGCAGGCAGCCATTACATAGGTTTATTATTAGTTGACAGTGCAATACGTAGCCATTACAGAAGTCTAGTCCGAGTGGTTAGTGCAATTAAAAGCCATTTTAGATTTATGGTTTGAGTGGACAATGAAATAAGTAGCCATTTCATATGTTTGGTCCGAGTGGTCATTGCAGTAAGTAGCCATTTCAGATATCTGCTCTGAGTGGTCAATGAAATAAGCAGCCATTTAAGATATCTATTCCGAATGGTCAGTGAAATGAGTAGCCATTTCAGATTATGGTCCGAGTGGTCAGTGCAGTTAGTAGACATTTCATATGTTTGGTCTGAGTGGTCAGTGCATTAAGTAGCCATTTCAGAGTGAAACATGCCTGGGTTCACTAACATTAAGGTGATTGCCTTGGTAGCAATGGTACACATAAACAAGTTCACGGGGTTAAAGGGACAGTCCCCAGGGGAGGGCTGAAGAGAAGGGTTAAAAGACAAGTGAAAAACATTGAGGGACAGTGGAGTTTTGGGGACCCGACAGTGAGGTCGGTGGTCTGGTAAATCGAAAGATATTGGAGTTAGAGAGAGAACTCTGCGCTGGGTTTTTTCAGTGATAGGGAGTTGAGGCTAGACCCAGAGTAAGTTGGATTGAGTGAATTCGGGCCAGGGGAGTTGCTGGTTAACTGCTGTGGTGGATAAGATTAAGTAGGCCTTGAGAAGGCAGTGTTATTCGAGTGTTCAGTTGTGATGAAGATATATTCTGAGAGAATTATTGTTCCTGGATTTATATGTTGTGTGTTTCCGTGTTCATTCATCATTAAAAGGAAATTATGTGTGCAAATTCATTCTTGTTCACTAACTGGTGGATGTGTGCTGCACTGGTGACTTGTGGTGTGTGACAGGTGGTTAGCTCAGCTTCCACTCTGCAGTGATATAGAAGGAGCATTAGAATCTAGACAACGACCAATCTCATTCTGGTGCAAAAGAGATTGTGTCACAGAGGTCCACTCCTAGTGGGGAGTTCAATGATCAACCAGGACATCTGTGGAAGTCAAAGAAATTAACCCTAGCAATACCTCTATGCCGTGTCTCCACCCAAAGGAGGTGCAGAGGTTTGAGGTCCCAGTGACGGTAGCGCAGCTACTGGTAAGGCCTCACATGTTGGGACAGGTCAAGGGACAGGAACCAGACGAAGAGAGACAACAACCTGCTGCCTTGTAGGTAGACTAAGGACCGTCAAAGGCAAGGGACCAGACGAAGAGATACAACAACTTGCTGTCTTGTAGGTAGACTGTGGGGCAATCAAAGGCTAGGGGCCAGATGAAGAGAGACAACAACCTGCTGCATTGTAGATAAGCTGGAATAGACAAAGGATAGGGAGAGTAACCCCGAAGAATGCCTGTCGATGTCGGATTTATTGTGGCACAGCTTGACGAAACAGTTCAGCATAGTTAAATCAATCAACGATGCCTCACATTAAAAGAAGTCATAATGGTGCTTATACCGTGCAGTCTCGAAGGCTAAATCATCACTGCTATATGGATCAAAATTTTTTGGACATGTTATGAGAAGAAATGGATTGGAGAACTTAGTGACAACTGGCAAGATCGAAGGGAACAGACCAAGAGGAAGACCGAGAGGAAAATACCTGGATGGCTTGGCCACATGGCATGGACGAGACAGGAACACTGAGCTGATCCACGACACTGGTGATCGAGTGAAATGGCGAGACATGACCGCCCACGCTTTCCGGCATGGCACATGATTGATTGATTGATTGATTGATTGATATGGATCAAATACATTTACAGCAACAAAAACAATCATTAACAACAAACGGTCATAAATGAGTGTCTGCGCTGAATATACGCTCTAAAATGGTTTGACAAAATCATCAATGTGGAGCTCATGGAGAGAACTAAACGAATTCTAGTGAACCAAGAGATGAGGAAGTGACGCTGGCACTGGATGGGACACACGCAGGGAGAACCAGAGAATTGTATTAGGGGTGTTCATTTGAAACCCGTTCCAACAATGGCTTAAGGGGAAAAACATGAAAGAAACATTAACAGGTGTGGTATAATTAAACAAAGCATTCATTTTGAATGAATTATGGATTGGTCAGAAGAATTCGCTCTAGGCATTCAGGCCAGCATCCCATTGCTTAGGATGGTGGCTGCTCACTGAATCAAGTGTTTACCGCGTTCATTACGTCTGCGTCTGTGTGAAATCGTTGCCACTTGAGAGCTTTTTTCAGAGGTCCGAACAAATGAAAATCACATGGTGACAAATCAGGACGATAGGCTGGATGTTGCAGAATTTCCCACTTCTTCCTTGCTAATGCTTCCTGCGCAATCTTTGCGACATGCGGACGAGCATTATCGTGCAACAAAATCACACCACGAGAAAGCATGCCGGGTAGTTTATTCTTGATAGCCTTTTACAGCTTGTCTAGTGTTTGCAAGTAGTGGGTAGAGTTGATGTTGACACCAGGTTCTTTAAAGTCGGCCAACAATAGCCCTTCATGGTCAAAACATGCGCTCAGCATAACCCTACCAGCAGAAACCTGTAACTTGTATTTTTCTGCTTTTGGTGATCCAGCATGCTTTCATTGCGTGCTCTCTCATTTGCTGCTCGGCTCAAAGTGGTGATACCATGATTCATCGCCTGCCACTATGCGGAAGAGAAATGCATCACCCTCCACTCTATAACGCAACAAGTGGTTCAAACACCATCCCATGCTTTTCTCTTTTTGGTGGTCGGTCAACATCCGTGGTACCCACTGTGAACACACCTTCCGATATTGCAGTTTCTTAGGAACGACATTTTGAATTGTCCCAATTGACACATCAAATTCTTTCCTAGCGAATGTATGCTTCGACAACGGTTCATGTGTACTTTTAAGTTGCATGTCCTTCACAGGACGTAGCAGTCAATCCCAGCATTTTCGTTGTTCGTGATTCCTCTGCAAATTTTACTTTCAGTAGTTTGCCATTGCTTTCTGAACGACCGGCTCCTATACCTTTTTCGAAAAAAACCAGCACCGCTGTGTTTCGAACCCGGGTATACGGGCTCACAAACCGCGTTCGCAAGCCCTTAGCCACAGAGACCTACTAAAAATAAATTTTTGCATATCCTTTACAGGAGATCGCTGTCAACATCAGCATCTTTCAGCTGACTGTTTTTATTTCTTTGGCAAGATTACGCTCAGTAGTTTGCCATTGTTTTCTGAGCGGCCGGCTCACATACCCCGTAAGTTACCGACGGGATTCGAAACACTGCTGATTCTCACTGTCGTCACGTTACTTACGAGAGTATACGAGATTACGGAGATAAGTTGCTAACCTCTAGGCCAGGAAGCGGCTCATCTGTACTGCTGCATCAATTTTGGCAATGACTTTTTCTGTTGCAACAATATGCGCTTGACCCGGCCGTCGAAGATCTGTCGTGAACTAACGTCCTTTCCGAAACATTCGTGCCCAGTATGTCACTGTTGTCCTCGACACACATCTGTTACCGTACGCTGCTTGTATTCTTCGATGAATGTCCACTGGTCGACATCCTTCAAATGAAAGAAACTGAATAACCGCTCTGTGAGCTTCTTTGGGCTGATTTTGGATCAACCCGGTCATTTTCTCAACGGTCAGAAACAGAACTTAAGCATCATGGGACGATAAGCACTCGCCGTTTTATTCATTGGTCAGTACTTATCACATGACTATGACATGATCATGTTCAACGTACGCAATTACGCGCGGTGAGGCACGAACGGATTTCAAATGAACGCCACTTATTTAACTAGAAAGTCATTTGTTTTGAACCCACAAGCAAATGAAATAGAGTGAGACGTACTAACACAGAGAGAAGAGAATTAGAGACAATTAATATCATGAAGAGGACATGGGGGGAGATGCAGAAGATAGCAAAAGATAGGACGGCGTGGTGGGGTTTGGTTGGAGGGGGGGGGGGAAGAGAATATGCCCCGCAAGGGGGAATCAAGGGCAGAGAAAGAGAGGTGTAGACCCTCACACGAAATGAAATCAATAGCCGTAGATTAGCAGGGCAGTCAAGACAATGGCAAAATTCATGTGTCACGTTCAGATGATATTACCACCAGCCTAATGCAGTAGAGGGACGGATAATTAGACTATTGACGTGAAGTTCTAATTAACAGGCCAGAGGGAAGGGGTCTTTGCTCTCTACACGTGTACTAAGTGAGGGAAGTAAATAGTGAATAGACAATAATGAGAAACTGGAAGATCAAGGTGACAAGAGTGTGGACAATCTACTGCCGACACGTAACAAGTAGCTGGTTAGGACACAGGCATTAACAGGCATTGATTAGCGGGGCCGAATGGATAAGAACAATCGTTCTGAAAGGTGTGCTGATGTTGGGTTCGCCTGATGGCGGGGACACTGGTAATAGGGAAAGCTAATTAAAACGCAAAATCATTTCCATTGTACGTGTATGGACTACGCTTGAGTTCAAAGCGAGTGAACGTCAACAAACAACAAACAGTCGTTGATCAAAGGGCCTCACAATTCCTATGTGGAACTGCACTGGTTCATTCAGCCATGAGCTGCAGTAATGTGTTGCGTGGTCGGGTTAAATCCAAAGTGCCCTTTGCTCTTATCTTTTCTGTTGTGGAACTTGTCCTCAAATTGTTGCTCATTATCCTTGCATTCTATGAGTGTCCGTCAATACATATGGATACACACCACAGATATATCGAAGTACAGCTGTTCCTTCTGCATTGAGCTGCAGTAGTTTGGTGAGTGTCAGGTTCGAATCCAAGCTTTCCCTGAGCTCTCCGCTGTTTAATTATTTAACCTCAAATGATTATTCTTTATCCTTGCATTTAATGAGTGTCCATGTGGATCCTCGCCACTGTTATAGAGGTGGTATATGAGTGTCCCTGTGGATCCTTGCCACTGTTATAGAGGTGGTATATGAGTGTCCCTGTGGATCCTTGCCACTGTTATAGAGGTGGTATATGAGTGTCCATGTGGATCCTTGCCACTGTTATAGAGGTGGTATATGAGTGTCCCTGTGGATCCTTGCCACTGTTATAGAGGTGGTATATGAGTGTCCCTGTGGATCCTTGCCACTGTTATAGAGGTGGTATATGAGTGTCCCTGTGGATCCTTGCCACTGTTATAGAGGTGGTATATGAGTGTCCCTGTGGATCCTTGCCACTGTTATAGAGGTGGTATATGAGTGTCCATGTGGATCCTTGCCACTGTTATAGAGGTGGTATATGAGTGTCCCTGTGGATCCTTGCCACTGTTATAGAGTTGGTATATGAGTGTCCCTGTGGGTCCTTGCCACTGTTATAGAGGTGGTATATGAGTGTCCCTGTGGGTCCTTGCCACTGTTATAGAGTTGGTATATGGTGCTAAGGGTCTCCCTGTACAATCTAAAGGAGAACACTGCAGTGATTATGTGCACTCAAACAAACAGAAACTAATCGTGGATTAGCAGACGTTTCCAGGTTGAGATGAAATTGCGATTTTCTATGAATTCTGCTGTTCTTTGTCTAGACCGATTCAACACTACAGGTTACCCAGCTATAGGGGAATTTCCACAAATAAACTCAGAGTAAGCGAGAGAGAGAGAGAGAGAGAGAGAGAGAGAGAGAGAGAGAGAGAGAGAGAGAGAGAGAGAGAGAGAGAGAGAGAGAGAGAGAGAGAGAGGGAGAGAGAGAACGGATAGTCATTGCACAAACACAGACAGTCAACTGTTTTGGCGAGATTATGTGAAAAGAAAAACCTGTAAATAATTATAACAATGACAAGCATTAATAGAGTGGTCGACTTAAACTTTCTTTTCTGAACGAACGAACGAACGAAGGAACATTATTTTAAAAGGATCACACATTGGGCACGCAGGCCCGTTTTACACTCTGCCGTTCCTACCACTCATTTGTGGTACACGATTTATCTATTGTGCATGGTAAATCACATAGAAAAAATACAACTGTCAAATGAATATTGTGAACATAAACAAGGCATATTACTATGTTATGAGACAGACAGGCAGACAGATATATATATATACACACACACGCACATAAGCATAAACACAAATAAATAGCTACATACACAATTACATCATGAACTCAAGACTCTCACAGTTATGCACCCACTCGATAACACACCAATACACACTCCCTCTCATACACATATACTCACTCACAATCATACACTCACTAACTGATGATGATGATGATGATGATGATGATGATGATGATGATGGTGATGATGATGATGATGATGATGGTGAAGATGATGATAATGAAGGTGATGATGATGACCATCATGCTGATGATGAGTATGATGTTGAGTATCATGATGAGTATAATGATGATTTATATGATGATGGGTATGACAGAAATGATTAATGCTTTAGAAGAATATGGAATAGATAAAGTTACCAGTCTGCTTAATACAATATATGATACTGGAAATATACCTCATGAGTTATGTAATTCTGTATTTATTGCAATCCCAAAGAAATCAGGAGCCTTGGAATGTGATCAACATCGAACAATTAGTATAATGAGTCACATCACGAAGATTTTGCTAAGAATTATCATGCAAAGAGTTAGGAGGAAAATACAACCTGAAATAGGAGAAGAACAATGTGGGTTTGTAGTAGGCAAGGGTACAGTAAATGCTGTGTATATACTGAGAACCGTAATCGAACGTTCTATAGAAGTAAACAAAGATCTACACCTTTGCTTTATTGACTACACAAAGGCTTTTGATAAAGTGAGACATGTCAACATGATAAGGATGCTTGAAGATCTACAAATTGATGGGAAAGACCTTAGACTTGTAAAAAACATATATTGGAAACAACAAGCTGCCATAAGAGTTGATAATGAAGTAAGCCAATATCAGCCTATTAAGAGAGGTGTGAGACAGGGATGTATAATGTCTCCAGATCTGTTTTCCCTGTACAGTGAAAATATTTTCAGAAATATTGAAAATATGGAAGGAATCAACATTGGGGGACGATGCATCAATAACATTAGATATGCAGACGATACAGTCTTGATTGCAGACAATGAACAGGATCTGCAAAATTTAGTAGATGCGGTTGTTACACACAGTGAACAACAAGGGTTAGAATTAAATTGTAAAAAGACACAGATTATGGTCGTCACTAGGAAGAACGAAATACCACAGTGTAATATACAAGTAAATGGGAATATTCTTCAACAAGTGAATAGGTACAATTATCTCGGAACAGTAATAACATCTGATGGGCGATGCCTTGAAGAGATTAGAACAAGGATCGCCATGGCACAAGTAGCCTTTAGCAAGATGAAAAACATACTGACCAATAAAAAGATGTCAATTGAAACGAGAAAAAGAGTGTTGAGATGCTACATAGAACCTGTACTTTTATATGGATTTGAAGCTTGGACAATGAGCAGCCAGGCTGAAAAACATCTGATGGCTGTAGAAATGTGGTTTCTGAGGAAAATGCAAAGAATACCATGGACAGCCAGAAAGACCAATGAACAAGTCCTTCAAGAAACAAATGAAGATCGTAAACTGATCAGAGACATTAGACGTAGACAGTCACAATTTTTTG
>OY992891.1:5386744-5424244 GCA_963921405.1 Cepaea hortensis | reverse complement strand
TAATAGTAGTGGTAGTAGTAGTTGTATTAGTAATAGCAGTAGTGTGTGTAGCTGTTGTTGTTGTGGTTTGGCTGTAGAGAAACCATAATAGTAGTTATAGTTATAGCAGTAGTAGTGGCAGTCAGTAGTGGTACAGGCAATAGTAGTAGTAAACGTACAGTCAACGCAGCTGCATCAGTAATAGTAGTATTAGCAGTAGCATCAGCAACAGCAACAGCAGTATTAGTGGTACTGGTGATAGTAATTGTTGTAGTAGTAGCAGCAGCAGTAGTAACAGTAGTAGTAGTAGTAGTAGTAGTAGTAGTAGTAGTAGTAGTAGTAGTAGTAGTAGTAGTAGTAGTAGTAGTAGTAGTAGTAGTTGTTGTTTTTTTGTGTGGTTTCACTGGTAATAGTATTATAAAAAGTAATAGACGAAGCAGCATTAGCTTTAGTAGTAGTAGTAGTAGTAGTAGTAGTAGTAGTAGTAGTAGTAGTAGTAGTAGTAGTAGTAGTAGTAGTAGTAGTAGTAGTAGTAGTAGTAGTAGTAGTAGTAGTAGTAAATGTTGTTGTTGTTGTTTTTTTTTGTGTGGTTTCACTGGTAATAGTATTAGAAGTAGTAATAGACGAAGCAGCATTAGCTTTAGTAGTAGTAGTAGTAGAAGTAGTAGTAGTAGTAGTAGTAGTAGTAGTAGTAGTAGTAGTAGTAGTAGTAGTAGCAGCAGCAGCAGTAGTAGGGGCTGCAGTAGTACCAGCAGTGGTAGTTGCAGCAGTAGTAGTAGCAGCAGCAGAGCAGTGGCAACAAAAGTAGTACTAGTAGTAATTGTTGAAGAAGTAGTAGTCGTAATAGAAATACCTGCAGCAGTAGTTGTACCTGTAGTTGTACCGGCAGTTGTAGCACTAGTTGTCCCAGTAGTACTAACAGTTGTTGCTTCAGTAGTTGTTGTCGAATTTACATTAGTTACATTTACTTTAGCAGTAGTAGTAGTATTAGTAATAGCAGTAGAGACAGCTGCAGTAGTGGTAGTTGTAGCAATATTAGTAGTAGTAGTAGTAGTAGTAGTAGTAGTAGTAGCAGAAGCAGCAGTAATGTATAGTTGCCGAGTACTTATATGAGTTGTCTCGTGGCTAGCCACCGATTTAGAGTATGACCTGGCCCATGTCTAGTCAACGACTTCAATCTGTGTCTAAGCTGACAAGACAGTGCTCTTGACTCAATCTCTTATACTAGAATCATTATTTTAAGTACCAGGGAGTGGCTGAATGTCACAAGGTCATGAGTGGACTCATCTTTATATATATATATATATATATATATATATATATATATATATATATATATATATATATATATATATATATATATATATCAGTGAAGTGGATGTTGAACTATACATTCAAAACAACCATTCTAGTTAGTTACATTTAAATGTTACTCGTTGCTTCTGAACACGCTCGAACTATATACAGATAAAATGCAATACTTAGCAACTCCAGTCATTTGGGGTATTCCATTTTCTATTATCTGAAACATAATACAGTTCATTTACACTACCAAGTATTCAACCTCACAGTCGAGTTTTGCCATGTAGTAGAAGGAGGAATAAACAGCACTTCAGAATGAGACACAGAAGTTAAAGTGAAAAGGGACCCGAAGAGTTAATCTCGAAGCAGCATACAGCAAAGGTTGCTAAGTGACGTCACTGTGTGAAAAACGTCACTATGTAATACGTCATGAACCGACAGTTAGGTCTGGGGATGATGAAGTAAAGGCGGACTAAAGTGACAGCGGTGAATTATTATCTTAAATTCCTTCAGAAAAGATAAATCGAAGAAGTAATCAGTCACTCGATTAAGGTACGTAAAGAAGGCATACTCTGGAGTCAAGACGGAAGGTCGGCCATGGATATTTAGATCAAAAACTGATGGAATGGCACTGCGCTAGAAAGTTGTCGTTCGGTTAGCAATCAGAAGTCACAACTTGTCAACTGAAATGGTTTGTTTGTAAGTAACCCTTTTTATGATGATCGACAGTGATGCAGTCTAGGGAACGATATATTTGGACACGGCAGTTGATAATAACATTATATTTATATTTGTTAACATGGCACCGACCCTCCCATCAACATGGGAATGGTGACCTGCCCTGACGTGACAGTGTGTAAATAAAATTCGAATGACAAGAAATGTTACTAAAATTCTTGATATTATATTGAATTGCTCCTGTTGAATTGTCTTACTGTTGTTAGACAGCGAGCTGGACAAAAAGGGAGTAACAGTTTTTGGCAAGTATCTAGAAAAGTCAACACAAATCTAAGTGTTAAAAGAGAGGCGCATTATTTGGCCATGCCTCACTGCACACATGAGACCAGGCCCACACTTGACCATGGCTCAACTCAGACTGATAGCTTGGAGAAGACACTGTCTCCTGCCCAGCGACGCACCTTGCCGTCTTCATGCAAGACGTGAATATTTCGACTTGCTCGATCTTCACGCTGAATTGCGTGAATCGCTAGACTGTATGCACTACATGCTCTATGACCGAGCCTGGATCATGGCAGATTTGTTCTACTTGTTCTTATAGTCCATTTGGTGTGACTTTGGTCAATTTGTCTCTCCAGTCTTCTATGTACTGTACTGCCAATTATTTCTGACACCGATATACCTTCATGCCATACTGTCAAAATGTCTAGCATCTTCTCTCTTGGCCTCTTCCTGCCTCTCCACCCCTCCAACTTTCCTGTTATCACGATGAACACGTGCTTTTCCCTTCTCGTGATATATGCAAATCCTGTTGATTGTCCCCTCCTAATCTCTGTGAGCTCATTTCTTTCCAGATATCGTCTTGATGTCTTTTATCTGTCCACGATTTTCTCATAATTCTTCTGTCCAGCCACACCTCGGTCCAGCCACATCTCTATCCAACCACACCTCCGTCCAGCCATACCTCTGTTCAGCCACACCTCTGTCCAGCCACACCTCTGCAGCTTCCACTTCTCATTAATCTGCTGATTGTCCATGATTGACTTCCGTAAACTAGCCGGCTCTATCGCGAAAGAGGTTACGACTACAGTTTCTAATCCCACATTCGAAACACAGTGCGGGCGAATTCTCAGCAGACCGCATGTGTCGGTTTTCATACAATGGTATGAGTGCCGGTCGATCGGAAAGCAATGGCAAACTAATGAACATAAACCCAGGAATCACAAAAATCCCTAAGAATGCTGTAGTTTACTGCTACATCCTGTAAAGGATATCCAACTTTTAACATTAGAATTGAATCAACGTGGCTCTTAAGAACTTTCCTTCTCACCGCGATTGACAACCTACGTGATCAAGTAATCAAACCGACTGCCTGACGTTCAGAAGGGCCGAGTTCTTTTTCAGAATCAGCAATTATGTTAACAAGTGCATATTTTTTTTCGGCGACCCCTGGGATCGTCGTTGGAGTAACACAGTTCTTGATTTGGGAGAGGCTTCCAGTAGGTGATAGATGCAGAGAGACTGAGATCTATTACATGAAATCCGGTGCAATAAAGACGGTCATCTTGCCTTGCAGGCTCTGTCATTGTTGTTCACAGGCTCTTTCATTGTTGTTCACAGGCTCTTTCTTTGTTGTTCACAATGGGAAGTGAAAGCGGCCGATGTGAAACTGAGCACATGACCCAGTGCGTGCCCCAGACACTGAGCACATGACCCAGCGCGAGTCCCATTCACTGAGCACATGACCCAGCGCGAGTCCCATTCACTGAGCACATGACCCAGCTCGAGTCCCATTCACTGAGCACATGACCCAGCTCGAGTCCCATTCACTGAGTACATGACCCAGCTCGAGTCCCATTCACTGAGCACATGACCCAACGCGAGTCCCATTCACTGAGTACATGACCCAGTGCGTGACCTTGAGTGATTACAATTATGGGCGTGGCACTGTGTGGATTTCAGAACATGACAGTAACTGATGCAATAAGTCACTATCATTGAATGTAAGGAAGAGAGTACTGACGTGCTGTGTAGAACCTGTTTTGCTGTATGGCAGTGAATTTTGGAATGTAAATGAACAAATTAGGAAGAGATTGGAGCAACAGAGATGTGGTTTTTAAGACGGATGTTGCGAATTCTTTGGACTGCCAGAGTAACTAACAACGATTGCCTGAAAGAAGCTAATAAAACTAGAACATTATATACAACAATAAGAAAGAGACAAACATCTTTCTTTGGTCATGTGATGAGAAGAGAGACATTGGAGAACACTGTAAAAACTAGAAATAGCAAGGGAAGAGATGCAGAGGCAGACCAAGAGAAATGATGCTGGATGGATGGAGACGGTGGCATGGAGGAATATAATCAGCAGAGTTGATCCAGAAATACAAAAAACCGAGATCTGTGGAGAGCCATGAACGCCTACGCCAGCTGGCAGGGCACTTGATGATGATAACCATATAATATTGTTCATCTTCCGAATTGATGCTTTAGTTTCGGCTATTCCACATTTGAAATCTTTAATACCTCACCCGCCGACTTTGTCACTTAGGAGTAGTGAACGCATTTCACACTTCCCAGTCATATCAAGTAGATAGAAATCATCAGCGTGCGATTTGGAAGCAGACCGGCTAGCGTTGATTTCAATAATATAAAGCCTCGGCCTTTCAGAAAGCAATGCCAAATTACAGAATGTCGTCAATATGGCCTTGCAAATCCTAATTCAGCAGAAATATAAATGCTGCGTTTGATTGCGACATCCTGTAAATGACATGCAACAAACTTTTAATACACCCCCACCATTTGCTGTTATCAAAGAACTCAAGAACATAAATACATTGCCTTGCTTCAAATTATTACCACCTCTTCACTTCTAAATTCGGATACTGCATGTGCACACCATATTACACACATACTTACAACTAACTGCTCCTACCGTCGTTACATCAGTGGTAACAACAGCGATGACAACACCGACAAGCGCGGCGAGGAATTCAAGACGACACATTGTCCAAGATGTTCTGCTACTCGACCGCGTCCTCGTCTAGTTGTGAGCACGAGTTCAGTCACCGGATAATTTGAAGGATGAGCAGAGCACGATCGATTACCACGTGATCGGAGTCATTCTGTCAGCGAATAGTAGTTTATAGTAAGACGTTCGCGTCGTAGAAAGGATGCTTGCTTGCTTGCTTGTGTTCGTTGGCTTGAGCTCCAACGCGAAGTCCTGTATGTCGGATGAAGGCATCCTGGTGTCCAACATTAGTGTGATGTCATACAGGACCTGAGTTTTGCATGAGTATCCGTTGTCCCATGTCTGGCTTATTGGTGTGCAGACTGGTGGTTCCTCGACGTACAGGCAGAGAAAGGATAAGACACTCTCTCTCTTAAACTTCCGGTGCGTTAATATCGAGGTGGGCGATTAAACCTCTACATCGGTGGTAAGTTGAAACTAAACGTTGACTTCTTGTCCTTACCCTGGGGACTTAAATTACAAGTACTTCAGAAATCGGAATGGGTTCACCTGATGGTCAGGGCACTGGTGATAAAAAAAATCTGGTACACATGAGTCTAATGTGGACTACGCTTGATTTCAAAACGAGTGAGGGAAAAACAAAATTATGTGAGTCGCACAATTCTTCGCAGACACCGAAATACACTACTATACTTTCTGAATGTACAGATAATGCATGGATGAGTACCGAGGTTATACAACTGGCTTACAAGGACAAACATATGTCCTCTGTTCATGACATGAGCCACTCCCATAGAATTATTGAGTTTTAAGAGGACATTCACAGATTAATCAACATATTAAGTGATTCAGTGCTAAACAAAAAAAAGTAGAATTGGACCATACGTGGTACACAATCAGCTCAGAGATTGAAGCCCAAGACCAGATTTAGGAGGGTACTGATCAGAGAGTTGCTTTTTGCAGATGATGCTGCAGTTACGACCCACTCTGAGAAAGAATTGCAACGTCTACTATCTGCATTCTCCAAAGCTTGCTCTGAATTTCGTTTAACAATTAGCAAAAGGAAGACAGATTTTGTCGCAAGGTGCACATGGGGTACCATCAATCTTTATTGACGACGCCGAACTATGGATGGTAGACCACTTTACATATCTAGGATCAGAGTTAAATAGCAAATTATCCCTAGATCACGAAATCAATATCAGGATTGGTATGACATTAACAACAATGAACAGGTTAAGAAAAAGAGTCTGGGAGAACAGGGAGTTTACTGCCAAAACAAAAGTCCTTGGCTATCAAGCCTGTGTCCTTAGTACTCTTCGAATGTGTTTAAGATCAGAACTAGTGGAACTTCTTGAGAGTTATGAAATTTCCAGCACATCTGATCTCTTTAATGGCTGGCACATGGCGCCTTGACAGACGATAGTTTGTAAAATGGAGTTATATCTCTCCATAACACAAATCCTGGGCTGAATTTAGAGACCATGTGTTGCCCATGCAGCATGATCCCTCTCTCGGCCTATCTAGTTTACTGTAGAGGAAAGGTAACATCAATACGTCTTTAACAATACAAGCTGCAGAAGCTGCTGGATCAGCAAATTAATTATCTAACTGTCCGATTGTTCGATCCTAGGCCAGTCGAGGTTCGATCCTAGACCAAGTGCCGACCAAGGCCTATGTAACCTTTAGGTTGCATTTCCTCACTCAAGGGTAATATTTGTACCTTCCCAATTGCGCTCCTCCGCCCGAAGCCATTGTCATAATATGGGGTATCGGGTTTGGTGAGCATCGCCCAACATTCGGCGCTAACAGAAGCAAGTACTACCGTCTACTGGAATACAGCACCCCAGTCATGTCTGACTAAACCCAGATATAAACAACTTCAATGAATCATTATGCAATTACCAACAAGCAGCATGCCTATGAATCATCATTTGTTTGGGGTGCCAAGGGGAGCAAGATTCACTCCCCATACCTGTTCAACATATCTAAAGACATAATAAAATACCACAAATATGGTGAGACGATTTTGATTCCCTTACATCTGGTGAAATCTAAATGGAGACTCATATATGCTGATGACACGGTGCTCCTCTGAGGTAGTGTTAACGGATCAGAAGAGCTAATTGTGTCTGCCAGGAGACGTGGTAAATATCAACATCTCTTTCTGACCCTAAAAAATACACACGCACACAAATAATTCAAGAGATATAGCAAATAGTAAACCACACATACAATTAGAAATACCATAACATTAACAACATTTCATGCCAATCAAACATCACACCAAAGAAAGATGCACTTGAAGATGTCACAAACTGAATATATTCGCTGCAGCAGAAATTCGACGTAGCTTTGTCATAGCAACGCGGAAGTTAAACAGTATTAAGAACCTTAAGCAACGCACATCATCATCAAGTGTGGTATTGATAAGCTTCGGTGGCCATGGTTGGCCATTTCACAAGATCTCCAGATTGTTTTAATAGATCTGTTCTTGTGTCTATTATGGTTGGCCATCTCACAAGATCACCAGAGTGTTGGAATAGATCTGTTCCTGTTTCTGTTATGCCACGTAGTCAGGCCATTCAGATGTTGATCTCTTTGCCTTCCCCTGCTGTTTCCCTCCATCAGCACTGAGGTGGTGTATAGAACGTGTTCCGCTGTGTGGCAGGGATTGTGTGAATGTCAACATTCACATTAGGAAGAGCGCTGGGGTCAGCGTGGGTCAATTATGCTCTAACACATCTGGTGCGCTGATACTGAGGTAGGGAGTTTAACCCGGACACTGATCAGATGGACTAAAATACTGACTTCTCGCTCTTGACTTAGGGTCGTAAATTATCAGTACCTCTGAAATCGGAGTGGGTTCTCCTTATAGCAAGAGACACTGGTAATGGGAAAAGCTAATATACACCCACAAATTAGTCCGGTGTACTATAAGTAGTAGATCTCCCCACCCCCTCCCCTACCCTCATTATCCCAATGTGTATCCTCTGACGGATCATGCCAGTTCTTACTCCCCAGTCTCTCATTCGCCTGTCTCCGTGGCCAAAGGCTTGTGAATGTGGTACGTGAGGAGCTTACCAGGCGTTCGAAGAAAGAAGTGTCACAATGTAATATACAAGTAAATGGAAATATTCTTCAACAAGTGAATCGGTACAATTATCTTGGAACAGTCATAACATCTGATGGGAGATGCCTTGAAGAGATTAGAACAAGAATCGGCATGGCGAAAGTAGCCTTTAGCAAGATGAAAAACATACTGACCAATAAAAAGATGTCAATTGAAACGAGAAAAAGAGTGTTGAGGGGATACACAGAGCCTGTTCTTTTGTATGGATGTGAAACTGGGACAATGGGCAGTCAAGCTGAAAATACATCTGATGGCTGCAGAAATGTGGTTTCTAAGGAAAATGCAAAGAATACCATGGACAGACAGAAAAACCAATGACCAAGTACTACAGGAGACAAATGAACATCGTAAACTGATTAGAGAAATTAGACGTAGACAGTCAAAATTTTTTGGACATGTTATGAGAAGAAATGGATTGGAGAACTTAGTGACAACTGGCAAGATGGATGGGAACAGACCAAGAGGAAGACCGAGAGGAAAATACCTGGATGGCTTGGTCACATGGCATGGACGAAACAGGAACACTCAACTGATCCACGACACTGGTGATCGAGTGAAATGGCGATTCATGACCGCCCACGCTTTCCGGCATGGCACATGATTGATTGATTAATTGAGTGTGTCATAGCTTTCGGAATGACCGAACCTCATGCCATTGTCAAAAATCAACACAAGGCTGTTTACTTCCGAATCGATTTCGAGCGCGGTATGGGGGGGGGGGGGGGGGGGGGAGAGAATTGCGAATCGCAAACAAGTTGTGTCGACTTAATGACAAATGTAAACTCAAAAGGGGCGGTAACAATTAGATCAAGTAACCTAGATTTATAGTGTTTAATTCCCCTGAAGAAATTGCAAAGTATATTTGATTTGCATAAATCTGTGTAAATCTTAAACAACAGTTAACACTCAACTAACACTGTCTCCGAGACACTGTCTCATTGTCAACAAACTTATCTTTATCTTATTATCAGATTTGATGTAACCGATCGTTAATTTATCAAGCAGTTATTGATGATGTCTGGTTTATATTTTAATTAGCTCAATCTTTGTTCATATTTGCACGAGAACTGATATTTCCTACAACAAACTCAAACACATTTCCTTGATCTACTACCTCTCCTGCAAACAATCTTGAAGATCAAACAGTTCTTTAGTCTACTATTATCATTGAAATTCATTCCTCGTGTCTTTAAAACATAGTAAGTTTGTGTAATTATAGTTCTTTGTGGTTTTGTGTCACTATCTAGAATATTATAGATATTTGGCTTCGAATTTTCTTTCTTCATCGGCAGGATTGCAATTTGTTATGTTTACCTATTATACTGTCTTAATAATTATTATTTCTGACGCTGGTACAAGTCGCGACCTTGACCTACTGTCAGTTATCTGTTTCAAGTTTATTATATACTTGATAACTCCTGAGTGTATATAGTAGGTCACCTTTACTGAGTGATGGATTGTTGGTGATCAGTCTTGAACGATACATTGTAGGTCGTAAGTGTGCTGTAACATTAGGTCCAGTTATTGTTAACATTACATAAATATGCCTAAGGTGAATAAAGAGCGTTGAGTACACTTTTAAACAATTGAGAAGCAGGTTACAAAATAGAAGCAAATTACATGTATATGTTGAACTTTGACATGAGTCAGCAATTAAATATGACGTTGTACACAACTGATGGCATAGTACGGGAAGACAGTCTGGACAATTCGACCACTTCTGACATGGTTGTCTTTAACCCGACAATGACCTCCAGAACTTATATCGTCTCCGATAAAACATTAGCGATGTTCGCTTTGGTTGTCGATGACTGGATATGCCTGTTTCTTGCCGTTATTGGCTCCATCAACAACATCATCTGTATCGTAGTCTTCGCCACCCAAGGGTTCAAGGACACGGTTAACGTTACCATGACAACCATTGCATTCTGGGAAGTTATGAAATTAGCATGCGCTATTGCGTCCAGGTTGTCCGCACCAATCAAATTATTCCACGTGCCGCTGGGAACTTCCTGGAAAAATATCGTTGCAGCAAATATTGGCTACTTCCAAGGAATCTGTGGGAACATATCATACATTATGGCAGCTTATGTATCAGTTGAAAGATCCATCTGCGTTTCTTTTCCGTTTGATGTCAAGCGCTATTTCACTCCAAAATTTACAATAATAATAAGTATTTCAGTCTCTATAACTATTATAAGTGTCCTATTCCCCGTTCTCTTAATTTTTGAGATTGTGTGGGTTGACACAGAGGAAACTGGGGCAATGGTTGCCGTCTACCAGTACAGTAAATTCTACAATCAGCATGGGGCAGCATTTATGAGCTATTACAAGATAATGGCTTTCTTCATTCCCATGGCCAGCCTTTTCACGATGATCATCTCAACTTTCATCATTACATATCAGCTTCGAAAGTCATCTAGGTTTCGACTCAAAGGGTTATCTTCAGGGGGCATTAAAGGCGATTCTTCAGCGGAAGTCAAGGGTCATGGTCGTTTGAGGTTAACGGCCAGGGACAGGCAGATAGTGAAGTTACTTCTGGTGTTAATTCTGGCCTATATTTCCAACTTAATGCCCAGGTTCGTTCATTTTCTGACCTCGCTGTTGGTTCCTGAGTACTACGTGTTGAGACTGTACAACAACATCTTCTGGTGTGTAGTGTATTCGGTCTACTTGATGGATTACCTCAACTCCAGCTCCATGCTGCTCATCTACAGCAACATGAGCTCCACCTTCAGGCAGACGGCCAGCCTCATCTTTCACTCTTCGTGCGGCACCAAGAAATACTAGCATCTTGTTTGTTCTGCAGGCTCTGTCACTCGTCGTACGGCACCAATGCCAAGACGCAACAGAGCTCATGACGGCACAAGTAGATGGAGCAAAACTCTCAAACTAAAAGCGGAGAGATAATTAGGCGTCTGACGCATCACGTCAGCTTTGTTGATCAATAGTTACGGCATTCAGATCATGGAGTTGAGTTGACCCAAGAAGCAGCAAGCTGAAGTTGTCGGGAACTTGGAACGATACTGACGGGCAGGACAACGTTATCATGGCCAATACAGAATGCAGAGGACAACGAGAAGAGTTGGAACGATATATATGAGCCCGAAATAACGGACAGAAGGCAACATATCCAAACGGGACTTGGCACCTCAAAGCAAGGTCAAACTGATTCCGGATAAGGAATGACAGAAAGATAGCGGCATGAATTGATAGGGTCTAAGGGCTTGCGAACGCGGTTTGTGAGCCCGTATACCCGGGTTCGAAACATGGCGGTGCTGGTTTTTTCGACAAAGGTATAGGAGCCGGTCGTTCAGAAAACATTGGCAAACTACTGAACGTAAAATTTGCCCAAGAATCACGAACAGCGAAAATGCTGGGGTTGACTGCTACGTCCTGTGAAAGACATGCAACTTAATGTAGTGGTCTCAACGATCTATTACTGATATCTCTTATTGTAATTACCGGCCCGTCTCGCCATCAGAGACACGGTATATATATATATTATTGATTTTCACGGATTGTCTTGAAAATACACTGGACTATATTATCTGCCGGCCTTCATACCTTTTAATTCCGTTGATTTTACCTGCTTCTGGATTTTTTGAAATTGTGTCATACCCTGGACACCTTGCCTGTTGATGATTTGCTTTGAATTCTGTTTAGACACTTTTCAGCAACCAAGAAGTTCTAGCATCTTGTTTGTCCTGCCGGCTCTGTCACTCGTCGTACGGCAACAAGAAATATTAGCAGTTGGTTTGTCCTGCCGGCTCTGTCATTCGTCGTACGGCAACAAGAAATACTAGCACCTCATTTGTCCTGCCGGCTCTGTCATTCGGCGTACGGCAACAAGAAATACTAGCACCTCATTTGTCCTGCCGGCTCTGTCATTCGTCGTACGGCAACAAGAAATATTAGCAGTTGGTTTGTCCTGCCGGCTCTGTCATTCGTCGTACGGCAACAAGAAATACTAGCACCTCATTTGTCCTGCCGGCTCTGTCATTCGTCGTACGGCAACAAGAAATACTAGCACCTCATTTGTCCTGCCGGCTCTGTCATTCGTCGTACGGCAACAAGAAATACTAGCACCTCATTTGTCCTGCCGGCTCTGTCATTCGTCGTACGGCAACAAGAAATATTAGCAGTTGGTTTGTCCTGCCGGCTCTGTCATTCGTCGTACGGCAACAAGAAATACTAGCAGATGGTTTGTCCTGCCGGCTCTGTCATTCGTCGTACGGCAACAAGAAATATTAGCACCTCATTTGTCCTGCCGGCTCTGCGGCAACGAGATTACGGACGCAATTTGTAATCCCGCGTACAGCGTTCGAAACACAGTTACGGGCGATTTGGCAGCTGACCGCCTTGCGTTGGTTTTCACACAATTGTATGTGTTCCTATAGTTCAAAAAGCTGTGGCAAACAATTAAACGTAAATTTGCAAGAAATCACAAACAGCCAAAAACACTAGGGTTGACTGCGACGTCTTGTAAAAGATATGGAACTAACTGTTTTATGTTCTGATCACTTGACACTATTGAAACACTCAATAATTAATTTAAGAATCGATATAAACGCACTTCGGACATACTCGCACGTGATTCGTCTCCCGCCTCAAAACCTCCTGAGAGTTCTCATTCTGATATTTCCAATCGCAGTTTCATTAAATCTCTGCCTGGCTTGTCCTCCACACTTCGAGTAGTTCCGTTTATTTATGTGTTTACTATTGATGTAACATCTGAAATAATTGCCCTGGTGTTGATCCGCACTCATAGAAGTCACGGATATTAGCATTAATCAGAGGACACACCAGAGAATATGTAAAAGTTAGCAATACATCGCATTACATTTGGTCCTTCAGCGACGCATTGTCGTCATTTGTAGGCATATGGTTCGAATTTCCATGTGCTTATAGCATCAAATAAAAAGAAGAAGAAACCACAAGAAACAAATGAAGATCGTAAACTGATTAGAGATATTAGACGCAGACAGTCACAATATTTTGGGCATGTTATGAGAAGAAATGAATTGGAGAACTTGGTGACAGCTGGTAAGATCGAAGGGAACAGACCAAGAGGAAGACATAGAAGCAAATACCTGGATGGCTTGGCCTCGTGGCATGGTCGAGACAGAAACACGGAGCTGATCCAAGACTCTGGTGATCGAGTGAGATGGCAAAACATGACCGCCCACGCTTACCGGCATGGCAAATGATGATGATGATGATGATGATGATGATGATGATGATGATGATGATGATGATGATGATGATGATAGCATCAAATGTTTGCTTTTAGTGTATTGTCTTATCTGTGCTTCTTGCCTGTGCCAGTTAATTTATATCGCTTGTTGGTATCGTTTGCTCGTACTACAACAATTATGTCATCTCTTATGTCTTCAATGAAGTCTTCAATTATGTCCCACCATACATTTCAATGCAAGGTTTGACACCTAGATATAGGAAATACTTTAATGTTGTTCCTCCATACATTTCAATGCAAGGATTGACACCTAGATATAGGAAACACTTTAATGTTGTTCCTCCATACATTTCAATGCAAGGTTTGACGCCTAGATATAAGAAACACTTTAATGTTGTTCCTCCATACATTTCAATGCAAGGTTTGACGCCTAGATATAAGGAACACTTTAATGTTGTTCCTCCATACATATCAATGCAAGGTTTGACACCTAGATATAAGGATGTGTTAGTGTGTGTGTGTGTGTGTGAGCGCGCGCATGCGTGTGAGTGTGTGTATATGAAAGAATACAGAGAGATAGAGAGAGAGAGAGAGAGAGAGAGAGAGAGAGAGAGAGAGAGAGAGAGAGAGAGAGAGCTGAGCAGATGCATGTCATGTAACACGCATGGTATGTAACACGCGAATCCATATGTTTGTGTATTCTCATCTGTCATATTATCAGTTAAATAACATTTGATTTTATCATGCATAATATAAACTCATGTTCATTACTGTAGTTTGAGTGAGAGAGTCAGTGAGTGTGAATGAGAGACAGAACGAGTGAGCGTGAGAGTGAATGAGTGAGCGGGAGAGTGAATGAGTGAGCGGGAGAGTGAATGAGTGAGCGGGAGAGTGAATGAGTGAGCGGGAGAGTGAATGAGTGAGCGTGAGAGTGAATGAGCGGGAGAGTGAATGCGTGAGAGTGAATGAATGAGCGGAAGAGTGAATGTGTGAGAGTGAATGTGTGTGTGTGTGTGTGTGTGTGTGTGTGAGAGAGAGAGAGAGAGAGAGAGAGAGAGAGAGAGAGAGAGAGAGAGAGAGCATCACTATTTTTACGTCACATACATTTTATGTACACATTTTTCTCCATGTTTAACATTTTTATGAGACTGCTCATGACAAGTGTCAGTGTATGTGTGTGAGTAAAGTGTGGGAGATTGTTCATACTAGTTTCAATACTAACGTGAGACATTTTGTATGTGTCTAGATGTGAGGAAGTGTGAGTGTATGTGGAGGATGTGTGTGAGTGTGGGGATATGTGTGGGTGGGGGTGTGTGGGTGGGGGTATGCGTTTGGATGGGTTGGGGTGTGTGGGTTTTGGTGGGTAGTGGTATTTGTGGGTGTTGGTGGGATGTGTGGATGGATGTGTGGGGGTGAAAGTAGGGGTGTTGGAATGGGTGAGGGGGATGTGTGTATGGGTGGAGGATATGTGTATGGGACGGATGCGGGGGATGTGTGTTTATGTGGGTGGAGATGTGTGGATGGTTTGAGGAAGTATGTGTGGGAGGCGGGGTTGTGTGGGTAGGGATTGTGTTGGGTGGATTGGGGATGCAAGGGCGGGTGGGGAGAAGTGTATGGTGTGTGGGTTTGAGATATGTGTGCGGTGTGTTGGTGGGAGATGTGTGAATGATGTGTGGGTGGAGGGTATGTTTGTGGTGGTATGGGTGGAGGATAGTGTGTGGTGTGGGGGATGTGTGTGATGGGTGCGGGGAATGTGCGTATGGGTGGGGTATATGTGTGGGTGAGTAGGGGATTGTGGTTGTTGGGGGAAGTATGTGGGGGTGTGTGGGTGGGAGATGTGTGTGTGGATGGGGAATGTGTGGGTGGGGGTGTGTGAGTGGCTTAGGGATGTGTAGGTGGGTGAGGGAGTTGTATGTGTCGGGGTGGGATGTGTGCGTGGGTGGAGGATGTGTGTGGGTAGGGGTATTGTGATCGAGATATGTTTGGTTGGGGGATGGTGGGTGTGTGTGGGTGCGTAGTGGAGGATGTATGCGTGAGTGAGTGTGTGTTGGTGGACGGGTAGGGAATGCGTGTGTGGGTGGGGAGTGGTGTGTTGGTTGGGGATATTGTGTGGGTGAGGTATGTGTGTGTGGGTGGGGGATTTTTGTGGTGTGTGAGTGGGGGTATGTGGGGTGGATGGGTAAGGGTATCTGTTTGGGTGTGGGTGGGAATATTGTGTGGTATCTGGGTGGGGGATACGTGTGTGGTGTGTAAGTGGGGATGTGTTGGTGAGGGATATGTGTGTGTGTGTGGTGTGTGGGTTGGGAATATTGCGTGTAGGGGGTGTATGTGATGTGCGGGTGGGGGATTGTGTGGTAGGGGATTATGTTAAGGCATGTGTGGGTGGGTGGAAGTTGTATGTGTGGGTGGTGGGGTGTGTGTGAGTGGATTGGGGATGTATGGGTGGTTAGGGAGATGTGTGTGTGTGTGTGGGGGGGGGGGGGGGGTAGGGACATGTCAGTTGGTGGAGATGTGTGTATGGTTTGGGGATGTGTGAGTGGATGTGCGATGTGTGGGTTGGTGGGGGATTGTGTGCATGGGTGGGGAATATGTTGTCGATGGAGATGTGGCTTGGGGATGGGTGGTTTGAGGTGTGGGTGGGGAGAGGATGTGTGGGTTAGGATGTGTATGTGGATGGGAGTTTGATGTGTGAGTTGGTGGGGGAATGTTTGTGGGTGGCGAGTGTGTTTTGGTTGGGGGATCAGGTGAGGGAAGTGTGTGTGGGTGGGGGATGTGCGGAAGGGGGATGGGTCGGTTGGTGGGGTATGTATGTGTCCCTTGGTGTGCGTGTGTGTGGGTAGGTGGGGGTGTGTATGTGTCCCTTGGTGCGCGTGTGTGTGTGGGTAGGTGGGGGTGTTGTGTGGGTGGGGTGATGTATGGATAGGTGGGAGATGGGCTTCATAACATGGTAATTAGCCTTGTTTATGTTTACAACATTCATTTCACAATGTTTATTTTTCTTCCTATGTAAATGTATAATGCTCTTGATGAACGAAAGACGAGTGATTGGAAGGGCCGAATGTAAGACGGGCCTGCGCGCGCAATTTGTGACCCTAATAAAGTTGATTTGATTTGATTTTAATTGAACTCTTTAATGTTGTTCCTCCATACATTTCAATGCAAGGTTTGACACCTAGATATAAGCAACTCTTTAATGTTGTTCTTCCATACATTTCAATGCAAGGTTTGACGCCTAGATATAAGAAACACTTAATGTTATTACTCCATACATTTCAATGCAAGGTTTGACGCCTATATATAAGAAACACTTTAATGTTGTTCCTCCATACATTTCAATGCAAGGATTGACCCATAGTTACAGATAACACTTTATTGTTGTACCTTAAAAATTGAAACGCAGGGTGTCTCTTCTTCCCTTGTACTCCCGTTGGATCATACACGCTCATCCAGCTCACTGAGAGTTGATTAGATTTTAAGACTCATGTGTTGTAAGGAATGGATAAACCAGACTCAAACCCAATATCCACAGTCGTCTCCTACTGTGTTGTTATCTTTAGTTTTCCTAACTGGCCCTGGTGACAGACGAGTCATGCAGGGTGTAGTGTTACTAATTATATACATTTTTTACCAAATTTATGGACTCGGCGATTCGAAATCTACCCATCCGCTTCTAGGACTGAGAATCGAGTTGATGAACGCCAAGCCATTTCAACGGCAAACCAAACATTAGCAGATATGCATTCAAAGCTCTCCCACTCGTGGACCACTCTCCAGCTCTCTCGGTTAATGATAACACATGCAAATAATTCACTATAGGGTATACAAAGTGAATATTTACAGTTTGTGTACTCATTGAAATATTTACGAACAAACAGTAACCCCTGACATAGGATACGGCTGGTTTGTTCAAATTTTAGTAACGGCTTTTCACAATTGAGAAACGTAACAACAGAGACTAGCAGATATGTTCCGGTGAAAAGCCAGATAGACACATTGTCAAACTGAGAATTTAACATAGACATTTTCGCTGATTGTTGAAGATGAGGGCGGTGACCTATCGGATTCTCCCGAGTACTGTAATGTCTGTTCTTGACTCAAATACAAACAGACAGACAGACAGACAGACGGACGGACGGACGGACGGACGGATGTGCGTTCAAATCTGATTCAAATACGCAATGCCACAAAACGACACGACTTCGGGTAACTGTATCCTAACCTGTAACAATGTTTACTTTCTCGTGTTACACAGATGTTACAACCATGGACACACAGCGCGTGATGTGGGAGCTGTAATAAACAAGTGATTTGTAAATACCGGACTCATTGTGAAACGAACAAATAATACCAATGAGCAAATCAGTCCATTACAACACGCACGAAAGCATTTGGTCAATGCAATGAATAATAATAGATAAGAAAAGTCACGGCTGCCACAGGATATAACAAATTGGAATAAAAGCAGTTAGGGGTGTGTAACTCCAGGGAAAAAGTGAGAGATACAAAACACAGACACGGTGTAAATACCTTGCAATGAACTCCACTACTGTAAACGTAAATCACAGAGGGAAAAAAAAATTATGATGATACCAAAAAAACAAACAAAATATAAACAAATTAGTTCTACTACGACACAACAAATCGACGTTTTGATTGAGGCTTGAGCATAGCTTACGATGGGTGACGTAATATTCTGTTATGATAATTTGGCTGGGTGTCCAACGTGTGCCGCGTGGTTACACACCCGCTTCACACGCCAGTGATCCGGGGCTTGTTTCCGCATCCGGTCAGGGATATGCACTACTGACGAGCTCAAACGAGGGCGAAACTCGAGTCTAGTGCTTCCATATTGACGTGGATAGGCCTTAGGTTCATACCAGAATACGATCAGCGTTGCCAGTAGTGGGTTGTGCTCAATATTTAAAGTTTTGATTATACTAATCTTCCTTCCTAAGGAAAACACAAACAGATCTAAACTAAAGAAAATCATGACATTAGAAAGTTTAATCATATAAAACAGAAAACAAGTCTAGGTATAACACTTTACAAGCCCACGTTTCTAATTGCATGTCTTTCTACAGACCTGTTTATATTGTGCCAGGAGAATAATTTTTTGGTTTTGTTTTTGAATTTTATTTCCCTCGCTCGCTTTTGAACTTGGCGAAGTCCATAAACGCTACTTCTCGAAACACGGGACTGCATTTCGAGGCTGGATTATCTTTCTCTGCTACCAGTGTCCCTCGCCATCAGGCGACCCCACCCAGAGGCTCTTTTAATTTACAACCCCAATTCAAGGACATTTTAGTCCAACTGTCCGGTCTAGGATTTGAACCCCCTACCTCAGCATCAGCACATCGAATGTTTAAGAACGAGCACTCTTATCCATTTATTATAATTGAAATGTGTTTTGTCGTAGTACAACTTATGTTTATTTTACTGTGTGAGCGTGCGCGTGCGTGCACGTGCGCGTTGTGTGGTGTGCCCGCGAGTGTGTGTGGTGAGTGCGCGTGTGTGTGCGCGCGCGTGTGTGTGTGCACGTGCGCATGTGGGTGGCGTGCGCATGCGTTCACGTGCTTGTGTGTGTGATGTGTGCGCGTGTGTGTGCGTGTGTGGTGTGTGTGCGTGTGTGTGTGTGCGTGTGTGTGTGTGCGTGAATATAATAATAAAATCTTGTTCAATATTGATATTCTGGTGGATAGATCTGTAGGTTAGCACGGCCGATTGGATAAGAACGTGTGTTCTTAAACATCCGCTGTGCTGGTGCCGAGGTAAGGGGTTCAACCTCTAAAAAGGAAAGTTGGACTAAAATGTTTGCCTGTCGTCCTTGACTTGGGGACGTAAATTTCAAGCACCTTTGAAGTCGGAGTGGATTCGCCTGATGACGAAGGACCCCGTTGCTAGGTAAAGCTAATCCACACGCAAAATTCAGCTCGGCACTACTAAACATAGTGTTATGGGCTACATTTGTGTTTAAATCGAGCGAGCGCAGATAAAAAAAAAACCTGGTGGATAGATCTGTTTGTAGTCTACGTGGTGAAGTAGTTAAACCGTTTGTTACGCGATCCAAAGGTTGCGGGTTCTATCTCGGGCATCCCCATTTAAATTAATTAGTGGTATTTTTTTTTTGGAGTGGGGGGGGGTGTGGGGGTGGGGGGTGGGTGTGGGGTGAGGGTGAGTAGTGGGGGGTCGTCACTGGAGCTATGGAGCTATGTGCGACGCTTTATTCAGAGACCGAGGCCCAAGGATAAAATCCGGGGCAACGAAGACGAGCCTATCGGCTTTAGAGTTGCTTGTTGTCCTGTTCTATCCAATAAATGTTTAATAATCTTCTGTAATACTTACACTTATATGTGAGTTACACTAAAAACGTGACACTTATATGTGAAACGTACACTAAAAACGTGACACTTATACGTGACACTTACACTAAAACGTGACACTTACATGCGACACTCATACAGAAACGTGACACTTATACGTGACACTTAACTAAACATGTGACACTTATACGAACAACGTGACATTTACATGCGCAACTTACACTAAAATCGTGACACTTACACTCAAAAACGTGACACTTATATATGACACTTACACTCAACAATGTCACACTTATATGTGACACTTACACTAAAAAAAAAGGTTAAGCTGAGTTAGGTTGAGCTGAGAACCAACATTACTGCACTCAGGACATTCCCACAAGTGCTCCGTACCTTCGTTCAACATCCAGCGAAGAGTTATCCTGCTAATCGTTTCAACTGCCATCTGATTGAAAGTTCTCGTGGTCTTACTTCTCAGTTTTGAGATTCGTCTAGAACCCCTGCCGTTCCCACGCCATATGATTCTTTCCACATATGGGTACTCAATCTGTTCTCCACTCTTTCTCCACCTGGTTGTACAAGCGCCCGACCACCTATCTCTTGCTCGTAGGTAATCCTCCATTGAGAGGTGCATTTCCCGCCAGCCTATCAGCCTGTCCATTCTCCCACCTTCCCGCATGATCAGGATAGAAAATCCACACAATTCTCACAATCTGTGACCTCTGAAGCGAGGCAAACGATTCTACATAAAACATTCCTTTCTCCACCTTTCTAAGCACACTCCAGGAGTCCGCAATGAATTCAATGTGTGTTGCAGCGATCTCCTCCAACCATACGAAGGCTGATGTTACTGCTTCCACCTCCATTCTCATGCTGGTGGTAGTAGTCTCATATGCCAGACTCTTCGTTTTCAAGTATCGCCCATTAGCCTTCGCAATGAAATCCCAGCGAGACGGGCATATAATCAGGTTGCTACTGGTACTATTAGTGTTGGAACACTTCGCTGGCTGCTGAGGATGGGGACGAAGCGCTTATGGGAATGCCCCAAATACTGTGATGTTGGTTCCTAAATCAATCAATCAATCAATCAATCAATCAATCAATCAATCAATGATATCCCAGCCATAACCACTGTTTCTCACCACTGACCCATCGGTGTAGATGACTATGTCACCTTGATGTGTGTTGCCCTGGATCAGTTGTTGCACTTCAAACTCTGTGCGGCCTGCTGCCCATTCTCTGCACTCACGATCCAGTGACTCACTCAAAAACGTGATACTTATATGCGACATCCGCACTCACAAACGTGACACGTATACGTGACACTTGCACTTAAAAATGTAACACTTATACGTGAAACTTAGATTAAAAACGTGACAGTTATACGTGCCACTTACACTCAAAAACGGAACATGTGATTTTGAATCGATCTGTTCAATACCAACCTCTCACATCCGCATGTGGCTACAGGAAATATGCAAGATCCTAGCACTGTCACTGGGATGAGAGATGAGCGGTTAGTCTGCCCACCCGAGTCTTAACAAATTACTGCTGACATCTACTTTAGCCTACACGTGGCAACTACTTTAGCCTACACGTGACTACTACTTTAGCCTACACGTGGCAACTACTTTAGCCTACACGAGACTACTACTTTAGCCTACACGTGAGTACTACCTTAGCCTACACGTGACTACTACTTTAGCCTACACGTGACTACTACCTTAGCCTACACGTGACGACTACTTTAGCCTACACGTGACTACTACTTTAGCCTACATGTGACTACTACTTTAGCCTACATGTGACTACTACTTTTGCTTACACGTGGCTACTATTTTAGCCTACATGTGACATTTGATTCCCTTTGTCGTATTCTGAATCATCACATAACATGACATAAATGTGGACAATTCACAGACGTGGAGAAGAGTGATTGGCCAGACCTGTTCGCAGGACACTTAATAATGGTGATAGCCGTATTAGATACATCAAGATAAGGCCCGCTCTGTGCGTGGAAAGTGGCAGAACATGTTGCGGGAAGTTGATGAGAAAACATGAAAAAATAGCTGTAATGATGATAAGACAAACATAACCGCAATCGATTTCCAACACTTGCAGAAGGCACTGCCATCGTCATAAAATCCCATAGGGGTGAAATCTGTGATTACACCGATCTGTGGTAATTGATTTTTACAATCTCCCACTAGCTAGCAGCTGATGGCACCTCGTGATTTGTCAGCTGTCAATGGCAATTTAATCTCCGTTATAAAATACAAGTTCAGAAATCTGTAACATTGACACATGTGTAACATTCCGTGTGTAACATTCACACACGTGTAACATTTCGTGTGGAACATTCACACATGTGTAACATTCCGTGTGTAATATTCACACATGTGTATCATTCCGTGTGTAACATTCACACATGTGTATCATTCCGTGTGTAACATTCACACATGTGTAACATTCCGTGTGTAACATTCACACATGTGTACATTCCGTGTGTAACAAATCACATACTAAAGATGTTTATGAAAACAGGTAAGCACAGGGTGATAATGATGACAATTGTGATTAGCGTCATGATCATCATCCAGTGCCTTGCCGGCTGGCGTGGGCGATCATGCCACTCCACAAATTACGATCTCCGATGACATGGATCAATTCGTGCGCTGTCTCCCTTCAGTGCCATGACACCAGACTGTCGAGAAGTTTCTCAAGCATTATTCCTCTATCTCTCTTTCCGCAAATCTTTCCATTTGTCACAATATGTTCCAGTTTGTGTCTTCTAATAATGTGGCCAAAAAATAATGATTGTTTCTTTCTGTTGTTTGTGATAAGTTGTCTGTGTGACCAAGCTTCCCTGAAAATGTTCAGATTGCTCATCTTGGCTGTCCAATTAATTTTCAGCATTCTTCTATAAAACCACATCCCCAAGGCTTCCAGGGACTTTTTCGCTTGTTTACTAAATCACTAGGATCCGTTATCAAGTGTTAAAATTGCTATTATGAATGATTAATATATCGCATTGTAATTAGACGGTGTATAAATGGTGAGATTGTTCCTGGACTGCCATTAGTGTCATTCGCTGACTTTAAAATTATACCCGCATCAGTCTCATCATCTCATCTCATCTCATCATGTTCCCCCTTTACCTTGCGTCGTCGAGGTGAAGTATAAACAGCGGGAGTGTGCCCGCTTATGGGCTTCATGTATCGATATTCCCATGGACACTATTATTCCCAGCGTCCATCGTTTACGTGGTCGGCCTCTTCCTCTGTTTCCCTCTGGTCTGTACATCATTGCTTGTTGTGGTATACTGTTAGTAACCTACTTGCATGGCCAAACCATTTGACTTGCTGCCTTCTAATAAAATCTAGTGCAGCTATAAACCCAAATTTAGTCTTGATTCCTTAATTTCTAATCTTATCTCTTCTTCATACGTTGAGTATTCTTCTCAGGAATCTCATTTCTGTTGTTGTAATTTTTCTTTTCTCTTTTTCTGTCATTGTCCAGGTTTGGCATTGGTAA
Source organism: Cepaea hortensis (assembly GCA_963921405.1). NCBI lineage: Eukaryota > Metazoa > Mollusca > Gastropoda > Stylommatophora > Helicidae > Cepaea > Cepaea hortensis. Next base: position 5,401,130 of record OY992891.1, on the reverse strand, counting down.
CATAGAGTTGGTAGGAAGATTGTGTTGTAAAGTGCTTTCTTAGTAGTTATTGATACATGTTTGTTCTTTAGTATTGGTGCCATTTGTCAATTTTTCAGTTCTTATGAACATAATGTAGCGGTTTCTCCATACCTCCCACAACCAATCACCTTTTCCCCGCCATTGCTATTTCCCAGGGTCAGTGATTGTCCTGCTCGCTTCTGTGGGGTCTGAGCTTACGTTGCCAGGACCCGACCAAAAGAGAAGCTAACAGCGAGTGCGTGAAAGAGTCTCATAAAAATAGACTAGTATATATAGCTATCAGTCTGTTATCTGTTATCTATTGGCATGGACGAGACAGGAACACTGAGCTGATCCACGACTCTGGTGATCGAGTGAAATAGCGAATCATGACCGCCCACGCTTTCCGGCATGGCACATGATTGATTGATTGATTGGGGTATCACATATACACCCCAGACAAGTCCACAGGTGCTCAATTCATCCCCTCCAACATATACATCAGCGTTCGGCGGCTAATTGTACCACTTCTGTATTTTTTGATAAGGCCCCTCGTTCTCCCGAGGTGCCTCTCTCGTCAGTTCTTACTTTCGAGTCTCTCATTCTGGAAAACGATTCTGGCGTCAAAGTCTTCCGCTGTCGACATCTAAGGACATTAATAATATCGACAGGATCCATGGGCTGGCCATCTGCAGGGGATGCAGAGCTAGTAAAGTTATCAGCTCGTTCATCTCCCTCAACTTCCGCATGTCCCGGGACGAAGATGAAGGTGACTCTACAGACAAAAGACCTCCACTGCGTATATAAAGAAATCGCTTCGACCTTTTGGATAACGTTAATTGAATCACTTAGGACACAAACGTTGTTAAAGACCTGAACTATAAGTCTTTGGTCACGTAATGAAACGAGAGACATTGGAAAACATCGTGACAGTAAGAAAGATGTACAAACGAATGAACGAACGAAGATACATTATTTTCAAAGGGTTAAAAATTAGGCACGATGGCCCATCTAACATTCTGCCCTTATATCACTCTCTTTCATACATTATTTCATTCACGCATCATTCAAGGCTAACTGAGAACAGCAACAATATAAAAGATATGCATTATAAGGCAAAATGCTAACATCAATACTACGCGACTCAGTAATATTAAATAATTGTGTGGCACTTGTTATTAGCTATTTGGAATATACTGGTCTACCAAACGGGGGTTGGCTAGGGTTTTGTTATTATTATTATTTCTATTATTAAGGGGGAAGGTAATCCGTACTGAGATAGTGTTCGAATAATTTGCGATTATATGTATAGGGATTGGTGATGTCTTTGATTTCTTGTGGAAGATTGTTCCACAGCTGAGCTGCAGAGTACGTTAAGCTTGTTTTGTATAACTCAATCCTATTTTTCGGAATGCTTAATATATTTAATCGTTTAATGTATCTAGCATTATATTTAAACAATGGCCAAATGTAATTTGGGGCATTCCGATGCAGGATTTTGTGAATTAGTTTGGCCATATTGAAAAGCAGGCGTTTGCGATGTTGTAGGCTAAGATTGTCAGATAAATGTTTGCTATAAATTAAGCTCATGGCCCGTTTCTGGAGGGAATAAAGTCGCTTGGTGTTTGAATTAAAACAACCGTCCCATATTGTAGAGCAGCAGTCAAAATGTGTCTGTATGTGAGAAATATAGAATATTTTCCTTGTGTCCTCATCAAGAAAATTTTTTTTTTTACATTTTGGCGAGTTGGTAGACTGTTTTCGCTGTTTGTTTAACGAGCTCTTGAACGTGGGAATTAAAGGTTAGGTTTCTATCAATGATTGGACCTACTATTTTGTGCTCAATTACACTTTCTACTGGCTTGTGTCGATGTGAAGTTGAAGTGATGTGTGTGAATTTAGAGTTTGAAGTCTTTGTCTAATTGTTAGTAACATAGATTTTGGTTTGATGATGTATGGAAGAAGAGGTAAAGACAAACAGAGACAAATGATGTTGGATAGCCTTACGACGGCGGAGTAGAAGAACACCAGTGGTGAGATGTGATCTAGAACAGCCCAGATCTGTGGCGAGGTATCAACGCCTACGCCGTTTAGAAAGGCACATGATAGTTATTTTTAATGAACAGAAGTATTGCAGACGTGTGAATGTCGTCAAAGCATTTATTCACAGCTGACATCGCATACATCTTGCTCACGGCACGGCGTTTGACATCAATGAAATGTTAACAAAAATGAAAACATAAGACACAGTTACAGAAAAAGGGAAGGAGATATTAGTGATAGATGATGATGATGATGACGACGACGATGATGATGATGATGATGATGATGATGATGATGATGATGATGATGATGAATGTAGTAATAATAATATTAATAATAATAATAATAATAATAATAATAATAATAATAATAATAATAATAATAATAATAATAATAATAAGATGATGAAGAAGAAGAAGAAGAAGAAGAAGAAGAAGAAGAAGAAGAAGAAGAAGAAGAAGAAGAAGAAGAAGAAGAAGAAGAAGAAGAAGAAGAAGAAGAAGAAGAAGAAGAAGAAGAAGAAGAAGAAGAAGAAGAAGAAGAAGAAGAAGAAGAAGAAGAAGAAGAAGAAGAAGAAGAAGAAGAAGAAGAAGAAGAAGAAGAAGAAGAAGAAGAAGAAGAAGAAGAACAATCAGTTATCAGTTATCAGTTATCAGTTGGGGTATCTTCATTGCACTCCGGACATGTCCATAGGTGCTCAGATCCTCCACCAGCATAAGCATCAGCGTCCGGTGGCTAATAGTGCCAGTTCTGTGTTGGTTGACGAGGCACCTCGTTTTCCCGATGTACTTCTCGCGTCTGGCTGTGCCGATTCTTACTCCCAAGTCTTTCATCCTGGACAACGATGTGGAGTCACTGACGTCAAAGTCCTCTGTTCTCGCCATATCTTTAAGGTCGTTAATAACATCGGCACGATCCATGGGCTGGCCATCTACAGAGGTTGCAGAGCCAGCCAGTTTATCAGCTCGTTCATTTCCCTCGACTCCCGCATGTCCCGGGACGAAGATGAAGGTGACTTTACGGACAACAGACTTCCGCAGCGACTCAGTCCACTGTCTACGTACAGATCCAGCTTCGACCTTCTGAATCATGCTCATTGAGTCACTTAGTACACACACGTTGGTATAATGCTGTGATTCCAGCCATATGAAAGCCTGTGTAACTGCCATCACCTCCATCGTAATGCTGCTCGTGGTCATAGAGTGGGCACCACTGGATTCTTGAACGGTTCGGCCCGCTGAACGGGCTGTAAATGCCCACGCACTTCTCTGCTGCTTTACAACAGATCCATCTGTATAGATGAGAACTTCGGGGCTATCTGAGTGTTCATAGATGAGCGCGTTAACCTCTGCATTGACAGCGGCAGGGTTCTGCTCTCTGCACCGTCTGTCGAGTGTGATAGTGCAGGAGAAAGTGCACTTAAAAGCTGGAGGCACCGGCACCCATTCCTTGCCGGGGTTGATACTGGTAGGACTGCAGACCTGTCTGACGACATCTTCCGCCCGACCCGTCCATGATATGCCCCTCTTTAGCCTGTCACCCTTTTCTCTGAATACAGCGTCATGCAGAGGGTGCTGCTCATCTGCACTTATTTTTAAGTATGCACGAACTCTCCAGATCTCGATCCTGTGTTCCATTGTCGACAAGAACAAGAACAAGATGAACAAGAATAACAAGAGGAAGAACGAGAAAACGCAGATGCAGAAGAAGAGGAGAAGAAGATCAAGAGGATGTAGTAGCAATAGTAGTAGAATTAGTAGTAGTAGTAGTAGTGTGGTAGTAGTAGTAGTAGTAGTAGTAGTAGTAGTAGTAGTAGTAGTAGTAGTAGTAGTAGTAGTAGTAGTAGTTGTAGTTGTAGTTGTTATTGTAGTGGTAGTAGTAGCAGCAGCTACACAAGCTACAGAATAAGCTGTTCTTGCTATTCTAGAAGAAGAATCAATAGCAGCAGCTGCTGAAGAAGAAAAAAACCAAGAACAGCATTAATATATAAAGACAACATTTGGTGTTATCATTAGCAGTCCTAATATACCACTCTCTGCCACAATCCATCTCGCGCAAACCAGAAGAATTACCCCAGAAATAATCTATACATCTGACAAGATATGTTTCACAGAAAGTGTGACCCTAATCAATTCTACATTCTCACAGAAAGTACATTTAAAACATCAACTTTCTCTATCACCTGAGAGGTAATCAGTTCAGCGATCATTTATTTATAAGTTGATGTTTACAGGATATAGTTGTCATGCTTAAACAGAGCTATTGATACCGCCCGAGTTGTGATTTACTGAAAAGAAACGGTCAATCGACGGATGATCGAGGCAAATCGAGCAGAAAGTGCTCACACAAAATCATAAAGTGAGGTTAATTACTTAACGCCTGCTAATTTCCCGATTAGCCCCTTAAAGGTTTTCCTAATGAGTGGTTGATTCACTGCGAGGAGACGGCCTGACTTCTATTGCCCAGGGATCAAATTGACGAAACAAATAAAAATATAACACCCATAGGCATTTTCTTCTTCTTTTTTTCCATTTAACCCTCATTCGATGAGTGGTTGGAAGGGCTGAATGTAATATGGACCTGCGTGATTAATTTGCAAACATTTGAAAATAAATAAATAAAAAATAAATTCTCCTTCTTCTCCTCCTCCTCCCCTCCCTTTTAGCCTCCGCCTCTTGCTCCGCTTGCCCCTCTCTCTTCCCCTCCGCCTTCACATCCGCCGCCTCTTCCTCCTCCTCTTCCTCCTCCTCCGTCTTCTTCTTCTTCTTCTTCTTCTTCTTCTTCTTCTTCTTCTTCTTCTTCTTCTTCTTCTTCTTCTTCTTCTTCTTCTTCTTCTTCTTCTTCTTCTTCTTCTTCTTCTTCTTCTTCTTCTTCTCCTCCTCTTCTTCTTCTTCTTCTTCTTCTTCTTCTTCTTCTTCTTCTTCTTCTTCTTCTTCTTCTTCTTCTTCTTCTTCTTCTTCTTCTTCTTCTTCTTCTTCTTCTTCTTCTTCTTCTAATGATGATAATGATGACGATGACGACGATGATGATGATGACAATGTCAATTATTTGTGCCTCCTCCTCATCAACCTTCCCCTTCTTCTTCTGCTACCGATGATAATGGTCGTGGTGATTATAATGCCATGCACCCCCCCCCCCCCTCCCGGGAGCTCAAACCCCACCGCCTATCTCCCGATCGCCTCCCTCTGATTTCCACAGAACCACCCTCCCTTTAAATGTCCCTGTATGTTTCTGATGTGTCCCAGCTAATGGGTGTGCACCAGCTGACAGAGCAAAAAGCAATGCTAACATTCACAGACGTGATGTACAGCTACCACTGGACACTTAATAAAACACCAATGTTAACAAAACATTTACAGTAAACAGTAACATTGCACGGACTGTCTACACACTGTGACCGACTCCTATTATGGCTGGGTCTTTTGAAATTCGTTTTATGCTGATCCATGGATGTTTGCAGTTGTCTCAATCTATCGCCCACATCAACCCCTGGCGTTCCGCTTTGTTTATCTACAAATTAAGGTTAACGACTTCACAAAATCACAATCAATAGACACAGAATGACTACGCAATGCAGATTCAAGGGCTGTAGAATATGTAGAGGCTTAGTGGCATAGGTGGTACTGTTGCGATGTGACGTAATGATCTTTCATGTTGCTAAATTATGTTGAATTATGTTGTTGGTTTTGTGTTTTCCCTGTTAGCTCGCTCTGGACACAAGCATGTTCATACACAAGCTTTCTTTATTAGCAGTAACCCTCGTAATCAGGCGAACCCACTCCGACTTCTGGGGTATTTGTAATCTACCTCCCCAAGTCAAGGACGAGAAGTCAACCTTTTAATCCATAGGAACCTGCATTTACTCGGTGATTGGAAATCTACCCACTCGTTTCTGGGACTGAGAATTGAATTAATAGACACCAAGCCATGTCAACCGCAAACCAAACATTGACAGATCTGCATTCAAAGCTCTCCCACTCGTGAACCACTCGGCAGCGCTCTCGATTAATGATAAACATGCAAATAATTCACTCTTGTGGTTATTTTTGTTAGTGTTTTTATTTTTTGTTATTGTTAGTGGTTTTATTGTTGTTAATGTTAGTGGTTTTATTGTTGTTATTGTTAGTGGTTTTATTGTTGTTATTTAAAAAGGGTTTACAAGACAACGGCAACGACTTCATTGCACCGAGTTTTATCCAATATGGCTTGATCTCTTTCCGTAGGGCGGCCTACAGAAAGCGTTGCACAAAGCACGAACTCCGTAGTTCCAGTCTCGGAAAAGATTGCACTCGTGAAAGGAAAAACGTAGCCCGAATATTGTTGTTGTTGTCGTTGTTGTTGTCGATGCTGTTGTTGTTGTTGCTGCTGTTGTTGTTGTTGCTGTTGCTGTTGTTGATGTTGTCGTCGATGTTGTTGTTGTTGTTGTTGTTGTTGTTGTTGTTGTTGTTGTTGTTGTTGTTGTTGTTGTTGTTGTCGTCGATGTTGTTGTTGATGTTGTCGTTGATGTTGTCGATGTTGTTGTTGTTGTTGTTGTTGTTGTTGTTGTTGTTGTTGTTGTTGTTGTTGTTGTTGTTGTTGTTGTTGTTGTTGGTGATGTTGTTGTCGATGTTGTTGTTGTTATTATTATTATTATTATTATTATTATTATTATTATTATTATTATTATTATTATTATTATTGTCGATGTTGTCGATGTTGTTGTTGATGTCGATGTTGCTGCTGTTGTTGTTATTATTGTTGTCGATGCTGTTGTCGATGCTGTTGTCGATGCTGTTGTCGATGTTGTTGTTGTTGTCGATGCTGTTGTTGTTTTCGATGCTGTTGTTGTTGTCGATGCTGTTGTTGTTGTCGATGTTGTTGTTGTTATCGATGCTGTTGTTGTTGTCGGTGCTGTTGTTGTTGTCGATGTTGTTGTTGTTGTCGATGATGTTGTTGTTGGTGTCGATGTTGGTGGTTTTGTCGATGTTGTTGTTGTCGATGTTGTTGTTGTTGTCGATATTGTTGGTGTTGTCGATGTTGTTGTTGTCATTGTTGTTGTTGTTGTCGTTGATGTTGTTGTCGGTGTTGTTGTTGATGGTGTTGTTGGTGGTGTTGTTGGTGGTGGTGTTGTTGTTGTTGATGGTGTTGTTGTATTATGTAATTGTTACGAAGACCAGATGGTAAGTGTATCTCTTAAGTTCAACACTGTTTGTTATAATTGCATTCCGTATAAACCCACAAGTAAGTAAGTTAGTTAGTTAATTCGTCAACAGACCATTCTCATTGCACATAGACAGTTGCATAAACAAATACACATAGTATTATTTGGCGTTCACAGAAGGAGAAGAAGGAAATATAGACTAGAGGACGCACTAGACAACAAGAAATTTGAAAGCTATACTTACCGACCGGGAATCGAACCTGTCACTTCCAAATGACGACAGCGCCTCGCTGCAGGGCAAGTGTACTTCGACGCATGACAAACTAGACACTCAAAAAAGTGTCTTCACTGGTCATGTCTATCATACATATGAACCTACAACAACGGAATACGGACCGAATTCGTATCAAACCATTGAGATAGCACCATAGGTCTCATAATTTATATTAAACCAGTATAGGTCAAATAACAAACACACGGACCGTAATGCTGTGTCCAGTATATTAACGAACATTTAAAGAAGAGAAATGATTGGTCGGTTCTAATGATGTACATATATAACACAAGAAATAAATTAGGGAACCATTAGGGAGCCATTTGGAGGTGGCAGGTTCGAATCCCGGTCGGTAAGTATAGCTTTCAAATTTTATGTTGTATAGTGCGTCCTCTAGTCTCTATTTCCCTCTTCTCCTTCTGTGAGCACCAAACAATACTATGTGTGTTTATTTATGCAATTGTCTAAGTGGCCTCAACGAGTTCCCTAATTTATGTAATTGAACATAGAAGCATTGAACCCATAAGTGCGCGGATCCCCTCCTCAGTATTAACATGCATTCGATGTGTGATGTGATCAATATTATTCCGGTCGATTTTACTTCCTACAACATGTCTTGGTACACATTTTCACTTAACTGTAACAGACTGGTGTTAATTAATACGCCTACTTATGTTCCTTTACTATCCACTCGAATGTGCAATCAAAACACCAAATGCATCACCGGAAGAAGAAGAAGAAGAAGAAGAAGAAGAAGAAGAAGAAGAAGAAGAAGAAGAAGAAGAACAAGAACAACAACAACAACAACAACAACAACAACGAGGAGGAAGAGGTTATCAGCAGCAGTAAAAGTAGACGAAACAGAAAGAGTAAGAGGAGCAGGAGAAGGAAGAGGAAGATGAGGAAAAACAGAAAATCAGCAGCAAAGCAGCTGAACAAGGAGTAGAAGTAGTAGGAGGAGGAGGATGGGGGAGAAGATGTAGCAGAAAATCATTAGTAGCAGAAGTAGGAAGAGGAGGAGAGGCGGGGGAGAGAAGGATAAGCAATAACATCAGAATTAGAAGAAGAAAAACACAAAACAAGAAGAGTAAATCTGTGACAACACCAGAAGCAGAGATTATATGCAATCAAGGACAGTAATCGATGTTTAGTATCAAGCCATCGGATATTGGATGCAGGCGGCCACGTGACGTTTTCGCGCGAGCTATTAGCTCTGATCACATCACAGATGACGATGTACACAAGGGTCACACCAGGCCTGGGACATGTGTGGATGTTCCGTGTCGTACTAGGATTATGTTGGACATATTCTTCGTCTATTTGTTGCATTTATTTAGGGAGAATATAATTTTTTATTGTTTTCACATCAAAGATTACCATGTTCTTTCATTCTGGGTGAAAATCGGGATATAAAGCATCTGTTGTCATTTAGTAGGATGGGACTTCAAATCAAAACTTTAAAAGCATTATAGAAATTACAATAACCATGAGAAATGATGCTGGATGGACTGAGAAGGGGGCATGGAGGGATATCAACAGCAGAGTTTATCCAGAACACCAAAAACCGAGATCTTTGGAGGGACATGAACACCTACGCCAGCTGGCAGAGCAAATTATGGTGATGATCATTATACCAGACGTGGATCTGATCGACAGATACGAGCCCTCGCTCTGAAACTTCCGGTACGCTAATGGCGAGGTAGGGGCGTTCTATCCCTACACCCTAAGTTGGATGTAAACGTTGACTTCTCTTTCAGAAAGCGATGGCAAGCTACTGAAAGTATAATTGCTTAGAAAGTGAACCTGGGGATGATAAGAACGTCCCGAAAAGAACATGCAACATTTCATTATCATTATCACCATCATTTTCATTACAGGAGGTTAGCGAGGCAGAATGGATAAATCCCTCCTTCACTAACATCCGGTGTGCTGATGCCGAGGCAGGGGGTTAAACGCCTACTCAGGTCACGTGGATTAAAATGACTTCTCGTCCTTGACTTGGGGACGTAAATTACAAGGACCCATTAATGCCGAGTGGGTTCGCCTGATGGCGAGGGACAGTGGTTATAGGGACAGCTGATCAGTACACAAAAATCAGTTTAATGCATTAGAAGTAGTAGCATGTATATAGACTACGCTTGAGTTCAAAGCTAGCTAACGGCAAAAGAAAAAAAAATAACACCATCATTACAGTGAGATGAGAATAATCTTAGACTCTGTACCGAATGATGAGAATAATCTTATATTCTGTACCGAATGATGAGAATAATCTTAGACTCTGTACCGAATGATGAGAATAATCTTATATTCTGTACCGAATGACGAGAATAATCTTAGACTCTGTACCGAATGATAAGAATAATCTTATATTCTGTACCGAATGATGAGAATAATCTTATATTCTGTACCGAATCAAGATAATAATCTTATATTCTGTACCGAACGATGGGAATAATCTTAGATTCTGTACCGAATGATGAGAATAATCTTAGATTCTGTACCGAATGATGATAATAATCTTAGACTCTCTACCGAATGATGAGAATAATCTTAGACTCTGTACCGAATAATGAGAATAATCTTAGATTCTGTACCGAATGATGAGAATAATCTTAGACTCTGTACCGAATGATGAGAATAATCTTAGACTCTGTACCGAATGATGAGAATAATCTTAGACTCTGTACCGAATGATGAGAATAATCTTATATTCTGCACCGAGTCATGAGAATAACCTTAGATTCTCTACCGAATGATTTGATCAAATCTGTTTAAATAGATAGCGACCCCGCTTGAAGCAAACGGAAGGCATGGGATCGGCCCCGCTTGGATCCACCCAAGTGCTGTTGGTGATAGGCCTCGTGGTTGTGGTGCAGGGGGACGGGCCCGTCAACAGCGTGTGCACCATCACAGCATTTGAGGATCGCAAGAACTCTACACTTGCCATGTGCAGCTTGCTGAATCAGGAGCCCCTACATGACATAAATGTAAGTATTTATCTTATCCCAAACGTAACATAAATGTAAGTATATTTCTGACCCCAACCCTTAAAAACAGCAATTAGTTATTTATCTGAACAACTTAAAAACATTAATTATTTTCTGACCCAAACCCTTTAATTAATAGTTTTTATTTATCTGACCAGTATCCTTAAAAAGAAAAGTAATTATTTATCTGATCCCAACCGTAGAAAACAGTAATTATTTATCTGACCCCAACCCTTAAAAAAACAGTAATTGTTTATATGACCAACAACTGTTAAAATAATAATTATATATCTGATCCCAACCATGAAAAACATGTATTATGTATCTGACCCTAACTCTTTAAAACAGTAATTATTTATCTGGTCCTAACCCTTAAAATCAGTAATTATTTATCTGACACCACTCCTTAAAAACAATAACTATTTATCTGACTAGCAATCTTTAAAAACAGTAATTGTGTATGTATCTTCAACCCTTAAAAATAGTAATTATTCATCTGACAACAATGCTTAAAACTGTAACTATTTATCTGACCGACAACACTTAAAAACGTAAATAATTATGCATCTAACCAACAACCCTTAAAAACACTAATTATGTATTTGGCCCCAACCCACAAAAACAGTAATTATTTATCAGACCAACAACTTTTAAAAACATTAATTATTTATCGGATACAAACCATTAAAACAGTAATTATGTATTTATCCACAACCTGTAAAAACAATAATTATTTATCTGACCATCAACCCTTAAAACGGTAATTATTTATCAGACCCAAACCTTAAAAAACAGTAATTATGTATCTGATACCATCCCTAAAGACAGCAATTATTTATCTGACACCAACTCTAAATCCGTAATTATTTATCTCTCCCCGACAGTAAAAACAGTAACTATGTATCTGACCCAAGTCCTATACTACAGTAATTATTTATCGTACATGTGTTATTTACGGAACTCAGCTCACAGAACACAGTAATTGTTTATTGGTCTCAGCTCTGACTAAAACAGTAATTGTTCATTAGTCTCAGCTCTGAGAAAACAGTAATTATTATTAGTATTTAAGAAAACAGTTAATATGTATGAGACTTGAGCTCTCACAAGACTGAGCATTCTATATTTTATTATCCCCATGTTATGCAATTACACAAACTATCTGAAATCATTAGTAGATCAAGAAATCGATTGATGGACAACATTAAGGATACGCTAAACAAACAGAGATATGACAAAACTACGGCGGGCGATACATCTGGCCTTTGAAGGCACGTTCAGACATTTCTGAATGTCAGCCTTTCGGGCTTCAGATTTACAATTCACCATCTTCTACAAGATTCGAAAAAAAAACACAAAAAAAACTCCAACTCACACGCCAATCAATCATTGTTTCAATCAGCCAAAGGAAACACACACACACACACAAACACACACACACACACAAACACACACACACACACATACGCGCGCACGCACACACACACACACACACAAATATGGCTAACCAACCAACCAATCAATCATCGTTTCAATCAGCCAAACGAAACACACGCACACACACACACACACACACACACACACACACACAAATATGGCTAACCAACCAACCAATCAATCATCGTTTCAATCAGCCAAACGAAACACACACACACACACACACACACACACACACACACACACACACACACACATGACTAACCAACCAACCAATTAACCAACCAAACAAAGATTATTCAGTCAGCCAGTCACGCAATGAGCAATCCATTAATCAACCAACCAATCACCCATCCATTCAATCATAAAAAAAAAATAATCTAGCGAAATAATCAACTAACCATGTAACAACCATAATCTATACAATCAACCATCCAACCAATCTATAAACCAATCAACCGACCATCAAACTACCAATGAACCAATCCTCCATACAACCAATCATAAACAAATCTAACAAAATAATCAACTAACAATGTAACAACAATGCAACAACTATGCAACAACACTGCATCCATACAATCAACCATCCAACCAATCACCTAACCAATTAACTGGGAAACTGACCATTGAACTGTCAACCAAGCAATTAACCAAGCAATCTTACATCCGGTAAACTAGTCAACCCACAACCCAAGCAACCAATCAATCAGCCATCCATGCAACTAACCTTCCAACCATTCAATCAACCAATGAACCAGCTATACAAGGAATATATGAACCAACCGCCAGAAACCAAACACCCAAGCAACCAACCAACCATCCACTAAAACCTGGGCATCAAGAAGAAAGGAAATACGGGACATTGTGAATGAATAATGTCATGCGCTCACAGAAAGAGACACAATATTTCTACCAACTCTATGCTACCAATACCAAACATGGACAATGACAGAACAAGAGACAAGAAAAATTACAACAGAAATGAGATTCCTGAGAAGAATACTCAGTGTATCAAGAGGTGAGAAATTCAAAAATAAAGAAATCAGGACGTATGTAATGGCAGCGCTAAAATTTATTATCAAACAGCAAGAGAAATGGTTCGGCCATATAACTAGACTACAAACTGACAGTATACAACAACAAGGAATGATGTACAGACCAAATGGGACAAGAAGAAGAGGCCGACAATGTAAATGTTTAAAATCCGGCTAGACTTTAAATACTTTGACAACTACATGAAGCTCATAGTCCTAACAAGTCACATAAGACAACAGGACATGTCCTGAGAGGTCACAAGACCAGTATAATTTACAAGGAAAACTCAGCGCAGTGCACTAAAATAGTAGTAAAAATAGTTACAACACCCACAGTCAGGTTTATTACATTGCTGTTGTTGTTGTTGTTGTTATTATTATTATAATTCCACATGTAAATAAATTAATTATTTCAGTAATTCTAATATTTTCAGTTTAGCTGGTACTACTGCAACTCCACGAGTGTGGTAACTAATGTGTCAGAGATGGCTTCTGTGGATTGTACTCAGGTATGTTGTCGAAATTACTCTCACTATGTGTGTGTATATATATATATTAGAGAAGAATAATGTTTTGCGTATCCTTTTACAGGACTTAGCTGTCAACAGCAGCATCTTTCAGCTGTCTGTTGATCTCTTGGCAAGATTACGCTCAGTAGTTTGCCATTGCTTTCTGAGCGGCCGGCTCAGTATCCGCAAGTCACGAGCGGGGGTCGAACCACCTCAGTTCTCGCTCCGCTGCGAGACTCTGCGTGATAAACGGGATTACAGAGAGAAAGTGTTGTAACCCCACAGCCAGGGAGACCGGCAGAGAAGAATAGGGCAGACAAAATCAGCATTTCGGAAAATGAAGAGTATCTTATGGAATAAATCAATATCAGTTAATGTAAGAAAGAGAGTGATGAAATGCTATATAGAACCAGTTTTTCTGTATGGTATTGAATCTTGGAATGTAAATGAACAAATTTAATTAAATCAGGAGCCGTCTCCGCAATGAAGGTTGGCTGCAATGGATCCCCAACATTGTCTGTCTCTCCGCCTGACTGTACATTCTGTCAGGCTGATGTTCGTCCATCTCTTGATGTTATCTTCCCACTTGTATCGTTATCTACCTCTTGCTCGCTTGCCCTCAACCTTGTCCTCCAGTATGGTTTTTATAAGAGTATCACGTCTTGTAACGTGGCCAAAATATTTCACTTGTCTCTTCTTTATTTCTTTCATCAACTCTCAATTCATTCCCAGGTTTTCTAGGGCCTCTGCATTTGATTGTTTTTGTTTTGACCAAATTAGGAAGAACTAAGAAGCAACAGAAATGGGTTTTTGAGACAAATGTTGAGAATACCTTAGACTGCCAGAGTAATTAACAACGATTGCCTGAAAGATGCTATTAACACTAGAACATTATATACAACAATAAGAAAGAGACACACATCTTTCGTTGGTCATGTGATGAGAAGAGAGACATTGGAGAA